>SSNR01000516.1:251958-348335 GCA_006937965.1 Callopanchax toddi | reverse complement strand
AATCAAATATACATGTAACAATATTTAGATCAGATCAAGTTCACCAGGATATTAAAGTCTGAAGAAATTTTCAGACCGATTCAATTTCCAGAATCACGCATGCTCGCAGCAGCGTCATTGCAGGAAACGTCCCACCAAAGGAGATAAAACGTGACTGAGATGCTACAATGAGCTTCTTTCAGTTGAACAATAACTCACCAAGTGAATCGTGAATCCAGTTTTCAGTTTGGAGGGTCCGGTCCTTTCGAAAGCTTGAGTCGTTTACGTGATGGTAGATTAACCCTTACCTAGAACGGCTGCTGCCACCTAGTGGACAGAACGCATAACAGCCAACTATCACAAATACTGCAGTTGTGACAGAAAGATGTGAAATGGTTTCCCTCCTGTTTACTTCCTCTCCAGAAAACTGAAAACTATCTAACATTTACTAAACTTAGAGTACAATCTGTCGCAGTGTGTAAAAATGAACAGAAGAAAGCATGTGAATGCACACAACAAAACAAAGCCTCTCTTACCTGTGCATCAAAAGTGAAAATATTTTTGAGTTTATCATGTTTTGCATTTATTTTGATGTTAATTTGTTGATGTTTTTAATGTTTGCTTTTTTTTTTCATTAATAACTAAATATTTGTGTTGTTCACATATTAAAATAACTAACTAGAAAAGCATTAATCAACTGATTCTGCTTTCAAGCACCGATACTGATCTTCAATTCTTGTACAGCTCTGATTGAGTCCAGTTTATTTCAGATAACTTTAATTAACAGAGTTATTAAAATTCAGATTAAATCTAAAAAATGTATTCTAGTATTGCTAGTGTGAATCTGCATTAAGTAATAGCTTATAGACTGAGAAAAGTGTCTGATTCTTTTTAAAATTGCTACTTGGTGCATTCATGAACAAAAAACTAATTGTTGAGTTTTGGATTAGCTGATTGTAGATTTAATTGGCTACTGACCATTTTTGATCACCAGTGTATGGTTAGTGCATGTTATTAAAACAAATTTATGAATTTCTGTAGGGCATCACAATGCAGGGAGACCGTTTATCTACACAAATCACAGGGTTTGTTTTAGTATTCATGCAAACAGATGCATATGAACACTATTTAAAACAACAGTTATTCTTTGTGAACTGTCTTTATTAATCTCTTATCAGTGTTTGTTAAATGTTGCTGCAAATAAGTTACACTCAACCAGAATCCATAAATACAAGCTGGTAATATTAAAATGAGATATCTAAAGAACCATCTGTGTTTACAAACAGTGTTTCAAACCATCTTCATGAATTCAATTGAAAACAGAGGATGCACACAGCATGTCGTTAAACTATAAAAAGTAGGTCAACAATAGAGATCAGGAGCTGGGACCTCGTTTATAAAACTTGCTCATGCACAAAATGAGGTCTGAAAGTTGCGTAAGTCACTTTCTATGCAAACTCTGTGATTGGTTGGTGAATGTTTCCATGCCATATGAGGCTTGTTCCTCCACGGGTTCTCCTCAGGGTTGCGTTCTCTCTCCTTTATTGTATATCTTGTACACCAATGACTGCCGAAGTCATCACACATGGCGGCATATTCTGAAGTTTGCAGATGACACAGTTATTGCCAGCCTGTTGCAGGGGGAGGACAACTCACCGGGTCAGGTGGTGGAGGACTTTGTCGAGTGGTGTGACAATTCCTATCTAAAACTTAATGTCACTAAAACTAAAGATCTGTGTGTAGATTTTAGGAAGATGTCCAGTCCACCACCTGCAGTTGTCATCAAAGAGGAACCAGTGGAGCGTGTTCAGCACTGTAAGTACCTGGGTGTTGTCATTGGCCTGTCATTCAGGGAAGACAAAAAGGCAAATCAAAGGTTGTACTTCCTCCGCAAATTAAATCAATTTGGAGTGTGTAAGAAACTGATGACCATGTTCTATTGTTCTATGATCGAATCTGTCCTGACATTTGCTTTCATCACTTGGTTTGGGAACCTATCTGGAGGAGAAAGAACAGGATGAAACAAATAGTAAAGGTGGCCGGTAAAATTATGGGTATCAAATTACCTGATTTGACACAGACATTTATGAGGAGAGTCTCACAGAGAGCTAAAGACATTCTCCACTCCCCTCATCATCCACTGCAGGGAGAGTTTGAGCTTCTCCCATCTGGAAAGAGGTACCGGCAGCCCAAAGCACGGACCAACAGATGGAAGCACTCCTTTGTAACTCAGGCCGTTATTCAGCTGAACTTAAAACGTGATTAGGTACGATTGTTTCAGGTCTTTTAGTCTGATGGTCTTAATTTGATTTTATATTGATTTTATACTGATTTTTGCTTTTAACTTGGGTTTTTAATGTTTTTACCTGTCTGCAAGACAATTTTCCCTATGGGGACTTCTATAATAAAGTGAAAGTGAAGTAAGTGAAAGTTATAGTAAAAAATGTGACGGAAAAATGTGCATAACTTTAACCAAACTATGAGGCTTGCGTAAGCACATTTTGGAGATGGGGAAACTGGCAGTGCAGCTGATTGGATTGTGATTTTAAGCCACATTTTCAGACTTGTAGACTACCATGCGCACAGACAGACAGACAGACAGACAGACAGACAGACACACACACACACAACCAACAGACAACCCCACCCCATCTCTGAACAGAATAAAAATGAGAATCTGAACAAAAATATGTTGCATTTTAGAGTTATAGCACAGTATGTTCATCCATTTCACATCTATATATACACACACACACACACATATATATGTATATATATATACATATATATAATATAATACGCAGAATATTCATGAAATACTTTGCATTGACCATTTATGGCACAATGTGAGTGTGTAGGAGGTAGAATGTGATCTAAAGACAGCTGAGCGCATTTCTAGGAAAAAGGAGCGATTTATAAAGTAGAACTGCATCCATCTTTGGGTATGCAATGTTTTATAGGTCAGAAAATTACTTTGAATAAGTACTTCTTTTGCTGAGCTTAGGTACACTTATTGGGATTCTATGCAATAGACTCAACAAGCCTTACTTTGCTTTTTAAAACATAAACATCAATTTTACTTGTGTCTGATCATTTTTACATTCTTGTATTGATGGTTTGCCTTAAGTACATTAATAATGTAAATTTTCTTTGAAAAATGTCTCATTTAAGGGCTATTATTTCACACATCATTTGGTATTCAGGATTAAATTATATTTTTAACATTCCTATGACTCATGGTTGCCATGGTAGATTTAATTTCCTTTTTAAAAAACTGCACTGGTTTTGCTGCCTAAGAGATGTATCCAGTAAATCATCTAATAAAGATGGTCAAAGGGATTAAATTCTAATATTAATATATTTGTCAATTACAATCATGAATGCTCAAAAGCTCAAGTCTATATTAATATTTTTTTTATTTTGATTTATTTATTTCAAACATGACAGTAAAATAAAAATAACATTTCGTATTCCATTTCCTCCCAACTTGTTCAAAAAGGAGTAGACAAATTCCTGCCCCATGCATTACTCACTTTTCAATTATAGTTTCATAATTTTTTCCAACTATTTACAATATATACAGTCTCAAGATAATGTCTGATGAAGAAGAAAACTAAAAACTGAAATACCCCCCTTTATAACAGAACCATGGGGGTCCTGCATTTCTTAGGTTGATATAAATGTAATTATATCAGATATTCTAGACTCTAAACTGCTTCATATGCCAGTTGGTTTAATTTAAAAAGTGTAAATTTAATTTTTAACATGCTGGTGTTTCAGATCAATAGAAGAAATACCTATCAGTCACTATTAATGCATGTTCATATTCTGTCCACAAGGGGCCACTAAAGGTTTTATAGTTACTGGAAACAACCCGTAGAAGAAGAAAAGGCAGCGTCCTCCTTTTGAACGATGGAGGCGATTGTTTTGGTTAAGTTTAGGCACCAAGTAGCTCGGTTTCTTGGCTCAACCGCTCACTAAAGTGCCACACTGTGGCGTGAACGCACATAGATTCATGTTTTACTAGTGCTTTATGCGTAATAACAGTTTAAGACGATTAGCCAAGGAAAGAAAAGGTGAGCAAGTTGATTACGGTGGCCTTGCTAACATTAGCTAGCTCAGTGTTTTCAATTAGCTATTTGCGTTTTTTCTCAACTTGGGGTTCTAAAATATCAGTGGTTGTTATAAGCGAATATTGTATTTTATTGAATATTTTAAGTGAAGTCGGATAGCCGGTGTGAGTGCGGCCTCTTTAGCTTAAGAAGAAGTGGTGGTCATCCATGTCCGCCAGTTTCTGCAGGACTTTAATCCTCAGTAACATCAGCAGACATGTCCTTGGTCGCCTACGGCAGCAGTGATGAGAGTGACTCAGACTCGGAAAGTTCGACCTCTGCCGAGAAAAAAACAAGCGGAGGAGGTCTCTTCTCGGTCCTTCCCGCTCCTAAAGCGTCTGGATCAACTGAAAGGAAAGAAAGACCTGCAGCGGGGAACATCAGATCAGGTGATGGTTCAGATATCCAGCCAGCTGCTGGAGGCTTCTTATCCAGTTTGCCTAAACCGAAGAAACGAACCGAGCCTGTTAGGATTACGGTGCCACAGGTCCAGAGACGGGATGTGAGTCAGTTCAGTTTAATCAGATATGTCACAAAAATTATACGAAATTTGATTATTTACAGTTTGTACATTTTTTATTCACAGTCGGACTCGGAGGATGACGAGCCAGCATCAAAGAAACCACTGGCTCAGGTAGGATTGCCTTTCATTGAAAGTAATAAAATCCTTTTAAATATCATCTATATTCTGTCTTTTATCAGTTTTCATACATTATAAGGTTGCATACAGTAGAAAATGGTTTATGTGACAAAACTGTAGCTTTATCAGATTCTGTAATGTTCTGCAACTTTCTTTTTTCTTACTTTTTTTTGTCATCAGGGCACAGGTTCAGGCTTGTCCTCCATACTCCCTAAACCCAAAAATCTGACCATGAAGGAGAAAGACAGGCCTTTGGTTCCTCATGCACTCACCAAACGACAAGAACCTAAAGGTTCCAAACCACCTGGAGCGCCTGCTCAGAGTCTGATTAGTTCCAGTGCATCTCCTTCTGCTATAAAAGCTGCAGCAAAGTCCGCAGCTCTGCAAGTGGCCAGACAAATAGCAACCGACGAGCAAGATAATGAGGAGGACATAACTCCACAGAACTACTTTTCCCTAGGAGAAAGCTCCCACACCATACCTGATGTTGTCCAAAGCATAGATCCTGAGCCAATAGCCCCCACTGAACCCCTTACTTATTCAGCTGTTAATGAGTTAGGACAGTCAGATGCCCCACTCGACTTTGGGGGCAGTAATGAGGGAGGGGGAGCATGGGGAGGTCAATATGATCAGTATCAACAACCAATGGCAGGGCCAGAGGCTTTCCCTCAGGTATGATTGATTTTTATATATGTTTGACACCAAAATTGGTTTGTCTGCACTGACTGTTTAAATTCACTGCTTTTTTCTTTGAACAGGGATACTATAATGAGTCCTACTACCAGGATCCTAACCTAGGATTGGCTGAGGCTGAGGAGCCAGACCAGTCAGCTATGTTTGATGATGAAGGGGTAAAAAATCTGATGCTTCCTGTTCTTGTCAGAATTTTCTCTTCTGTTAAGAAAAAAAATCACACCAAACCAATATTTGTGTTAAATATGTTACTAAGGAGATTTTGTGCTCTTTTTATTTACTTTGCCTGGTTTATCTTCCAGTTCCCAGTAGCTCCTTTGCATTTTCTAACTTCTTTTCTCTCTGTGTTTGGTAGTTCATGCGACTGCAGGGGAAAAGGAACCGAGGCAAGGAGGAGGTGAGGTTCCTGGAGATCAAGGGGGACGATCAGCTGAGTGGGAATCAGCAGTGGATGACTAAGAGCATATCGGAGGAAAAGCAAACGCGCCAGTCTTACAGCAAGGTGACTACAGCCAAACTTTGTGCTACATGTTTTGCATGAACAGGGTTGGGTTTAAGTATTTTGAGGTTGGTGCTCTTGGATTTGGTTAGTGGGTAAATAAAAAACTGCAAAATCCTGGATTATTTCCGTACAGTGGGTTGACTCGATTCAAAGCATTTTTTTTTAAATTAAATGTTTAATGTGGTTTAAATGTTTTATGTTCTTTCAAAGGGATTTAATCGAGAAGCAGTTGTATTAATTATAAAGAATACTAGTAAAGTATCTTCATGTAACTTTGAAGTTTTATTGTCTTTCTGCAGAGAAAAGGAGAACAACCAACAGGACAACAGAGGCGCAAGCATCAAATAACATATCTCATTCACCAGGTGTGTGACCGAAATATTCAAATTTGAATCAAGTCAGTGTGTCAGGTGATGATTTGTGATTTTCGTGCAAATGGGATTTTAAAGCCGTAGCATATATTTAATACTCTGCTTGTATTTCTCTTCTCTCTTGTAAATAACCACCATGATGTGTGTAAATCTGCTCACAAGTGTTCTTTAATAGGTACAATTTTAGAAAACAGTGATTTTCTCTTTTCCAGGCAAAAGAACGTGAGCTGGAGCTGAAGAACAGTTGGGCAGAAAACAGACTAACCCGCAGGCAGACCCAGGCCAAGTATGGCTTCTAACGATCATAACCGTGGACTGTAACAGTATGCAGATATACTGGATTTATTAAAGTCATAGGAGCAACGCAGCCTATATGAGAACCAGATTTTTCATCCTGCCCTTCACTCTGTAATGTATTGAGTTGTTTATATGTTCTTTCGGTCAGTTGTTTGAGATGTTACTCTATATCTAAAACCACCTCTGCCACTCCTTTCAAAGAAAATATAAATATTATTCCTGAATAAAAAACCCCCAGTGTTTGAGGTCTCATTAGTCAACCAGTGGCAGAAATATAAACATGCCCATTATAAATGTTTTTTGTTTTTTTTTAGATTTCCTGTTATTCCTTGTTTATTTTGTAAGAGTGACAAACATGTTTAGTTCTCTGGGAATCAGTTGACGATAAAGAGCTGAAGTTAGAAAGCTGTAACATATTTATGCAACAGGTTCGTAATAAACAATGCTACAAGTTAGTTTCACTCATTATTCCTTTGGCTGAAAGCTAACCAGAGAACCAAATGTGATCTACATTCATTTTTTGTTACTTGGTTGCGTTATGGACCGTAAATCTAATATACTTTTAAAAAAAAATAGAATTTTCCCTGCAGAGTAGAGCCAACTTTGCATTTTTAAAGCAAACAAGTAACTGATCATTTACAGTTAAATTATCCTCAGCTGGGTTTATTTTAATGTCAGTCTTATTTTCTTGGGAGTGCTAGAAATAGTTTTCTGTTGTAGCACATCTTGATTTAAAAATTTCCCTTTATTTTGGTGTATAACTGCCATTTTCTGGTAAATTTATTCAGAATACAAAATATTTTGTTAAGGGGGCGATACATTTTTAAAAATGTTTAAAGGGGGTCAAACTAAATGCTGTCATTGTGTTCAGCTTTAGCTTCCTTTTACTGATGACTTGCATGCATGTTCTGACTCTCATCCTGCTTTTTCATGTGTCTTCAGATATTAACTTAGTGATTATAAAGTTACCATTTACCAAAGCAACAAGCAGACAACCCTCCTGTAGTATTGTTCTCTGCTGTAGCAGTCTGTCTTTTTATGCAATGCAAGTAGCATTTTGAAAAGATCTCCAAATGTGAACTGCTGCAGGTTTTAACTCAACTATTCATATATTTTGCAAACAAATATTCAAATTCAATAAGTCACTGAGCTGGTGTAAGAACCTGTTTACATAGTTGCTTTAAACGGATTATTTTTAATTGAGCATTGGTGATTCAGGATATGTACAAAGATACAAAATCAAAGAGGCGGCTTTGGAACAGTACTTGTTCATTTTTATAGCGATAACTCCACCATCAAAGAGAGGTTAAGATTCAAGATGCAGCTTCAAAGTGGTGTCAGGAGTGTGGAGCCATGCATGATTTTTTTTTTTTTTTTGACCGAGGTGATATTCTGATTGCATATCTTTAGAATGGAAGAAATAATCTTGTAAAAACACACGGCTGTGTAGTTTTATATTAAAATTCACATTCCAAATTCATAATCTAACGGTATTGCTCTAAGGATCCCTTTTGTTTATCTTGTAAATGTGGTGTGTAGTTTTAAAAAAATAAAATTTTGATTTTTCTTGCTACTTTTGACTGTTTTTCCATAATTACTAGTTTGAAAATGATGAAGCAGATTGTCCCACAATATTACAAAACCTTTAATGTTCTGTTCTTTACACTAAACAGTGAATCCAACATTGAGTTTTACATGTTGCTTGATGAAACGACCATCACAGACTCGCCATAAAACATTTCTCATGCGAGATTTTTTTCCGAAACCGGAAATCTTGCAGGAGATTTGATACCAGTTGTGTTTAACGACCGTTTCATCTGGAGTCCTTTATTTTTTATCTGGGTTTTCACTTGGTGGTGCTGTTGAGTCCTGTGTTGTTTGGGTGTTTGCTGATGTTTCACTCACAGAGTCTTTATCAGCCTCTACCTCTTCTGCATCAGAAACGGATTTTAAAACAGGATCATCCTCTTCACTGGCCTCTGATAAATGTGCAGCTTCCTGCTGCTTCCGTTGTGCTTTCAGCTGCCGCTGGTAACTCAGAGAAAGGTCTTCATATGGCAAAAGAGACATGGGGATTCGAACTGTGTCTATTCCATTAACCTGGAAGGAAATGGCAAAACAAAAAGCAATTTGTTTCAAATAAACACTGAATTGGGTACACTATTTTGTGATATTAATGGAAAGATTTCAAAAAGAGCTCACTGTTCAGCTGTTTTTTTTTTTTCTTCAAGTGAGAAAAACATGCATTTTTGCAAGAAACATGCAGAAGAATGTATTTTAAACTGTTTGAAAATCATTCAGTTTCACTTTTCTGTTAAAAAGATTTAAACTAACTGCATGTGATGCACTAATAAAGACAAAATTCTTACTGTAACGTCACACCAGTAGTTGCCCAACTCCTTAATTGGCTCAAATGGAAGACTCAATGTGTGAGGCGGCACAACAACTCTCAACTAAAGAAAGAAAAAATATCACAAAGAAATAATTTAGATATTCAACTAAGTTATTTAAATAAAGTTAAATGAAATGAGCAAACATAAAATTAGACAAACCTTCTTTTCAATCTGCCTGCAGACGACTTCTTTAGTCAGCTGGAATTCATCAGACAGCGTTTTGTTGATTTTCAGATTAGATTGTTTAAGAAACTCCACCGTCTGTGAAAATATCAGTAAATTCTTTTTTTTAAAGCCTGTTATCCTTCAGTGGGTATTTATAAAAACAAGGGACCCAAACAGCAGAGAACATTCTGATTAAATAAAATGAAAACTCACCAGCAGTCCTGTTCGGGTCTGGACCCTCTCCTCTGGTCTTCCTTCACGCAAAAGCTGTGTTTAAAAAACGATAAATAGAAAACATGAGAATCAACATACTGTCTAACACTTGAATGCTATGTATTTAAATCCAGTGCTCACTCTCAGCTCTTCAGCAAACATCTGTTTATTGTCTGGTGATGGATACACAGCTAGGCCTTGAGCCAACAGCTTATTTCGGCCAACAGACTTCTTCACAAGCACAGTGTCACCTCTCCCACCAAGTTCTGTAGTTTTGATGAAACAAAAATATTTTCACACATTTTGTGACAAATTTTAAATCAACAGGCATGTTTCAAATACTCACTCTGTACAGTCTGAGTCAGAATGAGCTTCATCTTCTCCTTGGGAGAGTGTTTGGTGTCTTCAACCAGTTTGTAGATCCTGTGTCTTCTAGGATGAAGCCTTGGTGGACTGCCCACCTTGGACAGAGGGACCTGCCACCATCGCTCCACTACTACTGTATACTGAGGAAACATGACAGGAAATTATTTCACATTTGGCCTAATAATGTTGTGAGAACATAACATTTTGGATGTGAATAAAATATATTATTTATAATTACCATAAAATAGCCTTAAGCATTATGTATCAAAAAGAAGCAAAATAAGTCATTTAACTTGTTAAATCTGCATAATTTCATAACAAAAATTATTTATTACATTTTTTATGTCACCTTTTGCTATATATTTTTAAAGAAGCCTTTATTCAACAGTTTTTTTAAATTAATTTATTTTTTTTGTAGATGCACCAATTCTGCTTTTGAGGGCCAATACAAATTTTAGCTGACTGATTTTTCTATCGTTTTATTTAAAAAAAAAATCTAATTAACTTTAAAATCTTGATCCTGGAAGTGGAAACTTCTTTATGACAAAACTTAATGAAACCATGAATCGTATTGGTGAGTTCATGAACTGGGAAAAATGTAGATTTTTTTTAAATTGCTGCTCGACTGGTGTATTCGTAGCCTGGTAAACCAATATATATGTGGATAAATAAAGTCTGCAGGGCAGAACTGACGGTCTAGTTAGGCTAGTGTATTCGCAGACCATAGGGAAAAAATCAATTAATCAAATCAGTTAATTACAATCACGCTAAATATGGCCTGATTCCGATCACCATGAATGAATGATTAAATCACCAGCTGAATTTTTTGGAGCACCTTTAATGTTTTGCTTAATTTTGATGCTGTGCTTTGACTGGCAGACATTATGACATAACTACCTTGATGAGTTGATTATAGTTTTTTAATTCTGATTAGGTCATGAATCAATGGTGTCCTTTATATTTTGTTTCCAGAATGCCAGATTTTCTAATCTCTTTAGGGCTTTGAGTTTTTTGGACTTTACCCGCTTTTCCACTCATTTTGAGTCTAGTCCGTCTTGGTACCGTTCGGTTTTTAGAAGGAATACTGACTGAGTGATGCACATATTATAATTATAATGCTGTGTTTTCGGGACACCGACCTGAACGGGACTCAGAGAGAAACTCCTGACCGCAGGTTGTCTGAGCAGATCCTGAAGGACGCGGCGGCCGGAGCTCCACATGTTTGCTTAACAACTCTCTCAACAGCTACACGAACAAACACAACTCTCTCAGAGGTCCACAACAGCCTCTGGTTCAGCACCGCCAACATGAATTTATCCAACAGTCTACAATAAATTAACTATAACAATGAGCCGTCTGACTACAATCGAAAAAATAACTACTGTCGCTTGTCTGACGTAAAAGGACCTCTGTCTCGTACGTAGTGGTCCCAAATAAAGCCTGAAGTAAAGTAATCACAATCAAAAAAATTCAAAATTGTGGCATTTTAACTCTATCAAAACTAATATCTTAAAAATAGAGTATGAAATAATTTTTTAAGGGAATTGAATACGGCATAAAAATAAGTTTAAAAGCGCTACAATAAAACTCAGGCTTTTTTTAGGTTGCACTCCGATTTAAATGAATTTAATTATTTCATAGACATATGAACAAGTTTTTTTATTCTTTATATGACAAGTAAAAAAATAAAATAAAAACCACAATAACCAAATAAAGAAAAAAACAACATAAATTTAAAAGTTATAAAGTAGAAATATTAAAAAGCCATCTTCATAATGTAGTTTCTTCCATGAAGCCCTCCCCCTCACAATTTTTTTTAAAAACATTCAACCTTCACACTTCTTTCATGTTTTTAGTATCATTTTTAATATTTAGAGTCCCTGCATATACTACAGGATTATAAATCATCATGAAACACTGGCATGTCTTATATGTGATTAATGTCATGTAATTAGAACTTCACAAGTTTCAAATTCAACACACAAATCCTTTACAGAAAATGCAACAGAATGCTTCTAACCTTACAAAAAATCTTTTATGATTATTATGAGTAAACAATTTTTGTGTTAAACATGACAAAATTCTAACATTATTGTCCTGCAGTTAAACACTATACAATACCCAAAATTAGTAATCAAGGCATTACTTCATTTATATTTTCATATAATATATAAAAAGTATCGTAGTATGGTCAGTCCTAACAAAAATAAAAGCACAACAAAAACCCAAAATAAAACTCTTAATTCATAGTGAATTTATCTGGGCTGCCACTATCTGATGTGTCATCTTCTTTTGGCTCAAAATACTGACAGTTTCATGTTGGTCTAAACAGGAAGCATGTGATCAGTAATGTGAAAGTGATGTCTTATCAGCCACTGCAAAAGACCACTGCAGCATACTGATGCTGCATGTGAAAAAAATGATATTTTTTCATGCAAAACAATATAACTCTATAGAATAGCAGGATAAAAGCTCTGGTAGTTTTAACATTTGCTCTTTGCATATTTTTTGTTGCAGATTAACTTTAATAACCACTAGAAAATAAAAGAACTACCATTTCAAGAACCAGAATCTGCAGCAGGATGAGAACCTTAACCCTTTTAAGAACAACCCCAGATTTTAATCACACATCACCAGCAGCTGGCTCATGAAAATCACTTGTTGCACCATAGAAGGAGGAGCGGCTGGGTATCAAGCGGTGTCTTACGACCGCAGTCGTGCAACAGGCCAGAAGAGTGAAGCAGCCACCACAGAAGAAAAGGAAAGACACAGCAACCCAAATTAATGTGGTGATAACAAAAGCAAACAGATAGGTCGTCTTGTGGCAGAATCGATCTGGTCCAGAGTAGTTTGGGGGATAAACTGCATAAACCCACAAAGAGCCTACAGAATAAAACACGAAGAATATTCAAAGATTTAAAAAACAAACAAATAAGCTATTATAAAATGCAAAGATTTTTTTTGGGTCAGACCTGCTATTAACCACGCTATGTTGAAGATGTGCAGAACAATCATGCAGGCCGTGCTCAGGGCGTAAACGACTCCGTCCTTAATCCCTCTGCTGATGTAGGTGAAAATCAGAGAGACGATGCTGTTTGCCCCCAGAACAATCAGGTAAATGGGGATGTTGGGCTGCACAGGACAGTGATTCAGATGTGTGGCTCCTGCAGAGCAACCATAAAAAATTATGTACACCAGTGAATGAAATCATAAAATGTGATTTGAGCTAAATTCTTATTATTTATAATAAACTGATATGAAAACGTAAACCAACCCAATCCAATGGCTGCTAACATTTGCATCCACCAAATAATGTTCACCACCACTACAAAAAGAAAAAAACAGAAGGTCAGGGAATTATGTTTAACACTAGAACTGATATACAAGAAATAAAAAGGCTTACCAAGTGTTGCAGTAACAAAAGGACTTTGAGGTCTGGATTCCATCTTTATGAATCAGGTTTTGATGATCAAAAGATGCAGCAGTGGTCCTTCAGTTCACCGCACAGCTCTTTTTCTTCTTTTAATGTCAGCTAAATGATAGAAAACCTCTACGTGCACAGATGTTCTTGACAAACTGAAAACTTTGTGAACATCATTAGCTGTTTGGGCAGGATGTGAAGTCACAGGTTTGAAGCATTTCAACAACTGTGTGGCAACAGTTTCTGGGAGGAAATAAAGATACAATCAGAAGCTGTCATCTGATGCAAAGAGTTGTCACACCAAATGTGTTTTTAAGACAGAACTGAGTCACATAAAAGTGGCTTTTTGGTATTATTTGCTTTTAAAGTCATTAAAAATAAACAGCACAAACCACAGGCTGTCATTAAATTACAGGACCAGCACAAACACTCACAGCCGTACAGGTACTGGTACTTATTCACCTCATTTTTAACTTTCAACTTTAATTTTATAAAGCGCTTTTGAACTTCTCCTCCGTGAACCGTCACCTTATCGTGGTGGAGGAGTTTGAGTACCCTAATGATCCTAGGAGCTATGTTGTCTGGGGCACTTGTGCCCCTGGTAGGGTCACCCATGGCAAATTGGTCCTAGGTGAGGGGTGAGACAAAGTGCGGTTCAAAAGACTCTTTATGGAAATACAATCATCGAGCCAGTGTACCCGGCCCGGAGGGTTACCGGGGTCCCACCCTGGAGCCAGGCCTGGGGTTGGGGCCCGTGAGCGAGCGCCTGGTGGCCGGGCTTTCGCCCATGGGGCCCGGCCGGGCCCAGCCCGAACTGGATACATGGGCTCATCCACCTGTGGGCCCACCACCTGCAGGAGGAACATGAAGGGTCTGGTGCAATGTGGATCGGATGGCAGACCAAGGCGGGAGCTTTGGCGATCCGATCCCCGGACACAAAAACTGGCTACTGGGACATGGAACGTTACCTCTCTGGCGGGGAAGGAGCTGGAGCTTGTGAAAGAGGCTGAGCGATACCGGCTAGATATAGTCGGGCTCACCTCGACACATAGCGTTGGCTCTGGAACCCGAGTCCTTGAGAGGGGTTGGACTCTCTTCTATGCTGGAGTTGCTCCGGGTGAGAGGCGGAGGGCTGGGGTGGGCTTTCTGTTAGCCCCAAGACTCTCTGCCTGTATGTTGGGGTTTTCTCCGGGGGACGAAAGGGCAGCTTCCCTGCGCCTTCGGGTTGGGGAACGGGTCCTGACTGTTGTTTGTGCTTATGCACCAAATAGCAGCTCAGAGTACCCACCCTTTTTGGAGTCCCTGGGACGAGTGCTGGATAGCGCTCCTACTGGGGACTCCATAGTCCTGCTGGGAGACTTCAACGCTCACGTGGGCAATGACAGCGTGACCTGGAGGGGCGTGATTGGGAGGAACGGCCCGCCCAATCTGAACTCGAGTGATGTTCTGTTTTTGGACTTCTGTGCAAGTCGCAGTTTGGCCATAACGAACACCATGTTCGAACATAAGGATGCCCACCGGTACACCTGGTACCAGGGCAGTCTAGGTTACAGGTCGATGATTGACTTTATAGTTGTATCATCTGACCTGAGACCATATGTTTTGGACACTCGGGTGAAGAGAGGAGCGGAGCTGTCAACTGATCACCACCTGGTGGTGAGTTGGATCAGATGGCAGGGGAAGATGCTACGCAGACCTGGTAGACCCAAACGTATAGTGAGGGTCTGCTGGGAACGCCTGGCAGAAGAGCCTGTCAAGATGGTCTTCAACTCCCACCTCCGGCAGAGCTTCGACCACGTCCCGAGAGCAGTGGGGGACATTGAGTCCGAATGGGCCTTGTTCCGCTCTGCGATTGTTGAGGCGGCTGTTGCTAGCTGTGGTCGCAAGGTAGCCGGTGCCAATCGTGGCGGTAACCCCCGTACCCGCTGGTGGACACCAGAGGTTAGGGGAGCCGTCAGGCTGAAGAAGGAGGCCTACAAGGCGTGGCTAGTCTGTGGGTCTCCAGAGGCAGCTGATGGGTATCGGAGGGCCAAGCGGGGTGCAGCAGTGGCAGTTTCCGAGGCAAAATCTCGAGCGTGGGAGGAGTTCGGCGAGACCATGGAGAAAAACTATCGGTCGGCTCCAAAGAGGTTCTGGCAAACCATCCGACGCCTCAGGGGAGGAAGGCGGCAACTCGCTCACACTGTTTACAGTGGGGACGGGGAGCTGCTGACATCAACTGGGGCTATAGTTGGGCGGTGGAAGGAATACTTTGAGGAGCTCCTCAATCCCACCGACACGCATTCCTATGAGGAACCAGAGCTGGGAGACCTGGGGATGGACTGTCCAATCTCTGGGGCAGAAGTCGCTGAGGTAGTCAAAAAACTACGCAGTGGCGGAGCCCCGGGGGTGGATGAGATCCGACCTGGGTACCTGAAAGCTATGGATGTTGTAGGACTGTCGTGGTTGACACGTCTCTGCAACATTGCGTGGTCATCGGGGCAGTTCCTGTTGAGTGGCAAACCGGGGTGGTGGTTCCCATTTTTAAGAAGGGGGACCAGAGGGTGTGTTCCAACTATAGGGGGATCACACTCCTCAGCCTCCCTGGGAAGGTCTACTCCAGGGTACTGGAGAGGAGGGTCCGGTCGATAGTTGAACCTCAGATAGAAGAGGAGCAATGTGGTTTTCGTCCTGGTCGTGGAACTGTGGACCAGCTCTTTACCCTCGCTAGGGTGATGGAGGGGTCATGGGAGATTGCCCAACCAATCCACATGTGTTTTGTGGATTTGGAGAAGGCTTATGACCGTGTCCCCAGGGACACCCTGTGGGGGGCGCTCCAGGAGTACGGGGTGGATGGTCTTTTGTTAAGGGCTATTCAGTCCCTGTATCAGAGGAGTGTGAGTCTGGTCCGCATAGCCGGCAGTAAGTCGGACCTGTTCCCAGTGAGGGTTGGACTCCGCCAGGGCTGCCCTTTGTCACCGGTCCTGTTCATAACCTTTATGGACAGGATTTCTAGGCGCAGCCGTGGTGTGGAGGGTGTTGAGTTTGGTGACAGGAGAATCTTGTCTCTGCTTTTTGCGGATGATGTGGTCCTCCTAGCTTCATCAGGCTCTGACCTACAGCTCTTGCTGGGGAGGTTCGCAGCCGAGTGTGAAGCGGCTGGGATGAGGATCAGCACCTCCAAGCCTGAGGCCATGGTTCTCGGTCGGAAAAGGGTGGCTTGCCAACTCCAGGTCGGGAGAGAGATCCTGCCTCAAGTGGAGGAGTTCAAGTATCTCGGGGTCTTGTTCACGAGTGAGGGAAGGAGGGAGCGGGAGATCGACAGGCGGATTGGGGCAGCGTCAGCAGTGATGCGGACGCTGAACCGGTCTGTTGTGGTGAAGAAGGAGCTGAGCCGGAAAGCAAGGCTCTCGATTTACCGATCGATCTACCTCCCAATCCTCACCTATGGTCATGAGCTTTGGGTAATGACCGAAAGAACGAGATCGCGGATACAAACGGCCGAAATGAGTTTTCTCCGCAGGGTGGCCGGGCTCAGCCTTAGGGATAGGGTGAGGAGCTCGGACATTCGGGAGAGACTCGGAGTAGAACCGCTGCTCCTCCATGTCGAAAGGAGCCAGCTGAGGTGGTTCGGGCATCTTGTTAGGATGCCCCCTGGACGCCTCCCCAGGGAGGTGTTTCAGGCATGTCCTGCCGGCAGGAGGCCCCCGGGTCGACCCAGGACACGCTGGAGAAAATATATCTCTGGTTTGGCCCTGGAGCGCCTTGGGATCCTGCCGGAGGAGCTGGTAGAAGTGGCTGGGGAGAAGACTGTCTGGAGCTCCCTAATTGGGATGCTGCCCCCGCGACCCGGACCCGGATAAGCGGAAGAAGACGAGACGAGACGACGACGAGACGCTTTTGAACTTTCTGAAAGCTCATGACATTCACAAGAAGCTTAAAATGTACAAAAGAATGAAGATAAGTTGTCCATCAGTTTACACTAATAAGACGTAACAATAATGCCACCATGTGGTGAAAAACTAGATAAATAGTATTGCAAGCTTTGAGGGAGGGGTACACAAAACCTTTGGTGTTAGATCATGCTAAAGAGACAGAACCTTCAGGATTTTTAAAGACATTTATTTTCTGGATAAATTCGTGGGCTGGTCTTATCAGGTGTGGATATTGGTCCCGTCTGTTAGCTTTCTCTGAATTCAGCTGAGTTTAAACTTGATATTCGTTGAGCAGATAACATTTGACACTACTGGGACCTGACACCAGACCAGAAGAAGACCCGACCAGTGCTCACCTGAAGAAGAACTTAAAATAGACACTTGTTCAGCATTTCCTTCTTTTATTTGTAAGATGTCTTGTGAAATGCTTTATGTTTGACATGACCTTTTACTTCAATTGGAAATCAATGATCATTTGGATAATAGGAGCAGCCGGAAAGTCCATGCATATGATCCCGAAGCGCTGGTTCAGGATTGTCTTAGCCGTCAGGTAGTCGTACAGCTTTGGGTTGATGCGCAGCGCGACAGCCCTGGGGTGAGCGAACACACCGGCTCCGCTGATGTAGGTGAGATAAATCTGCGCCATGTTTCCTGCTGGTGCGGCCTCCAGGTGTTTGTAAACACTCTGCCACTTGTCCTTCAAATGCAGAAGTGTGGGCACCTGCAGAAAATCTGTAAACTTACTACAGCGCCAAATCATTTTGTGTGATTTCAGAAAATATCTCAACAAAATGCCAAAAAGATCCAGAAAATCACCCATTGATTTTTAAATAATTAATTTGCATCAAATACTTATTTTCCCCATTGCACTTTTTAAGTTAACAAACATATAATTTTTGTTGTAATATGAATAAAAAGATAAGTGTATTCATCTTAACAGTTTGGTGTGGTATTTTTCAGAACTTCTCCTACCTACCTTCCAGTCATCAGCTATGTCTAGTGAGTTGTAGCGCATCCCCAAGTCTGGCCCAGTAAAGTTTTGCAGAATGATGAGCTTCCCTCGGGCCTCGCCCATGGTCGGCACCAGTCGGCTCTGCCACAGCAAGTCCCAGTAAGCGTACCGGTGGATGTAGTCCACCACAGCACCATAGATGTTATTTGTCTCACTGAACTCTTCTTTTACACGCATCAGCACCGTCTCAGTGGGGTATTCGTGCAGGAAGTCAACCAGAGCTATTAAAACATGGCCAAAGTGTGCCCGCTGGTAGGACACCCCGTGGTGGATGGTGAGGTTCCCATTGACGTGACGCACGCGGACATCGAGAAACCGAATGCCAGCCCGAAGCTGGGAGGCCAGGCTCCAGGTTTGGCACTCAGCATACACACCGCCGTACAGGGCCATGGTGTTGTGGCTTCCTGGCATAGTGACCTCAGACAGTGGCCTATCATCAGGGATGCTTGCCATCCAGAAAGGGTTGAGGAACTCTGGGTTGGGTGTGTCATCATAATCAGGTCTCTGAATGGCACTGATGGCTCTGAAATCAGTAAAAAAATGTAGGACATGGTCAATCTGTTGTCTTTTCCAAGAAAAAAAACAAGCAATTAAATCACAACAGTTCAACGGAAACATTAGGTTTTGACTTCATGTTACATCATCATCATACACCTTAAAAGGGTGGAGTGGTACTTTGTTAAAGTGCCCATGACATCGGTTTCCATGTTTTCTGACTTATCTATCATGTTGCAATGTTGAGTTCTCACCTTAAACCTGCCAGAAAGAGCAAAAAACGCCGTCCATCTGTCTCCTAGTACAGCCAGTGAGAAGCTCTTCAAGATTTCAGACCCAGGTTTCAAACAGTTTTTTTCACTCCAGCCCGCTATGAGGTCATAGTGATCCGGACTTGCTTATATGGTCAATTCTCCTCCCACATGCACGTTCACGACAACTGGAGCGAGGCAGTGCCGCCGCCATTGCCCATAGACCGTGTAGTGTTTAGTTTCAGTTTCGTTTCTCTTTCACGCGACGACACTGCCCCCTGCTGCAGCAGAAGTGTCAGGCTGCCAAATAAGGAGAAACCCAGCAGAACCGGAAGGTGGCGCTTTCTTCTGATCTCTGAGTTGCTCGTTAGGAAATAATTACAGCGTATTTTGAGTTATAATGGTGCAATGCTAATCTAGAGGCATCAAAGATTACACCTGTTTAATATAAAGTGATTTAAATATGGAGTCACAGGCACTTTAACATTGCTTCACAAAGTGACGAAATCCCTTTGAACTCAAATGTGGTCAGTCTCGTGGTGAACAGAAAACTTTGAGGATCTTCTCAGCCTGACGGACTGTCCTTAATAAAATCAGAGACCAGGGAATCCACTATCACTGTAATTAAGGTTGCAGACTAGAGTTAATAAAAATAGCTCTTTGCAACCAGAAAGAGACTGAGTCAAATTTAAATGTTTACAGCTCTATTCTAAGCCATGGATTTAAATAATCAGTCATTCACACGCTGAGCAAACTACACGTATTTCACGTGCTTTTCACCCAGAGGAGGCCTTTAGTGACTCATTGGTTTTTGGAGGTTATTGGATATCTCCGCTGGCTTGGGAATTCCTCAGGGACACTCCCAGAAAAGCTTGAAGAATAACTATAAATGATGAAGTCCATCCATCAGGGAATGGCTTTATGTAGTGGCTTCTTTTGTTCATGACACATGAGTTCATTAACAAAAACACACTTATGAAGGAAGAAAGATAAAGTAAACACATTTTCAGTTCATTCGTTTGACATGATCATGTGAACAGAAAACCAACGTATACCCTGAAAGATAATTAAAATTCTAAAAATGCCTTTACATAAGACCTCCCTGTAATCTCTACTGGTACAAGCTTAAAGTCACAAATATTACTCAGCTTTTGAGAATTAGTTCTGTAAAATGGTCCATAAAACCTGTCTGTGAATATTTTTGCACTAGATCAAGAAAAAACTACGATCCAGTTTTCTCAGGAACATTTAAGACTAACATTATTGGCATATAACACAAATAAACTATATTAAAACTATCTCAGTATTGGTATTTTGGAAAAATGCATGGAAACTACTCTTAGAAATGTGCTTTGTATAATAATTTGACTGATGTACTCACCCCAGCAGGGCCATCAGCTCCGGTATCAGCTTGTATATTTTCATTTCAACCTTTTATGATGGAAGTCCTTATGTCAGATTTACTGGTCCTGAAAATAAAATAAATAAAAAAAATACATTAAGACAAATTAAAAAAACAACAACCAACATTTAGTTTAGGGAAAGAAAGAATACTTATTTTTATGAGCAGTACAAAGACAAAAAAAAAAAAGATAAAACCCTCCTTTAAATGAGACATAAACCTCTAAAGTTACCCCCCAAAATAAATGCTAAGTAAATAAAAAATTAACTTTTGAGAAATACAATAGTTTGTTTTAAAGATTGAGCTATGAATACAGAAGCAAATTTAAAATTTATGTTTATAATTTTTAAACAAAAAAAAAAAACAGAAAAATCTCTATTTAGCAAATCAAAAAAGCTCAATCTTATTTACATTTTTGCCCTGCAAAAAGCAAAAGGAATTTGGGTTAAAGGTAGATGAGAATCCAAAGATAAGATTCAGTGTTGATTCAGAATATTATAAAACAAAAATCAGAAGCTCAATAAACCTAAATCTAATAAGTTCAAAAAGTAATGTTATGTAAGTATATTGGTAATAAAAACAAACAATTTGATTCTGCTCTGACCTGAGGTCAGCCTCGGCTGACTCATTCTAACTAATTCAATAGCAGACCTAAATCCCTCTAATCCCAAAAACTGAAGCGAGCCACTCAGTACTGCTGAGTCAAACCTAGCTAATGTTCACCCAGTTCATACCTGAAACCAGCTCGTCCTCAGTCCAGTCTGGGTGTCGTGGACGATGGACAAAAACAAGGACAAACAGGAGAAGTGTCCAGATGACGGCTAGAGTGTTAAACTGGGACTTTATGGTGGGGAAATAACACAGAGGAGCAGCTGAGCTGAGTACGGGTGGGAGAGAATAAATGCTGTGGGTGGGGTGTTGATCACCTTAAAACAACATTACTTTTTAATAAAATGACAAAAAAAAAAAGCCCATCATAGATCCTTTTAAGAATGTAAACGTCAGGTCCCATAACTCACATGTTTACTTAAAACAGTACTGACAGTACACACGCCTGCCAGGGCTGACTGTTTTCTCACAGGCTTTCTTATCATTCATTGAAAGGCAGAATATTGATAAGGTCTGCAACTACACAAAATATGAATTTCTAATGAGAAACAGAAAGTCTAAAAAACGTGTAAAAGGAAAGAATGACCTAAACATTAAGTAGACTTTATCGCCTTATGTCTGAAGAGAAAAATGCTAATATTTTGATGTATAAACTGTATAAGCAGTGTTAAGCTTGTGACAGTAAAGAAAGTTTGTTGCAAAATATTTAGACAGCTCAAAAGTCAATTTGAAGGACAATAATAATAATTCCATAAAAAAATGTGATCCTAGCTTCAAACCGAATGCAGAGTGAAGACAGGGCAGAAGAGTGTGACTTCAGGTGTGTGTGATATGTTTCCTACTTCATCTCATAAGAAAGTCAAATATTACACAGCATAGTCCAGTTAAACAATACTGAGTTAGTTACCATTACAGGCTGTAAATCCTGAATGAGAAGAAATGATTTATTAAATTCCCTCAATCACAAGAGAAAGTATATAGAAATACTTTACTACTAGTCTTTCCACGTTAATGCTTTTATTATTATATTTTTTACTAATATCACAATACATCATATTTTATTCATATTTCATTTTTCCATTTCATATGTGGTGTTTTTAATACTTTATTAAAGAGATACTATGCAGTTTTTGCTTGTTTTGGCTCCCCCTGGTGCCCGTTTTGAATCACTGCCGTAAAATTGTTAGCATTGTCTTTGCTCAGAAACACCTAAGTCTAACTGTTGAAATGTCTCCTCAGCCTTCATTGATTTCTACGGTTCATCACTCATTCAAAGAAATCAGCTGTGTTCAAGCAGGGAGAGATGGAAAAAATGGAGGAATCATGAGCTAAAACCACTCCGGCGCTAGCATAAAAACTAGCCACACTGGGTTAGCCTAACCCTCGTGGTGCCCCTTTGTGAGACTTCCGGGGCACCGGACCGGAGAACGAGATAATCAATCGTGGTATTTTGGATCTAAGCAGCAGATGGGGCTAAGTGACTTTTCATTAACCCTGTAAAAGGTCACATTAGCACATACTGGCTCAAGGAAAAGATTTAAAAATATGAAAAAGCTGCAAAATATGCCTTTAAATGTTCTGTGTAGTAATTGAACTAGGTGGTTAAATTTAATGTGATTTTAGTACAAAGTTTGACAACAATGGCAACAATTTTATGTAAATGAAGTCTACCTTCAAGATATTACTTTATGGCAGGTGATTCACACCAAAAGAAACTGGACAAATTATTATGAAGACTTGGTCCTTATTAGAAAGAAAGAAGAATCTGTGAGTTTACAAAACACTTCATGACTGTGAGCACAGAAGTTAAAACTCAGATGTGTTTTGTTACAGGTTACCTATACATTTGCATTGAGCAAACCTGTCTTATAATTGTCTTCTGCCCTCTGATGGATCTACAGGTGGAAAGTGTCAGTTTTTTATATTAATCGCATAGTATTATTACATATAGGGATGCGCCGATCACGCTTTTTGCTGACGATCACCAATACCGATCACCAAGTGTGCAATCACTGACACCGATCACATGGATTGACTGTAAATTTCACATTGTAGTAAAGATGAGGGCTAATGGCTCCTTGATCTGTAGAAAATGAACCATAAATCTCCTTCATTTGGACAAAAACATGTTTTTACTGACTTTTTCCAAGATAGAAAAATACAAAAACTTGAAGGCAGAATGTAGACATAAAAATAAAATGGGTGATTACAGTTGTTATATTAGCCAATAAATAGTTAGTATTTAGTATTAGTACTTGATATTTCAGGCTTTAAAGGGTTAATATGGACATCAAATGGTTTTAATGTCCATTTAAAGTCTCACAGGGTTTTTAACTATATTTAACAAGAGAAATCTTTAAAAAATGATGTCACTAATAAAACTGACAATGCCTTCATTGTATCTCTAAAAAGTAATGCACACATATCCTAACAAGAAAAACCTGCAGGGATTCAACAGACTTGAGCATCACTGATACCTCAAGTTGTCAAACTTTCTGAAACTGTACTGGAAAAGATAACTCACGAGACTTGTTCAGACTGTTTATTCAACAAAAACTAAACTATTTCAGCAATGGGCGTGTGTGGAAGAATGACCAGTCTGTTTTTATTTAGAGGTTTAATGTAATTAAGTTTATTTTTTACAAATATTATTTTGCTGCTAGATCGTTCATTCTGAAATCATGTTTTAGATATAATTTGAGTGAATAATCCAACTGCTCTCTGATGATGTCTTTAAGAGCTGATGAGTAACAATCCTGTACAACAACACTCAAACAAAAGGAAAGTATTTGTTTCCTGTTCAGGTGAAGTGTCATATCACAGGAATGCTGCTAGGATGCTACAAACAAAATGTCTGTACTGCACCTTTATCCTGTCACAATCACGTTTTTGTGCAGCGAACAAATAAATTCAACAAAAGTGAATGTGTGATTAAAAAAAAGGCGTTTATAGAATAAGTCACTCTTTTTGTGATGTTAACAAAACGTGTTCCTGCCTGTTGTTCATTGAAGATGATGGATGACTTGGCCCTTTGTTTGAATAAGTAACTATAATTCTTTTGGAGGATGATTCGTCACCACTTTCTCCTCCACCTTCGTCCTGCTGTTTTTATGCTCTTTTCAAATTTTTTGCATGGTTCATGGGCAGATAAACACCTCAAACTTAGTACTAAATGTTACTAGAAACTAAATATGTAATAATAAAATATTGCAGCATTAATAATCATTATTTCAGCACATTTTACTTGCTCCCTAGAGCGCATACTTTTTAAAAGCTTATTTACATTTGTATTTTAATAACAATAATCAAAATAATGTTGAAGTTACTGTACTACATGCATTTAACAAAAAAATAGTGTTCCAAAATAGAAGCAAAATATTGAATTTATAGACAAATTTCAATAAATAATTAGATCTCTGAAATGACTCGTGTTATGAATATAAAAAAAATGCTGTGCTTTCATTTTTGTTAACTTGGAGTTTCTGTATCTCATTTATTTTTTATGAAAGTATGCAAAGGTGTAATTAATCAAAAAGAAAATATTTAAGACTGGTGTTGCAGCTCCTATCATACAAGGAAGCACTCTCAACCAATCAGCACACAGCCCTCCCTTATTTGGCAGTGAGGGGCTGTCCTTAACTGACTGTAGTTTAAAATGGTGGAAAGGAAAACCAGACAGCTGCAGTAGACGGAGGGATCCAAACAGTTTTATCTCTGGTGAGTAAACACGAGTCTCCTTGATGATTTGTAATCTCTAACCTGAAGGATGTTTAATCTCTGTGTGAAAGCTGGGGCAGCTGGGACTGATAGTAACAAGGCAGAATGATTCATTTATAAGCAGCTGGAAATCAGGAAATGAGAGCTGGAAAACAACAGCAGCGCATCCTGAGCTTTACATAAAAAATGGCACAACAAATATTTATCAGGGGTTATTTATTTTAGCTGCCAGCTCTTTTATACAGCAGGTCATCATCTACTATTTTTCTGGTTTCCAGTTTGACTTGTATTCATTGACATGAGGACACACCTACTGTTGTTCCTGAGTTATTTTTCCAGCAGGACAACATTGAGAGGGATGATTAATACCACAGCTATGAGAGAGATGTACTACAATTTGACTTGGGTCTGTGGTTCCATAGATATGTGTCTAACTGGTTGTCATTAATTCATTAAAAGAAGAGATCAAACTAATTCATAGATTTCTCAATAAAAAGTTCCTCTTTGGACATGTCACATGGTTGATAAATCATTAATACACTTACAAAATACTAAAAGGCAACTCCTTTTAGGGAAGTATATTTTAAGATAAAATTCCAACATTGTGTTGCTCCTTTTCCTAGAGTATTGGCTAATTGAATAAAGGAGAATTACAAAACGAGGTGTTCCTAAAGCAACCTGATGTGTTTATATTCTTTGTTTTAAGAGTATTTTGTGTTTTTTTTTTATATCTATGCAGCCTTCAGCATCATTCCGTGTGGGGGGAAAAGCAGCATTATGGCTGAAGGACAAGATATCAAAGTAACGGCAGTCAAAGTGTTGGCTCTAATGGAGAAGGTGACCTCCTTCGCCTCCTCCATCGACCCCATCTTCGGTGTCGTCTCCTCCCTGGTTAAGGTGGCTCGAAAGGGCCTGGAGGACAACAAGAGCCATCCTCTGGACAAGGACTTCCAGGAGATCCACACCAAACTGGAGAGCATCTCTGAAAAGAACCATGCGATATTGAACGACATCCTCGTCAAGGAGGTGATCGAAAATTACGGCAAGTACGAGGAGTACATCAAGCACCAGTACAGCGCCTTCACCCAAATGGTAGCAAAGGTGAAGAAGAACCCAGACAGCGCAAAGCGCTACATGGAGACGTTTGAGAAAGTTTACGAGAACGACAAGTCTGACATGAGCCTGGATGTGCTGTACCGTGGCGTGACGGGTAAATGTGGGCTGTTTGGAAGACCTGTGCTGACGGTGTACCTGCAAAACTGCGATGGTGACCGTAATACCATGGAGCGTGTCTGTTCTCACTTCATCCACCTCTTCCATATTGGTCTCATCTCTCTGATGGGCTACACATCTGTTACAGAGGATGATGAAGATGAGGTGAGGGAGAAGTGGACCAAGAGGGTGATGGAGATCCAGCAGGCGATGGAGGATGTGCTTAATAAATGTAAAGACAAGTCATCCTGAAGGCAAAGAGAGCATGTTCTCTGGGTTTGATCTCAGCAACACAGGGAACGGATGAGTAAAAAGACAAATAATGTAATATTTAAGATATGTTATACAACCAAAGCCATATTACTATGTGTGTACTCAATGTGCAGCTGTTCATTTTGTTTTCATTTAGCTAGTGTGTCGACTGCATTTGTTACCCTCAAAAAGATCAACATAGCTGCCTGCTTTTTTGTGTCACACCTCAATAAATGCTGGAGTTTTATACAATCAGTTCAATAAAACGAGTGATTTATTGATGGCTAAGTTATGCTGTTTTATCCCATTTTATGATGTATTAGAATGATTACTTTTTTAAATTCTTGTCCTAGCGCAGAACTATTTTAATTAGGACTTTGTGTTTACAGTCAAAGTTTAGTTTGTGAACGTTTTAATCTTTAATCTCCAACCAAAACCACCTGGGTGATTAACAAGAAGGGTGTGGACAGCTACAGATACCTGGGTGTGTGTCTTAATAACAAGCTGGACTGGCAGACCAACACTGATGGTGTCCACAAAAAGGGGACGAGCAGAATCTATTCTTTTAGAGAACCTGCAGTGGGAGCAGCATCAGTGTCAGATATACCAGAGCAGACTAAATAAACTACTTCATATGGCTGAAAATAAAGATTGGGCAGAACTTGGAGCCATCCAAGTCAGCGAAGGGCAGAAAGTCACCGGACAAACTACAAGCATCATGGATAACCCATTATACTCTCTTCAAAAAACTCTACAGTGAAAGTGGCGCTCTCTATTCAAATGTTTCATTCAGCTCTGCTGTTATGCAAAATGCTTCAAGAAAAGGTTTGTAGCTTTTGTCCCCTCCTCCTTTTGTTGCAAATTATCTATCTATCTATCTATCTATCTATCTATCTATCTATCTATCTATCTATCTATCTATCTATCTATCTATCTATCTATCTATCTATCTATCTATCTATCTATCTATCTATCTAATAAATTTTTTGCTGCAGTACCTCCACCTCGCCACTAGAGGTCACTGTTGTCCGACAGCTGCTAGAATCAAACGTAACGTGACTCCTCTGTTTGTGTGTACAACCCTGCCCTCAGACTGAGAGAAAAGGCCTACAACTTCTCAAAACACCGAACTGAAAGGTAACCTGGATGTTTCTTGGCTTTAGGTTGTTTAATAATCTCAGATAAAGCTGTCGGAAAGCAGACAGAAGCTACGTTTGGTCCTTTTTAACAGTCACGTCGCATTCGGTGAGTTTCAGCTGCTTATCGAGCGAAAAAGTCAGGATGAAGAGTTTAGCATCCCGGCTAAAAAAGCCGATAAAGTAATAAAACTTGGCTTATTTGTTAATGTCAAGAGCACGTGATGAACCTGACAGCACAAACATGTGGTGTAAAATACAGAATATATTTACCAATTCGTCTAAAAACAGTTCAAGGTCTGGTTTCCGGGGCGTGACCTTTCTTTGAACTTAAGTCGATTTATAGACAGTTGCTTAAAAGTTATTATTGGGTGCAGTTTATTATTTTATTAAATGTATTACAACTCAGGCCTCGATTAATCTAAAACTATATGTGTTAGTACATAAAAGTTAATTGACATTTTACTAACGAGTTTCACGTTTAGTTATTTGTGATTCAGACATTTTACTTGAAAAGTTAAAGTTATCATACAGTAAACACAAGGCTGTATGTGATAGGATTTTTGTTAGAGATGCACCGATTCTGATTTTTGTTTTGATTTTGACTGATTCTGATTGATCTTTAATAACTAATTAAAAGAATGCATTTATTTTATTTCTTAATTTGTTTCTGATTCACTTGATTTACCACAATTCTGGAATTCTAAACTTGCACATGGAAGATCAGTTATTGCCAGTGTGAATTAGAATTTAATGATGGTAAGTTTCAGACATTTAAAAAATACATTTCTGGGTTTCCAATTGGCTGATCACTGATTAAAGTGATCATGCATGATTCCAAACATCAGCCAATTTTGTGATGCATCTCTAATTTGTACAATACTATGCACAAAAATCTTTTGATATAATTTCTTAAGGCTTTTTGGACTTTCAAAGTCTCTGCTGTTTGCTTTTACATTCATTTTCTGTTCAGTATCTAACATCATCAGAGTAATTTATTGAGTATAGTCTGGTTATTGATCAAATCTGTTGTTTGACAGCTTAAAATTTCCTTTACATCGCTGAGAATACCACTTAAACGATCATGATGTACTCTGTTGTTTCAGGCATGCCTCTCCACAGTATTTGGCCTCCATTTTGGATGTTTGTTTGTGTCTGAATAAAGGCGCGATGGGCAACGAGGCTGGCTTGGAAGATGTGTTCGTTGCCGTCATTCGACCAAAGAATCAAGTCAGCCTGACCACAAAGGACTACAGAGCCAAAGCATATGAGGTACTCTAAAATATATATACAATACGTGCATAGAAAAGTGTGTTTAAAATCTAAAACACAAATTCTCTTCTGGCACATGTAAAGATCCTACTGAGAGAAGTGCCTTTGGAGGGAAAGGAGAAGAAAAGAAAGAAAGTCCTTCTGACAACAAAGATTAAACCAGGAGACAAATCTAAATCCATATTGGATTATGTTGATGAAACAATGAGACCGATCTCCAATAATCAAAGCTTCGTAGGTGAGAAATCTATGCACAAACACAAAACCGGACAAAGTTTAATCAGATTATATAATTAGTTTTGCTTTGCAGGAAAGCGTGTGGTGCATATGAAGAAATTCTTTCTTGAAGGTGGCAATGAAGGAAAAGACGCTTCTTTTTTTGTTGTGCCAGTCAGCGTTAAAGGTGAGCAGCAATGATCTTTAACTGAATCGAGTCTTGGCGGTGCTAATAAGTCTTTCTGCACAGACAACAGCAAACCTATCCACAACTCTGGGAGCCCCAGTTTTTACTGCTTGCAAGACATCATGCGTGTATGCAGTGAAACCAGTACTCACTTCTGCCCCATCACCTCCAAGATGCTCCTGGCTTTGGACAAGTGAGCACATCTCACACTACAGTTAGTAATTTAGCAGAAAACGAGACTGGAATTGGATTTTTCTCCTCTGCAGATGGTTAGCAGAGCAGCACACTGTGCCTCACGCCATCCCCGCCCTCTTCAGACCGGCTCCCGTTGAGCGCGTGAAGACCAATGTGAACAACCCGGCTTACAACAACGAGGGCAAGCTGAGTGATGAAGGTCTGCATATGGGCTACACAGCTCTGGAGATCAAGAGCAAGATGATGTCCCTGGAGAAGGCAGACATGTGCATCCTGAATCCACTGTTTGGCTCGGACCTGCAGTACACTAACCGAGTATAAGATCTCATAAAACAGTTTTTTGTTTTTGTTTTGTTACAATAGAAACATGTTTTTTTTGCTGAAAGTTAAATCACATCTTTTTTGTCTCTAGGTGGATAAAGTAATCATAAACCCGTACTTTGGGCTTGGGGCACCAGACTACTCCAAAATCCAGATTCCTAAAAGGGAGAAGTGGCAACATGGCCCCAACTGTGTGCCAGAGGACAAGTAAGAGCTCATCTCCTAAACATTAATATTTACCACCAACTTCTGCTCCTTTGAGTGTTTATTTTTACATTTAGATTCCTTGAATGATCACAAATGCTTGTTTTCAGGGAGCACCAGTGGGTGGAGGACTTTCCTCTCCACCGCAGTGCCTGTGAAGGAGACACAGAGCTGCTTTCCAAACTTCTTGACGGCGGTTTCTCAGTCAAGCAGCTGGACAGCGATCACTGGGCTCCCATTCACTACGCCTGCTGGTGAGTCTGAGGAAGTGTCAGGTTTCCAAAGAACGTTATTTCTTACAGATTGGTTTTGCATTTCTTTGTTGTACATTTATATGTTTTTTTTCCAGGCATGGTAAAGTTGAAGCCACAAAACTGTTACTAGAGAAAGGTAACTGTAATCCAAACCTGCTGAACGGCCAGCTCAGCTCACCTCTGCACTTTGCAGCCAGAGGAGGCCACGCTGAGATAGTGAAGCTCCTGCTGCAACATCCCGAGCTCGACCGGGTAAAAAGCATGGCAACACATTTTTGTTTTGTTTTAATATGTAGCCTTTTTTTGATGATTCAGAGGAACATTATTATTATTAATTTTACTATACATAAATAAAATGTTGCTACAGCTATTATTAATTTTTTATAAAGCCTTATTTTTTTTCCAGAGCTCATCTCTCTTTCCCCCTCAAAAAACTTTTTCCTGTTTTTTTCCCTCCTGATTAAATTATTTTAGATCTAACGTGGAATTTGGAAAAATAAAAACAGAAAAGGCAACAATTTTGGGGTAAAAAAGATCACAATGGATTTCATAGGGCCCAGTATTTTCATTAAACTAGATCAGCAGGTCAGCTCAGTGGTTAAATCTAGTTTTTATTATCGCTGTCTTTTAGCTAGAGTTAAGTCCTGCTTCAGTTTTAAAGATTTTGAGAAGGTAATTCATGCTTTTATCACTACATGTATCGATTACTGCAACTCATTATACAAAGGCATCCATCAGTCATCCATGCACCGCCTGCAGTTGGTTCAGAACGCTGCGGCTTTTAACAGGAACACGGAAAAGTGAGCATATAACCCCGGTCTTAGCTTCCCTTCACTGGCTCCCTGTTTGGATTGATTTTAAATTTTTAATGCTAGTTTTTAAGGCACTTAATGGCTTGGCCCCCCTCCTATTTATCAGATCTTTTAGAACAGCGCTCCAACTCCAGAACACTCAGGCCAAACAATCAGATGTACCTCGCTGTACTCAGATCGAAATATAAAAGTTTGGGCCGGGTGATCGTGCCTTTGCAGTGTCGGCTCCAGGTTTGTGGAACAAGCTCCCTTTGCAAGTTAGATCAGCTCAAAGTTTGGGAGACTTTAAAAAGCTCTTAAAAACTCACTTTTTCTCCATGGCTTTTAGCAAGTAGAGCCTGTGTTTTGCTCCTTGTACTTGAGAAAGTTGAAGAAGTGTGCCAATTCTTCTATGGACTTCTCTTATGACAGCACATAGAGGACCAGCAGAAGAGATCCCCTCTTCAGGTGTGTGAGGAAAACAAACAGAATGAATGGGAGGAGACGCTGAAACTTCTGCAACAAGCTAACAGCAAACCAGTGAGTCACACACTCAGTTTTTTCCTGGAAACTGTTGGTTTTAGATGCACAAAAAAATGTAATTTTATAGAAGATGTGATATTTTTGACCACTAGATGGTGCTATTTCTTCAAATATAATCCTAGCCGTTCGTTTTTCTGTGTGATAGTTTGTGTTTGTGTGCTCCACAGTACGAGAAGGTGCGTATATATCGTATGGACGGCTCCTATCGCTCTGTGGAGCTGAAACATGGCAACAACACGACTGTACAGCAGATAATGGAGGGCATGCGGCTTTCTCAGGAGACCCAGCAATACTTCACCATCTGGATCTGCTCAGAGAACCTCCGTGAGTCCCATCATTGCATCTTCTGATAACTCAGTCAGCTTTGAGTGTTATTGCTGTACAGTTGCAGAAAGTGTGTGTTTTGCATGTCAGACCTGCAGCTGAAGCCGTACCACAAGCCCCTGCAGCACCTGCGGATCTGGACAGAGATCGTGACGGACTTGACGGTGTTGGATCCTCAAAGAGAGACACCTCAGCTTTTCCTTCGCAGGGATGTTCGACTGCCACTTGAAATAGAAAAAAAGGTACCTCAAATGGCTTACAGCCTTTACTTTGTCAGGGAAGTTGAAAAAAATGTCCTAACTCTGGTTCTTACATCTTTCAACAAGGTTGAAGATCCGCTGGCCATCCTCATCCTGTTTGACGAGGCCCGTCACTGCCTCCTGAAGGGATTCTTTCCGGCGCCGGACAGCAAACTGATCACACTGGCCAGCCTCCTCCTGCAGATCATCTATGGCAACTATGAGAGCAAAAAGCACAAACAAGGCTTCCTCAAGTAAAACAACTCCTACTACGTAAAGCTTATTAAAAATGAAGGAAAATCTCTTCAATTAAATACTATTTGTTTGTTTTTATCAGTGAGGAAAACTTGAAATCAATAGTGCCGATATCGAAGGTGAAAAGCAAAGCGTACCACTGGACCAGCAGGATTCTTCATGAATACAAGGTACACTCTTATTGTTTTAATCCTTAAAATAAAACCCTCTGCACTCTGAGTTACTAGAGCTTCACCTGTTCCTCCATCAGGCTCTGAGCACCAGCGAGGGAGTGAGCAAAGAGATGCACCACCTGCAGAGACTCTTCTTACAGAACTGCTGGGACATCCCGACCTATGGAGCCGCTTTCTTCACAGGCCAGGTCTACACCAAGGCCAGCGCCAGCAACCACAAAGTCATCCGTGTGTACGTCGGGGTCAACACAAAGGGGCTACACCTCATGAACATGGAAACCAAGGTATCTGCTTCCTGTTCACTTTGATCTGTTAATGTAAGCCTGTTTATTTGCTCTTTCCTCTTGAGAATAGGGTGTTTTAAATGGATGTCGTCTCTTGCAGGTTCTTCTCATCAGTTTAGAGTATGGCACATTCATGTGGCAGCTGGGACACGCGGACCAGTACTTCCAGATACACAGCGGAGACAACAAAATGAACTTCATTGTGCACACAAAGCAGGTAAATGTGACTAAATTCAAATAAGTTAAAGTATTGATAGATGTATTTCAAGGTTTTGATCCAGCCCTCGTTTTTAGTTTTTGATCAAGTCAACTTAAAATATTACTGTAAAGTCTGGCTCATTGGAAGAAGATAGTAGAATATTGTGTCTATGAATGAAACACTTCCAGACACACGGTCTAAAGCTTATTCTAAGAATTAGAGCTGGAATCTTTTATCCATGATTAAAATAAATACAGTCAATAACGATCTATTTTATCATTTAATTTTAGTCTGGCCTTATTGTGAAGCTTTTAATGAAACTAAGTGGACACATGACTCCAACTGAAAAAGGCCCTACAGATAAATACGCCTACGGCTGAGACCCTTCAAGGGAACCCCATCTGCCAAAGACCTTGAACGAGTTCTTCATACTGACCATCATCTTCATCAGACTGCAGTCTCCACACAAATGCCTTGTTTTGTATAAGTTCATCGACATGCATCATGACCTGTCCTGTATTTTGATTGTGTAAATATGTTTTATTATTTAATGTTTGATTTAATAAACAGATGAATTAATACATTTGGTTCAAATCTCTTTTTAATGTAAATAAGTTTAATTTTCAGGTAGATTTTTCTCAAGCTTAATTATTATGAATTATGAACAAGCCTCTGCAAAATGAGAGAAACAAGCTGATGGATATCTGCATTATTTCTGTCAAATGAACCATAGAAAGCAAGCCTAAAATTGAAATTACACACTACAAAGTTTAGACTCAGTGCATGAAAAGTGATTGACATTACTGATGCAAAAACTGAGCATTGCAGAAAAAGAATCACTCATTCAGACTTTGCACAGAAAAAAAAACTAGATCTAACATCTAAAACACATAATCTCTGATGAAATAACCACAGAATTTATTTTTCCTTTAACCACAAACGTGCAAGGTTAAATCTATGTGGAACATAAACAAATGTTAAATACCGTATATGAAGCCCAAATGGATAAATCTAAAATAAGGAATACAAAATATATATAAAAAAGATGTTATGAGTGCAAAAGCATAATTTCTGTTCATGTACAAAAAAGATAATGCCTTTTTATAAAGTATTAAAGAAGCACAATTTAAATGACAGTTTCAAAACAATGTAAGTAGACCCATATATAGAAAATAAATGTGGACACATTTTACCTGGTAATTTACCTAATTCTAATAAATTTAATGGAACACTTGTAATTAAATATGAGAACAGATTTAGGGTTAAATCATTTAAAAGAGTGACCATCACTATTGTATTATGATTAGTAGTTGTTTTGTTATATATAGATATGCATTTTTTTCTTCTTCTTTTTCTTCCCGTTACTTATATGTGTATATATATTTATTCTACACTGTTTCATGGACGCATGTTCAAATAAACCAAACCAACCAACCAACATCTTTCCAAAAACGTGTACAAAAATCTGGTGTCCTCTATACAAAGATGAATGGAGTTTAAATAAAAAAGGATTCAATTAAATTCCTACAGTTGAGTATAAATTGAAAACTGAGCAAATACTTATCAAGAAAGCAAAAAAAAAAAAAAAAAAATACACATTTTAAAAAATGTGAACGTTTATATAACATTAAGTTGGTGTTTCTTACTTTTGCTATAAAAAGTTGCAAGGTTATAAAATCTATCAAAAAACGTAATTTATATACAAATGTTTGTGTACAACCTACTTATGTTTGCGCTATTTCAACGTTTTGTTTTGTACAGCATTTTGTTCCTAATTTTTGTCATTAAATTACCCAAATATATCTTTTAATTTCTTACCTAATCACTGCACTGCATCTTGAGTGTACTAGCTTATTTGATGTAAAACTTACAAATGTTACTACTAAGAGATATTTAGTTACCTCTGTGGCACAACACAATGACGCAGAACTTTTGCCTACATTAATAAAGCGAAATTAACACGAGTTAAGGTTAAAATAACTAGTTTAACAAATAAAAAGGTAATAAAATCGATTCAAAGAACAGCGGTCGTCCCGTTAGCATGACATCATATAGCAAGACATGGCTTCAGTTGCCGGCAGCCAATTACAGCAACATCTGTTTGACTGACATGCGCGAAACAGCCAATCAAAAGTTAGTATTGGTCAGGCGGGGGCAGGACTAGACGTGACAGGTAGAAACGGTAACCAAACTGAGTACAACATCACGATAAGATAAAGTAGCTCCACTCCTCCTGTTTTGTTCTCTTCCAGCTGTCGGTGAGGGAGGATTTCGAGTGTTTACGGGGAAACGAGAATGTCAATGCACTTTTACCAGATGAGCACCAAGCTGCTAGGAGATACGGTCGGTAAAATGAACGATAATTTGACCTCGGTGGTTTTGGTAGCTTCGTTCTTCACTCTGACTGTGGGTTATGTATCGAAACGGCTACTCAAGGAATCCGCTGACAAGGACGCGGTAATATACCTTAAATTCATGTTAATCATTTGACACCCATATCTGTCAGTTTGTATTCACAGGGTGTGTTTTGTTTGTTTTCACAGAAATACCCACCCTACATACCCTCCAGCATTCCGTTCCTTGGACATGCAATTGCATTTGGAAAAAGTCCCATTGAATTTCTTGAAAATGCTTATGAAAAGGTAGGTGTTCAAATATTATTCAACAACCCCAGATATTCATTGATTTTGGACATTATAAATAAATATTAGCTGAACATTTTAATCTTCTCTTATCTAACTAAATAGATTCCAGATCTTTAAAGCACTAACTTGGAGTCAAATCTTTTTTTTATTCAACCTATTTAATCAGTTTCCAAAACTAAACAATTAAAACACGCCATAAAAACAACAATAAAATGAATGAAATTTCTTCATTATGTCTAAATGTTTAATAATGTTAAAATAAATATTAATGGAGGAGGTGTAGCCTTATTTTATCATAAACTATAGATTCCTCAACTTATTGACAGTAGCTTTTTGTGGCAGTAAATTCTGCACCCAGAAAAAGTTCCAAATAAGTAAAATTATTAATGAGATTGTTTTTGTGGTTGAGTTACATAAAACAAATGTCATCAGCGTGCAGAGAAATCTCATACTTGAAACTCTGTGTTGTAGCCATAAATCTTAGGATGTGATTGGATAGTTTCTGTGGGTTTAGTGGGTGTCCCTTCCCAGCCAATGGGATTCTGTGTAGATGATCCAGGAAACGGTCTTTTGGGGGAGTTTTAGAGAGTGCACAACATTAAAAAGACTTCTGAATTTCAAGCCATCAGTTATAAGCCGTCCAGGCACTTTGAAAGAATGATCACTTTTAGCTCTCCTCCGGTTTCCCGCAGTACGGCCCTGTGTTCAGTTTCACCATGGTGGGGAAAACCTTCACTTACCTGTTGGGCAGCGAAGCAGCCACGTTGATGTTCAACAGCAAGAACGAAGACCTGAACGCAGAGGACGTCTACTCCAAACTAACCACCCCGGTGTTCGGCAAAGGGGTGGCCTACGATGTGCCAAACCCAGTGAGTGTGTGCAAACCATTAAGTTGCTGTTGGTTAATACACATTCCCACAGGTGTAAACACATCACCTTGATGCTGTTGCAGATCTTTTTGGAGCAGAAGAAGATGTTTAAGACTGGACTGAACATCGCTCATTTTAAGAAGCATGTAAAGATCATCGAGGCGGAGACCATTGAGTATTTTCAGAGATGGGGAGACAGCGGGGAGAGGAGTAAGATGTTTTTGCAGTAAAAAATGCTTCCACTTAAAACCAGTTTTGTACAAAGCACCTGTATCAATGTGCCGATAGGTATATGAGACTCAAATATCCTTTTCTCCCATCAGACCTGTTTGAGGCTCTGTCGGAGCTGATCATCCTGACAGCCAGCAGCTGCCTGCACGGGAAGGAGATCCGCAGCATGCTGGACGAGCGAGTGGCCCAGCTTTACGCCGACCTGGACGGAGGGTTCAGCCACGCCGCTTGGCTCCTGCCCGCCTGGCTGCCCCTACCCAGCTTCAGGTACAAGCTGGTCGAGCCATAAAACGGTCAATATGAAGTTAAAATGTACAGAAGAGTGTAAATGTGTAACTCGTTTTGTTTAGGAAAAGAGACAGAGCTCACAGAGAGATCAAGAACATCTTCTTCAAGGTGATTGAAAAACGCAGGAGATCTGGAGAGAAAGTCGACGACATGCTGCAGACGCTCATTGATGCCACCTACAAGTAAGACATCAGCTGATCAGTCAAAACACACTTTATACCTCATCACATAATACATCTCAAATCCTCTCCTCTTCTAGAGACGGCCAGCCGCTGAATGATAATGAGATCGCAGGGATGCTGATCGGTCTGCTGCTGGCGGGTCAGCACACGTCGTCCACCACCAGCGCCTGGATGGGCTTCTTCCTGGCCCGGGACAAAGCCCTGCAGGGGCGCTGCTACGCCGAGCAGAAGGCCGTTTGTGGAGGAGATCTGCCGCCACTCGACTTTGATCAGGTGATTCTGAAGGTCACGTTTTGTTAGGAAGACACAGTGAAGACCTTTTTATCATCAGGTTTAGATTCAGCAGGAGAAAAGTAAAAAATAAGCTAACACAATCAGAAGAAAAAAACAGGAAAATGAACATGAAATAATAGGGAAAAGGTGGCAAAACTCAAAAACAGAAAATAAACAGAACAGCCAAAAAAATAACCAATGATTTTAATCTATTTTTAAAATTTAGCTGAAGGATCTCAGCTTGTTGGAGCGCTGCTTAAAGGAAACCCTGAGACTCCGCCCACCTATAATGACCATGATGAGGATGGCTCGAACACCTCAGGTGACTTTATTTATGATCTAGATCTCCTTTATTTTTGATCTCAGTCCCGTTTCCTTTTGCTCTTGTTTTAGAGAACGTTACAGCCAGCGTTTGTGTGTGTTCTCTCAGACTGCTGCAGGTTACAACATCCCCGTGGGTCATCAGGTCTGCGTCTCTCCAACCGTCAACCACCGTCTGCACGACTCCTGGGTGGCGAGGATGGATTTCAGCCCCGACCGATACCTCAACGACAACCCCGCTGCAGGAGAGAAGTTTGCCTACATACCATTTGGAGCCGGTAAGACGAGTGTTTGTGTGTAAACCAATCTCTCATTGGTCAGTTCTTCTGATCCCAACTCTTCCTGAACGTCAGGTCGTCATCGCTGCATCGGAGAGAACTTCGCCTACGTCCAGATCAAAACGATCTGGTCCACTTTGCTGCGCTTGTACGAGTTCGACCTGGTGGATGGATATTTCCCCACAATTAACTACACCACCATGATCCACACCCCCCACAACCCCGTCATCAGGTACAAGAGGAGGAGGCAGTGAGACGGGAGGAGGGCGGTGTGGGAATCAGTGGACTTCCTGAGTGATGACATGAAACTTTAATGTCCAGAGACTTGAATTGAAGATAATCCAGATAAATGCACTTTGTTTAGAAGGTCGAACCCTGTCCTGTGCTTTAATAGTTCCTTTTTTAGTTTATTTTTCTCAGAAAAAAGGCATCCTTGTTAGATGTTTCCAAAATAAAATACAGAATCTAGCTTCAAAATAAAAGATGTTTATTTTCAGACTAAAATTTCACAATAAACATGATTTTTAGGTATTTTTGCGTATTAGATTTTGCATTCATGTTAAATACAAAAAAAAAAACACGTCAAAACGTACAATTTTATCACCACAGCATGGCCTTCAATGACAACGGTGTTTAGTGAATATACAAAATCTTATAGTCAATCTGTGTGTCTTTTTATATAAAATCAACGTGAAGCGTCCTGCTTGTTTAAGGAATTTATTATAAAAATGTCGGATTTTTATTTTGTCAAAAATAGGGCTCGAAATGCTTGATTTTTTTTTTTTTCATTTATTTTTTCAAATTTATCCAGAATTGCAAAATACAGAACAAACCTCACTTTTCATGACTGCATTTAAACTTTGAAATTAGAACAATGAGATAACAATAACGCCTTGTAACGAGAAAACGAAAGGTTTGAGAATATAGTCCAAGGTTGACAGGTTCACATTTTCCAAATACACATTTGATAAAGTTCTTTGCAGCTTTCTGAAATCTGAAGACTGAGCGAGTCATGTGACCTTCCTGTGCAGATAAACCCACTTTTTTTTTTTGCATTAAAATGTGCAAAAACTAATAAAAAACCCAAGATAGTTGACACCACAGACTACGAATCTGATCACATTCTAATGCCAGGTCATACTTTTTTTGTTGTCTTTTCACTAAGAATTGTCTCAATTCTGTGAATGTTTTGATAATAAATTGATTTAAAAAAAATTCATATCAGGTTTTTTCTGTCTTACAGTTTTGCCACAACATTAAAAACATGTCAAAATGGATAAATAGAAAAAACTGAGCACTGATTATGCTGGTTTGCTGCAGTCTCATTCTGGAAGAGTCCTGTTTGATAAGAATGATCCTTCATTTGAAAGTCTTTAACCCTTCATAGGGCATGCGACCATATTTGATCACTCATGCATGCTTTAATATTCTATTTGTGGCCTAAATCAGAAACTTTTACAAAAAAGTTTTTAAGTACAAACAATTTAAATAGATTGAAAATCTTATTTAAAAAAAACAGAAAAATTACCATTAATAACTCAGTTAAAATGGTCTCTTGCAGTGCATGTTATAACTTTATAACATGCACACGTTGACTCTTTGTGAATAAATTATTTTAACAGAATGAATCAAAATTTTAGAGGTAAGTTAAGATGGGAACTAAATCAACGTTTTTAAACTGTGCATTATAAGAACCTCGCACAAACCGTAACAAGAGAACACTTTTGAAATAATGTATTCTTTATTTCAGTTTTTGACAAAATACCCCAAAAATTCAAAGCTCCTACGCTTTACAAAAATACGTTCTCTACAAATGTCTTCTGTAGTCTGTCCAGCCTTAACAAAACACAGTGTAGTGAAGGATGTCCAGTAGCAGCCTCCTGAACGGTAAACCCAAACATCCTCAACGTAACGCTCCACCCATACAACACAAATATATAAATTAATCACAAAGTCTTTAAATTAGCATTAGACAAATATACATGATTGTAGATCATCCACAACAAAGAGGCAGATTAAATTACAAACATAGCTGTTTTGTTTTCTTCTTCAAGTGCTGGCGACAAAAAGCCTGAATACAACATGTCGTACACTAATAAAAATGAAATTTGGTCCAAATGGAGAAATACAGTCCACAGCAGAACGATAGAAAACAGCAGAGCGCTCAACACGAGAAAAGGCAACTGAGTTTCTTCAAGCCAAAGTTCATTCTGTCAGCTTCTATCTCCTCAAGCCAAAGTGCAATTGAGCATATGAAGAAGCACCTGAGGAGAAAAGAAAATACTTGTTTAGTAAATTGAAACTTTATTATACTGATGTACTCCTTCTGAAGTTACCTGATGTGACGCTGCCCAGCCTCCTCTGCAGAGCCTCCAGTCTGGAGATGTAGTCGGTGAGCGCTCGGTCGGGGTCGTAGCTCTGCAGGTGGGAACAGGTGAGAGGTCCGTGGTCTGGAGCCACCACATACCTACAAAATATCAAGCACCTGGCATGAATACAGGATTAAGGTCACAGTTTTACAACTTATTAAACATTAATCTAAATGAGCAAAGACACAAACTGTGAAAGATGTGTTTGATCCAAAGGGAAATTTAGAGTTTTGCTCAGTTTAGTGTAATATTTTTCATTAAACCCGCTGGTTTTAAGAAGTTGTTTCAGTCAAAATAATCTGCTCAACATGAGTTTGTGTTTTGTTGAGCAGAGATATTTAGACCTTCCTGTTTTCTGACGCTCATGTCTGAATATTTTAGAATATTCATGGAGTGTTGGTAGCACCCTTACAGAGAGTTATACCTGTGCTGTGTGGAGGAGATGCCCGATCGTGGGGATTCACGCCCACTTCTCCCCCTGCTGCCAGATACTCCTCCTCCTCCTCCTCCTCCTCTCTCTCTGTATATCTCCACGCTGCTCGGGTGAAGGTATGGCGAATCCCTCACCTCCAAGCCTGAAAGAGACCAATAAAGGGTTCCTTCAAAATGAACGCTCAAAGAAGCGAGAACCCCATGAACTTGTTGCGTTTCCTGACCTGCTCCATTCTTGTTGATGCTGCAGGAAGCTGTGGAGCTCATCCCCGTCACCTTGTGCCATCGCTTCACAAGGAAACGCATTCTATACAAACAATAAAAAGTCAATTCTGTCACTTTATTAAAACGTCCCAACATTTAAGAGCTGGAGCAGCCTACCTGGAGAGGGCGATAGAGACCCGGACGGCAGAGCGGAAGCGTAACAACCCCCGGCGGCGCTGACTGTAGGACTCCAGGCTGGAAACTGAAGGCCGGCCACCCATCCTGGACAGGAGCAACAGTGTAGCTTCCTCACACTCCTGGAAACCTCCCAGCAGCAACAGCAGATACTTCTTCTGGTAGATCAGCGCTTTCCGGAAGCTCTCTGACCTCAGGTATTTCCCATATATCCTCTGGAGGTGATGACAAAGACAAAGATTGATCACAAACATCTTTACATAGTCCTATTATGAATCAGAGCATCATCAGGTGTTTTCTGCTGACCTTCAGTGCAGCATTGTCAGCCTCAGGTCCAGTTATCTCTCTCAGTGTGTCGGACCTGATTTCTCCCCTGAGTCGGGCCACCTGGGACTGAGCCAGATGTAAAGCTTTCTCCAGACGGACCTTTTCTCGAGTCCAAGCTTCTCGTTCCTGAGAGAGGATCAGATCTGCAGACTCGGTCTTTGACACTCCTCTCCTGGTGAACTGCAGACATATAAAAACAGTTTAGTTCCTACTTAAGCTAAATTACGTCAGTTTTCCTTTATTTTTAACATTTATTTGAAGAAAGCGGTTATTCCAGCTAAACAAAAACAAACACTTCTGCATGTTTTCAGTATCTATGATGGACTCACGTCGCCTGATCCGCGTCCAGCCTGTCGATAGCGTCGGAGCTCTTCTTCCAAACGCAGCGTGTGGTTCCTCAGATCGTTCTTCTCCTCTGTCAGACGGCTGACGAACCCCGTCAGCTCGGCGTTCTGCCTCAGCAGCCGCTCCGTCAGAGCGTTGGAGGAGCTGGAGGAGCCTCCTGCCAGCAGGGACACGCTCTGAGAGAAACAGATGAGCAGTCACCACCAAAACCAGCAGATGTTGTTTAGAAAACATTTAGACAAGCAGATGATCATAGCTCGTTTTTTTTCCACTAAAATTTGCTTTGGTTTGTCACTGTGTGCATTTATACATTAAAATGTTTTGAAAAGAGAAAAATAAATTAAAAACTGACCTCTGGGATGGAAGGTAAACCTGGGGACTGCTGTAGCATGGTGATGACCTCATCAACACTGGACTGGATCCATGACAGCTCCTCACTGTCTACCTCTGCAGTCAGCCTGTAAAGAACATAAACAATACATGACTCAAGGAGGCTGCAGCGCTCTAAATACAAAACTCTCACATGATGTAAAAACAAACCAAAACAGTCGAGTGTAAAATAGCTCAGATATTTAATTGATCACTGCTGCTTTGATCACCTCCCAGTAGCCTTGCTGGCCATGCTGCTGACTTTTGAGGAGACGAGGTGGAGTTTCCCCACAATCTTGTCGACTGTGCGCCAAGGACCATGGTGTGGCCCGCTGATGAGGCCTGTAGGAGGAACGTCTGTGTGAGGAGGCACTGTGGCTGCCTGGACGTTCCCACTCTTCTGCTGGAGCACCCAGTCTTTGGTCCGATCAGTGGACTCGCCGTGCCAAACAGTCTGCTGTTCAGATCATAACAAGCGTATTAAATAAACAGTTGGAAGTGTTATTCTAAGTTTGAACTATACACGTCACTCACCAGTGGAGCTCCACTCTCCTCACGCTCTCCTAACTGCTTCAGTCTCTCCTTTAATCTCTCCTCCTCCTCTTCCAGACTCTTCTTCCTCTCCATTTCTCTCTCCAGCTGCTGTTGAACCTCTGACATTTGTGTTTTCAGTGTCTCCAGTTGGGCCCGGGCCTCCAGGAGCTCCTCCTGGTCTCTTTTGGACTTCTGATTCGTCAGCGTCAGCTCCTCTTCTTTTCGAACCACCTCAAGCCGCTGTGCCTCCACCTTACTGAGGAGATCCACCACCTGGAGATGGAGAAAAAGTATAAACATCTAAAAGTTTTTTTTTTCTATTTACATTATTAAAATAAATCTGATTAGTTATCAAAAGCATCCTACCTGAGCATGCTTGTCATCCAGCTCCTTCTGCAGTCTTTCCAGCAGACTCCCCTCCTCTTCTCTGCCCCCCACCTCCTCGTTGGAAGGGCCGCTGTCGGAGGAGACGCCCCTTCGCAGCTCCTTCTCTCTCCCCAGCGCAGCGCTCATCTCCGTGGCTTTAGCTCGCTCGGTTTCCAGCTGGACCTGGAGTTCCTGCAGATGACTCTGAAGGCTGAGATGATCTCCCTCGGCCTTCTGGGAGAGCCGGGAGGCGGCCTGTCGCTCCTGTTCCAGGGATTTGGTCAGCTGGGCTACATGAGCCTTCTGCTCCTCCAGCGCCAGCTGCAGATCCTAAAAGGAAAAATGAAAACTTGCTCTTAAAATATTTTGCAAACGAACACCGAGATGCTTAGAAGTTTCTGACTGACAATTAACAGTAGACTCAAAATCATTGGTTTTACCTCCAGCTCCTCTCGTTTACTCTCCTCACTCCTCCCAGATCGACACTTCTCCTTCTCCACCGTCCACTGAAGATCTCTGCTTCTCTTCCTCTCCTCCATCAGCTGGTCGTTCAGAGCGTCGACCTCTGCAGCTTTCTGAGATACCTCCACCCTGTTGGCATATTGGGATCATTTTAACTAAACACATCGTTAGCTCTGGGGAAAAAGTCGACTTATTCCTGCTGTTAACATGAGTAGATTTTCTTCTGAAATGAAATCTTTTAGAGTTTATTCCTGATCTACTGGAGGTGACCTCATCAGACATAGCTGATTGTCTAACCTGAGTGCGTCCAGCTCACTGAGGTGTTTGTGTTGAGCCTTGAGCGTCGTCTCCAGCTCCAGTTTAGTTTGAGACAGTTCGACCTTCAGCTCCTCCATGAGCAGCCTGTTGGTCTCTGCTGCTCCATCAGCTCCTCGTCCCTCCCTCTGCTGCTTTGTGTTACATTCACCAGTCAAAGACAGGCCAGACGGGGCGCCTGAAGGACAAAACATCAAAACACGTCGTAATCTTTACAACCTAATCCTATTAATAGGACTAGTTTGGGGAAGCAAATATGTAATAATATGATTTTAAATGTTTTTTAGGTTTTACCTTGATGAAGTTGTTCTAGTTGACCACGGAGTTGCTGAACCTCAGAGATGAGACTTGACCGTTCTGCAGTGTGGAGTGACCTCATGGCCTCTCTGTGGTGTGTGTCCTGTACCAGAAACACATCAAGTTTCTACTTACTGACTGCTCCAAATGACAAGAGAACAGAACTCCTAAATCCAGTCATTTCAAATTAAATTGATTAAAATAAACAGTCAAATGTCTTTAATATGGAAATATAATAGTGTTTCTACACTTGTGAACAACTGTGAATGTTTAAATCATGAAATACTGTTTATTAAGAAGACTTTGTTGTTGTTATTCACCTGTTCAGCCAGTCTGCGCTCCAGCTGATTGAGGTGAACGATGGCATCGCTGGTGTCCAGCAGGTCCAGCTGGCTGTAGAGGGCGCTCTTCAGCACGCTCCTCTCCCTCAGGAACACCTGCCGGACCGCTTCCAGCAGCTCGGCACGCCAGTCTGTTCCTCCTGGTGTCTGCACAGAGGTAGACGCACAAACAGATGTCACAATTAACAGCTTTACAGACATAAAATGTACTTTTTGCATTCAGCACTTGTTCAAATAAAAACTTCAGAACGTGTGGAAAAAATATAACATGAAAAATACCAAAATACAGAGTCGTGTTGAGGAGCTCAGAAGATTCTGACTAGCTGAATGTTTAGTGTTAAGACGTCCTGTACCTGAGCTTGGCTGAGAGTCTGGATCTGTGTGATGAGGCCTTTCAGAGACTCCACCGTCGCCAGCAGGGCGTCTCTCTCCTTCACCCAGCCTTCAACGTTGAACTGGTTTCCCGGCTCGCCCTCAGAGATGGGGAGCTCAGACAGAGACAGGACCTGCATGCCTTCCTGGTGCACCTCACGGAGCAACGTCTGGTTCAACAAACACACGGAAACAGCAGGGATTACTTTCTCTGATCTTTTTCAAGATAATATAAAAACAGGGGTGCTTTAGTGACCAACAGAGGTGCACTTGGGTTATGAATTCCTCAGGAGGAAGCTGTTTGAAAAGGTTAGAACACTGAACAGAAGCTGTACCTTTATCCTGTCAGGCATCGGGTCATCCGTTTCTCTCCTGGCGCCTTCTGGTGTCGTCCTGAACTCCTGCTGTAAGCTCGGAACGTCACATCCTGTCCTCTGGCTGTAGTCTGAGCTGCTGTCTGCATGAGGACAAAAAAAACCCCAAAAACCTTAAAATAAATGATTATTTGTACAAACAAATATTTAATTAGGTAAAGTGAAGGATAAATGAGCCCTATTTAGGCAGAAAAACAAACTTCCTCCTCAGTACGAAGGTTTGATGACAGCAGTAAAGCAAGATTTAGGGAAAAGATGATGGTCCGTCTTACCACTGGTGTATCCATCTTTAAAGTGTGCTGTAGGACGATCTCGTCTTAAAGGAGGAGGAGTCTGAGGGATGATAGAAAGTTAAATTATTCTCTCTTTGTGCTTTATGATTAGCTACAAGTTAAAGATAATCAACATCAGACACATCATGAATTCATTTGAACATTTTCCTCCTCGTTTCCTGGACTCACCTCAGTAGGGCAGAGTTTTTCAAGTACAGCTTTCAGGGTTTTATTCTCATCCTCCAGAGTCTGGTTGTCCCTGCGTAAGCTCTCGCTCTCCGAGATGTGCCGAGCCTCCATGTCAAGGATTTCCGCTGCGTGGAGCTCCCGCATTTGAGCGATCTTCTCCTGAAACTCTCCGATCACTTCCTCCATCTCTTCTTTGGCGGAATACTTACTGTCGGGACTGAGATCGGGCATTTGGAGAGGCTCGGTCTGTGTGAACGAGTCTGTGACGGACGCTTGTTGCTGTTCCGAGCTGCTGTTCGGACGGCTAGAAGGGGCAGGGTTTTTCCGGGAGAGGGATGACTTATCTTTGGAAATGCTTCCCTTAGCAGCTGGCTGTTTACCTCCTTTCCTTTTGGGCTGAGAGGTGGAGGAGGCAGAGGAAAGAGGCTGAGGGGAGGGAGATGGAGCGGGTGATAGGGGACCAGATTCTGCAGTCTTCATCGATGCTTTTTGCACCTCCTGAAGCTCCTCTTTAAGCCTTGAAATGGAGAGTTCATGGGTGTGCAAGTCCTGAAGAAGTTTCTCATTTTGCTGCTTGTAACCGTTGAGTTCTTCTTTGGTGGTGTCCACACTGGTTCTCGCCTCCTGGAGCTGCTCTTTGAGATTAGAAATTGAGCTTTCACAGGCTTGGAGGTCCTCCTGCAGTTTCACATTTTGTTGCTTGTAGTTGCCGAGTTCTTCTTTGGTGGTGTCCACACCGTTTATCGTATCCTGGAGCTCCTCCTTGAGTTTTGAAATGGATCCTTCCTGAGCTCGAAGCTCCTGCTGAAGTTGCTCATTCTGCTCCTGGTAGCTGCTGAGCTCTTCTTTGGTGGAAGCTGCATCCTGTTTGACCTCCTCGAGCTCTTGGATGAGCTCCGTCATGTCAGCTCCATCTTCTGCCGATTTTACCTGGAAAATGATTCCACAAAACATCAAATATTATAAAATCTGACAGTTATATTTTAATTAAAAAACCACATACATCCATATTTTCATTAATCGTACATCAATGCACAAGAATCAAGTTTAAACTTACTTGGAAGAGTTCTCCTTTAAGACGAGCGATGGTCATTTCTCGCTCCTACAGAGGAGTAGATAGTTGAACAAACTTTTTATTTAAATAGCACCTTTCTTATTTAAGTTGCACAAACAATGAGCAAATTATTGTTCTTTGTTGTGGTTTGAATGTTACATGAGCTCTAAAGTTGCTTTAAGGAGGATTTTGTTACTTGAAGCCATTTTCACAATTTGATCAAGTTAAAACTAATCAGGTGCTGCTTCCTGATAAATATTTAACATATAATCAACATTACTGATCTCGTCATCCATGTCCCAACACGAAAACAAATACAAAGCAATCACATTTCAGGAAATACTATGTTCACAACTCGTTAAATCACAGGCGTAACTTTAGAAAATGGTGCGATAGATTTAAAAAACTGTGTAAAGTTGTTTATTTTTGCTCCTAATGAGTTTCTTTAGGTTTAGCTGAACTCAGAATGTGAAGCAGGATGTCGACCTGGCTCTTTACCTGCAGCAGCTCCTGCATTTTCTCTAAACTCTCTTTGCAGCTGCTCAGCTCCTCTTTGGCGGAAGCTGTTTCGTTCTGAGCGTCCGTCAGTTTTCCTTCAAGCTCAGACATCTTTGTCTCGTCCTCGGCACTCGATGAAACCTACAGCATTACGTTTTATATTCAGCAAACGTAACGTTGAGAAAATGTTAAAGTTGAAGAAGAGGATGTATATTCTCACCATTTGAAGTTGCTCCTGAAGTCTGTCCACTGTTGATGTTTTTTCCTGAAATTTTTTTTTAATCAAATTAAAAGTTTTATCAAACACAAAAACACTTATTAGTGTCATGCAGAAAGACTTTTTAAATAACACATACTCTGAGTTCCTGCTCAAGTTTGCTGCAGCTCTCTTTGTAACTTTCCAGCTGCTGTTTGGTGGCAACGGTCTCATCTTTGACCTCCTGCAACTCCTGAAGAAGCTCCGACACAGTGGGCTGCTCAGAAGAGACGGTCTGATAAAGAGAGCAAAGATATCAGAGCTGAACACTGGATTGAGACTTTACCACACTGATTACGGGGGGGGGGTGTTCCAATCTGAAACCTGGAGACACCAAACAGAGGAATTCTTTATAAAGGAGTCCTCTACAGCTCTGATAGATACATAAAACCCAGATTCAGACCTTTTTTTTAAAAAGATTCCTTTAAAATGCTCAAAACTCCAAATTAAGAATGAAATTTGATTGGTAGAAGGATTGTTGTGTGGATCTAAAACTTCTCACCTTCACAGTGGAGGATGCTTTCTGGTGCGGTCCGGTCTTCATCTGACTGAGGAGATCCATGAGCACAGCCAGCCTCCTCTCATACTCCAGCACCTCCTCCTCAGAGCTGGACAGCAGCTGCTTCTGGAGCTCCTGGTCTCTCTGCATCCCACTGAGTCCAACCTCCAGGTCCCGCAGCTTCTGTGTCAGGTGAACCACCTTCCCCGTTGGAGACGGTTTCGCTTGGCTCGTTCCACTGAAATCCATTTGTGGAATACCAAAGTCACCAAACTCATAGGTTAGCGGAGGAGGGAGTGTCCGCAGCTCCTGCTCATGTTTTGATTCTTCAGACTGCCGTTGTTGAAAAGCTTCCAGCGTAGCCTGGTTGACCAGCGCCGCAGCTACTTTCTCCCTCAGATTCTCCTCCAGATCAGAGACTCTCTGTTGGAGATCATCTGCTTTGCTTTGAGTTTCCTCCACAAGGAGTCGACACCGGTTTATCTCAGAGTCCTTCTCCCCTACCAAGTCCTCTAGCTCCTGGATTCGGAGGTCTAACTCCTCCACTCTGGATGCAGCGCTCTGCTCCAGAGCTTGGACTTCAGCCTGCAAAACCACCAGACCAGCAGTTTTCTCTCTGAGAGCCTCTTCAAGCTCGCTCTCTGAGCCGTCCACATTTTCAGTTTCAGCTAAGGCCTCTGCACTCTCTTTCAAGCGCAGATACGTCTCCAGCAGCTTACTGTGCTCTGTTTTCAGTCCCTCCAGCTCTTTGGTGGCTAGGTCCATCTTTTGTTTCATTTCAGTGTACTCCTCTTTGGTTGGACCACCTATGCTGCTCTCCATCTCACCTTTAGCATCCTCCTCTTCTTCTGCAGTCTGTTTCTGCTCAATATTGGTAAGTTCCTGTTGAAGTTTCTCTATCACTTCATTCAGCTGGTCAAGCTCTTCTTCTTTATTTCTCTTCAGGCGATCCTGTTCGCTCCGCAGGCACTCAACCTGGGACTCCAAGTCTTTAATCAGCTCCTCCCGCTCATCGATTTCCTAAAAAAAGAAGACAAACAAGTTATTACACCGTAAAAATACTGGATTTAGTGAAACCATGGAATTCCCACGCTGCAAATAAACATCCGAGTCTTTCTTGTGCTCAAAAGGAAGCTAATTTCAATTAAAATTTCATACAAAAAAAGAACTCAGATGTTTAATAAGCCACCTCACGCGACAAAATGACCACCAAGAGACAAATGATGATGCGTTGGGTCTACTTACCAGGACAAAACAAAAACCCAACAACAAACAAATAAAATAAATGGTCAAATGGAGCTAACTAAAATGAAACGAAACCCAAAGGACACACACAGAAGCATCTCCACACAGCTATGCGTATACAAAATAGACTTTAGCTCTATTTCATATGCGCATGTCGCGTTACCTTGTTATCAGAGGCTGTTTCCATGTGCTGAAGCTTAGTGATCTGTTCATTAAGAAGTGCTATTTCCCTGTCCTTCTCCTCCATCACCTTCAAAAGTCAGAGATTATAACGCAATGGCTATTAATAAAAAAACAAACAAAAACATCACGCTTTCAGCCACTCAAAATCAGCCTCATGGAGCACAACTGAAAAATCACAAATCAGGAGAAAGTTTTCTGGAGCAGCAGTGAGCTTTGTGGAGCAAAATACGTAAAAAACCCATCAATTTAACAAACAAAGCACATATCTTATGTGCAAAAAGTCTTGATACTAAACATATACCGGTATGCTGTTAAGACCCTGTGGATTTCCTTGTTGCTGATCAGGATATTTTAATGTATTCATCTGTTTGATTGGGGTAATTTAGAACCCCTGTGGGTCCTACAGTCTCTGTTACTTCAATCCAGTCTTCAGTCCAACTTCTCTGCTCTTCCCACAGGTGCGCTGCCACGTTTGTGTTAAGTTTGCACCTCATGTTTTTTACAGGTTAATTTGGTTTAGTTCAGGTTCAAATAAATATATTTTTATAAACTTTTACATGGTGTGTCCTCCTTTTTGTCATGGCAACCTGAGCAGGTTGCAACAATTCTTAAATGTCAAATTTTCTTGCTAAATACATATTTCTTAGGACATAAATAAGCTAAAATATGTATATTCTGTAATATTAAAACTTCAGATCAAGAAAAAGTAGCTAACATAAAAGATAAAGTTTTAAAATGAAAGAATCATGAAAAATAAATCCTATTGTTTTATGCTGCAGGCTGCGTGTTTACCTGCAGCATGCTGTCCCGCGTCTCCAGGTATTGCTGCTGGCTGCTTATCTCCTTCCTCTGGATCTCCAGCTGCATGTGAAGCTGCTGCACCTCTTCACTCTTATTCTCCAGCTCCTCCCTGAACTGCTCCAGCTGCTCCTCCAGGTTACAGATCTGAATCAGTAGGAGACATTTAGGGAAAGGATTCTGCACAATATGAACCTCAAACAACTGGCAAAATCTGCATTAGTCTCTGGAAAATAGGAACAGATCCAAGAAGAATTTGAACTCGAGGAGTTGATTTTGCAGCTAAAGAATCACTATTATGCCATTTCTAAGCTTGTTAGAAGTAACTGAAATGCCCATACATGTTGTTCTTTAGAAAAAATCATGAGATATAAGCAAATACATTCAATATCAAACATTTTAAATGATAAATAAGATGGATGTAAACCAAAAAGTCTGTTACCTCTTTCTCTTTCCTCTCCAGAGCTTCTCTCTCCGTTTGTAACTGGGCCTCCAGTGTGGACTGTTTAGCCTCAGTGATGGATTCATGCTGAGGTTTTTGTTCAACCTGCGACAAACATGAAGAAAACCATGTAGCTCAGCAGTTTTTCGAAGCAGAAAAGAAGAAGCTCTTTCATGGACCTGGAGGATCAAGCTGCATGTTACAAAATCTTACTCTAATCAATCTTCTGTGCTGCTTAGTTGACAGATTCTGAAATCAAACATTAGTATGTCCTTTGGTTCAGATTCCCACAATCATCAATAAACACTGGGGGGCATTATTAAAACTGATAGCAATAACTCAGAAACTGCAGAGTGCCGGGGAGGCTGGAGTAGACCCACCCACACATTGTTCTCCTCATCCCTCCTCTATCTGTCACCTAGTCTACATACTCCCTCTCTCTCACACACACATACACTGTCACGCTCCACAGCTATTGTTCAGAATCATTTTTCCCTCTTGCAGTTATCTGCTTCAGTCTTCAGCTCAACCTTTATATCCCTCCTCACCTTCTCCAGGGACTCCGCGCTGGCCAGCAGGGCCTGCTCCAGCTCGCGGATGCGGCTCTCCAGCTTTTCAATCTCCTCGTCGCGCTCTCCCAACTCACGACGCAGCTGCTCGGAGCTGAGCAGCAGCTCACTGCACCAATCTGCCTTCTCCTTCAGCTGGGAGGTCAGCTGCTCCACCTGGTAACCGAGGGAGGGAGAAACAAACGACAAGAGAAGAGGAGGAGGGGGGAGCGTTTAATGAGATGCGCCTTTAGAACAAACTCGCTACAGCGTAGCTGGTACATGTGCAGTTAGCTGAGCAGTCAGCTGATCCACCTGAGAAAGGAGAAGAGGTGGGGGGGTGAGTGAAAAGAGGTGCAGGGACAGAGGGATGGGGGGGGATACAGATTTCAAAACAACTGAGCTAACTGATCCACCTGTGAGAGTCAAGAAGATCGATAAAGAAAAGGATGACAGATGGGAAGGTTTTCTGAGGATGAATGAACAACTAAAAACTGAATTTCCATTAAGAAAACCAAATGTTGATGGTTTCTCTAATTCAGAGCGTGGCCAAATGTTTCAAGACGCGAGTCAAAACATCAAACTACAAGTTCTTGCAGGCCACAGAAATTTGATATATTTTTTTTAAATTAAAAAAGGAAAAATGATGAAATATTTTAGAATTTTTAAAATCTATATTGTTTAAAAACACATTAGGAGAGGAAAGTAGTTTTTTGTTGAAAACAGTCTGTAAGTCTGTGTAGATGTAACACATTAAAAAGGTGTCAAACATCACCCTAAAGAAAAACATCAAGCTCCCTGGATTTAAGTTAATTATTTAGTAAAGTTTTTGGTCCTATATACTATGAAATTAAAAGAAAAAATAAACTGCTTAAAACAGGACTAATGGGTTGGACTCAGGAGCGGTTCTAGGGGGGGGGGGGGGGGGGGGGGGGGGGGGGGGGGGGGGGGGGGGGGGGGGGGGGGGGGGCAGGGCCCCCCTGACAACAAGCTTGGCCCCCCTGTGGCCCCAGCTAAATGCTGAGTTTTTTAGACCGTGTCCCTGTAAAAAAGCATCTGGACCCAGCCTGCCCCCCCCCCCTCTAATGTTGGTCTAGAGCCACCACTGGTTGGACTTAAGCTTTTACCTTATAAAAATATTTTATTTCATCTGTATGTTTTGTTGTTTGGCCTCACTGTAATAACATTCTGAACTAAAAGTTGTTTAAAAGTCTCATATTGTGCAAAATTCACTTTCTAAAGATCTTTTAACAGTCAGATCAATCACAAAGACTGTGTCTGAGACCCAAAAGTGAGAAAATATTTTCACTGTTTTCACTTCCTTATTCTCATTTTTGGGAAATGTGTTTTGAGCTAATGCTAAAACGGGTGATTTCTAAATCTTTCCCCTGCTGATGCCAAGAAGGGAAAAGACCACTCCTCTCTAGAGGACAGAGCCAATCACGAGCAGCTTTGTCTACCTGAGCCCACCCCCTCCCTTTAAAAACCACGGGAGCGCTCATCCTCACAAATGTTAGCAAACAGGTGAAGCTACAAGCAAAGCACGGCAGTTGCTACATAGAGGGTTGCATCAACAAACACAGAAATCTTTTTACTCTCTTCATCTGAGCCCCTGAAGACCCACTGACGTCTTGCGAACGTGCGTGGAGAAGAGAGATGGGCGGGGCTTAGGGCTCCCCACCTGCTCCGCCCATTTTAAACAACAGTTTTGCTTCAGGAGTTTGGATGAGAGGTGGAAGAACAACAGCTGCACTTAAACTAAGGGTCAATTTGACCAATGCATAGCTTTAACATGTCATTGAAATGTAAAATAAATGATTCAGAATGGATTTAATGTGCAGAATATGAGAACCTTAAAAGTATCAATAGGACAAAATTCTACCATGCTTGAAATGCAGTTGAAGGCCACACAAAATCACACTGAAGGCCGCAGGTGGCCCCCGGGCCACACCTTGGACATGCCTCAGACATTAAAGCTGACTACTTAAAGGACTGCATGCTTAAAAAATAATAAAAATCAAAGTGAAGCAAATAAACTGCATCTTTTCACAGCCTTTATGGGCTGAAATCTAAAGTGAAGTCTTCATAACTCTAGCACAAAATTTGAATTTGGTCCAAGCTTTAAATATTAAACACCTCTTATTGTTGAATTCTGGTTAAAATATATATTTTTTTCTGTCCAGTTTCTTGCTCAATGTTCATAAAACAACTTGACAACGTGTTTATTTATGCATAGACACAATTGTTCAAAGCTGTGAAGTACACAGATGGAATCTGAGTGGCAATTGTACTTTTTATCTATCTTTTAGGACACATTGTGAAAAATTTGACACAGTGCATAACTACAGTATTATTCAACCCTTCATTAAGCTCAGATGTCCTCCCCATCTTTTAAACCTTTTGGGTTTTATGCAGGGAAATCAGATTTAGAAACAAGAGGGTGGAGCAAAGTGAGGTGTTTGACGCAAATAGCAGTAGATTCAAAAGAAGAAGGAAGAAAAGATGGGGAAAAGAGCTGGATGGGTTTGTAATTTCTACAGGAAAGGACAGGATTACTAGAATGCACTAAAATCTAGCAGAGAGAGAGAGACCAGATAAATCTAGAAGCAGTACCTTAAAGGCTACTCGATCCACCTGCAACAACCACAGGAGAAAGAAGGCAGAGGCATAACGGACCACAGGATGGAGAGTTCAAGGACAAAAAGGGAAGCAGAGGAAAAAGAAGCACTTAGTAATGATGAAAATGCTACAGGAGTCTACGAAGATTACAGTCATGGTCGGAAGGTGGCTTCAGGAAAGCAGAGGTAAAAAACTACAAGCTTGAAACACAAGAAAACCAAAAAGAAAGCTCAATCAGCACAAATCAAATTGAACACTTATCTAACTGTGATTTCAGGTCAAACATCAACATCAGCCACTAAAAACTGAGCAAAAAAAATGATTCTTGTAAAATATTTTTAAGCAGCCAAACAAATGCAGCACATCACTTTTTATGTGATTTGTTTCTCCACAACAAATAATCTTTAAAAGCCAAACAGCACAGCTGACTCATGCAAGAACAAACCTGGAGGAGGACTGGAACAGGACTCTGATATTTTGTTAGACTTGAAAACACATCTTGTTTAATTACTATAATACTCATCAGCACTTCCTACTAGTGCATTAATGTAATTAAAACACTGATTTGATCAAATAATAAAGATTAGACCCTGTCCGACTGAGAAAAACAAGTCATTTTTATTTAAAAACCATCCGGGTTGTGTTCTATAGCATTTTGTTGAAGCTGAAAACGAGACCAACTATTACACAACTTACAAAAGCACACACTATTGATTTCAACACACCCTCTTGGTATCATTTTCGGGGCAGCACAGGTAACTCTACCTCTCTTATTGTTTGTCGTGTGACAGCGAGGTAACATTTATAACAATCTGGATATCTCTTTCAGCCTGGACCCTGGCAGAAAGCAGAGCGTTTTTTGTGTTACCTCTTGGTTTCTTTGCTCAGATCCAATCTGGAGCTTCTGTGGACTCTTCAGCTGCTGCTCCAGTTTCTGGATCTCCTGCTGGAAAAAGTCCCTCTCGTGTTCTCGGTCCACAGCTTGCTCCTGGACATTGAACAAAGCAAGGCAGGAAAAAAAGACAGAAAACAGTTCTTTAGTAAATAAGACATCAATGTGAGTTTATAATCATGACATGAAGGAATTACAGTTTAAATGTTCTTGTTTACATCTACAAATCTACTTTACAATAATGTGATTAGATGACAGGAGAGACACGTATTATTTACTTTAAAAAAAACACCTTTAACTGGTTTTATTCCCAGTAGAAATTCAGCTTTTTTCCCAATAAAATTTTTTAATTTTTCAAGTATTTTTGAAAACCTTGTCATGATATTCTCATGTATCTTTATAATACTTGAACTAAACAGAACAACATTGTGTCAAAATGTAAATGAAATTAGACCTTTGTTTATGTACTAAAGGGGGAAAGTGGACGCTTCTTGTTGTAAAGAAGTTTCAAAAAATGCTTCAAATAAGAAATCATTATTATTATTATTATTTTTAAATTGTAAGGGTAAGCCTTTAAAAAAGCTCAATGTGTTCTGGATGGTCAGGTCCAGTGATTTGATCAAATAAAGTGAAGTTATGAACATTATAAAACCACTAAAAGAACAAGTCCTGTCAAATAAAGAAGTTTTATGGAGTTTGTGATGCATATGAGCATCAAGGGAGCATTTTGTTTGTTGCTTACATCTAGAAACTTCCTGTTCTTGTCCAGCTGTTTCTCCAGAGCTTGAATCTGCTGTTGGAGGTCTCCGCTCTCCGTCTTCTGAGTGTGCTCCAGTTCAATCACCCGGCTGACCTGCTCCTCCAGCTCCGCCTCCAGCAGCTTCACCTGCTTTAGGAGGTCGGAGTTCTCCTTCTCCGCTTGCCGCTGGACGTCCACCTTCTCCTTCATCAGCTTCTCCGTTTCCTCCAGCAAGTCTACAGGACACGACGAAGGGAGGGTGGAAAGATCAGGTGACATTTGTTAATGAATCAATCAGGTTTGATTTTGGCAACGAGTTAAAGACATCAAGATGTAAAAGAAGAGTCTAAAGTCCGGGTGCCATGTGATCAGATTCAATGCAACGCATGTTTTTTAAAATTACAATATCAAAACGTATGTGCTGGAATTAATTTTACAACTAATCTGAATAAATGGCCAACATCAGACTCTTCCAACATCTCAGTCAGCTTTCCAACCCTGATACCAAACATTACCCCATCACCTCACACTCATCTCTTCGCCTGTCTGCTGCCACCAGTGATCATCCCACATCGCTTCACCCAGGATCAAACCCGCAGGATTAGTGCAAAATTAACAGGGTGAGAAAGTGCAATTGACAGCTCAGACACAGGACAGTTCAGACATCGCAATATCCATGCCCAAAAAGCTTTTACAGACAGGGGAGCAAGTCCTCCTGAACAGCCAGTCATTCCACAAAAAACAAGCTGTAAACACAGCAGAAACATTACAAAAAAAAGCTTAAAAAGAAGAATAGATGGTTGATAATCAGGAGGAAATGATGATATATAAATGTCTGAAGATTCATCATGCTAAAAAATGAGCACTAACTTCGACTCCAGGACATTAAAAATGACAAATCGGGACAAAAATCAGTCTACACGAAAAGCCGCGGCAAAGGTTAATGATTAGTCTGAGTGAGTTTGTGAGCCAACAGCAAGCAAGCTCCAAGCTTTGTTGGTGAGTAGCTGGATTAGGGTTAGAGATACACCATCACTCAGCCAGACAATTTAAAAAAACAACACAGAAGTATGACTGAGCCATGCTCAAAGTGGGGACACACCTGCTTCAGGTGCTGCAACCATTGCAGCTTCAACTAGGCCTACAGGAGAATGAGAAAGCACACAAGAATTTAACATGCTCTTGTTTTTGCCATGAACAGGAAAAGTCTGACAAAGAATGGAAAGCAGTGAAGACAGGAAGGCAGTTTTCTCTAGGTTTCACAGTAGAGTCCTGTAGAAAGGGTGACGTGAAGGGAAACGCTCCTGAAAAGCCCTCGTTTGTACTTTTAAATGCAGAATACTCACCTTTTCTGAAAGAATAAAAAGAAGAAATACCTTTTGTCTGATAATGGGGGCAATAAGGGGCAAAGTTAGCGTAAACAGTTATCAGGTTTCAAATTAAGTATAGAAATACAGATGAACTAATGACTTAAAAGTGGCCTGTTTTATTTATAGTTACGGTATATTGTGTTTATAATGCTGCCTAAAGAAAATCCCATGGACTACAGCAACTGAAAACAAAAAATAATCATTATGAGGCTGTAATCTGTTCCCAGAAGCCAGCATTGATGTGAATCTTGGAAACGCAGAGTGTCAGTATACTGTATACAGAACGGGAAAGCAACTGCTGTGTCTTCATGAAACTACGGACAACTTCTCACACGTCATTCAACAAACAACTCAGTGTTTCTGGCTAACTCTTGACCTTGTCTTAAGACTGACAGCAAAACTTGGATTTTATGATTAGTGATATTGAAAATGTGGAAAAAACTACATAAATTAAATCACGATGAGTCACATTTTTGTCCAGTTAAACTTTGAGTAGTTCCTTTTATAATACATATTTTATATACATATATATTTTTTCTTTCTTGTATTATCTGATACATACAAAGCTCACGTGGGCCGGCCTCCTCCCTCATGGCGTCCTGTTGCCGTGACAGCAGCTCACGCTCCTCCAGCATCTGAAGCCTTTCCTGTTCCAACTCGTGAAGCTGGCTACTTGTTACCTATACGAAACATTTAAATCAGCACCTGATATTTGTGGACACATTTGTCTTATTCTCAGCAAATTCCAGGAAATGTTTGCAACACTTTAATAATAAAAAATAATCATTTTTACTGGAAACTATTTTAAAAAGCTTGTTAATAAGGTTCCATTCATATTAGCATGTAATTTAGTTCCAGTGTAGCCTATAAAATCAAGATGACAGATAACGTGTCCTGAACATTCCTGCATTGAAATGTGAGTTATGTGTTGTTTAATCCTCGAGTCCCTTATGTGTCAGGAACAAAATCTACCCTTTATGTTGTCACAAGCTATTTGCTTTGACACAAAGAAGTAATTACTTGTCCTCCTCCCTGCAGCTCACCTGCAGCTCTTGCTCGAGGCTCAGCTGGAGCTCTTCCTTCTGGCGTAACTGCTCATCCAGCGCAGCCCGTTCGCCTGTGTAGCCATCTATGAGACCTGCATGCAGACGGAGCAGCAAAAGACACATCTAAATATAAAATAGCAACTCATGAATCATTAACAAATGATTTGCATCTTGTGTCTTTTTCTGCTCTCCAATCTGAAACATTTAGAGGAAGTAATTTTAATTTGGTCTGTTTGTTTAGTTTCAGTCACACATGAGGTTGCATCCAGATGAATGAATGTTTTACAACAGGATACAAAATCCAAGGTTACTAGCAACCCAAAAGCAAAAAGAAGAACACAACATTGTGCTCTAATGCACTGACAGCAAGCCAGTGTGAATGTCTGACCCATTTTGCTTGAGACTGAACTGTAAACACAATAAAAAGCTCCATCATTACTGTACTGCTCTGTCACAGGTCAGCAAGCATGATATTCAAGGCTAGAATGGAGGAGGTAAATCATTCATTCATTCATTTACTGTATCTGCAAAACTGACAAACTGTGACTCTTAAGCGAACACATTTTATTATAAAATGTCTGCTTGTTTGTAAGAAAAAGCGCGTAGAGGCCACCTTTCAGACAAGAAGCTGAGCTGTAGTGGAGTTTGCCTAAGGAGGGATAATCAGCTGTCAGATGCAAATGATTCAAGGCAAACCAACAACTCCAGGGAGGCGTCTTGGAAACCTACAGCAGCTCATAATAAAACTAAATCCTTCCAGCTACGCTATTTGACGAAAACATGCAAGCAGACCTTTTATTGTGTCTATGAAAACACAGACATTTAATATGTTCCATCAATCAGTGAAACAGATCGTTTTAGGGCTGAATCCATTTCAGAACCAGTTTGAAAACACCACACCCTGAAGGTTTACCTGGATCATCCACACAATGGGAGAGGTATTTCTCTTTCAGCTCACTGGTGTTATTAAAAAACAGATGCTCAGCAGGTATCCACACTCCCTAACAGGTAACGAAGAAACACATCACATGATCTGATCGAAGAGCTTCATGCATTCACTCCCTAATATACATCATTTGACATCTTGATAGCCATTATAATTATATTCTGTAGTTTTGTTTAAAGAATAAGATGATGTCATGAGAGGGTGAGCATATAATTTTTTGCACAGATTATTACTTACTGCTGTTATTAAGACATTGTCCCATCATTAGTCTAAATATTCAGATATTTAGTAAAACCTAAAATGGCTTTCAATCTGTAAAAACCTAGAAAAGTGTGCATGACAGCAAATATTTGCAGCTCCTCCAGAAGATTACTGAACACCAACATTGTAACACAAACATTGTAACAGGATCTCAGTCTTGTAAAAGACAAATACAAGATTAGATGTGTCCATAAACTCACCAATGTTCAGTGTTTCCACAAAGCAAACGGAGAAGGAAACGATTCTGTGCAACTTAGTGAGGACTAAAGAAGAAAGAGTGTGAACTGGGTCTGGTGTGTGTTGTCACAGCTGACCCTCATGGAACAGCTGCCTCTGACACGAATGGAACAGACTGCTGCCGTCCAACAGGAGCCACAATGAAGCAAATCTATCTTATTAATGAGCAATTTATGTTTAGGAACTCAAAGATTTCGGTTTTCTGTCTCCTGATCAGCTTTAACTCATCAATAAATCAGCTGTCATACTAATACTATCAAATATAATCAAGTGACAACTTCACCATTTGTCACATTTTCACCACAGATGGTTTCACATTCTTTTACTCTCAACTTGAAACAGCTGATACATAAACTTCCTGAGACACCCTCAATCCACAAACACACACAAGCATCCATTTTCAGTCAAATCCCCGACATTAGGCTCTTTTTAGGATCAGTCATACTGACGTAAAGAAACACACACTTCAAATCCGCACAGATATAGTGAGCAATACAGTTTCTGTATCTTTTAGATTCCAAAAAGGAGACTAACAGATATTTAAATCAAATCATGACAGAAAGTGTTTTTCATTCTTCTTGGTCTGATTTTTGGAAAAATGATCCACAAAGTTCACAGAGTTTTTTCCCCCCATAAAAAAGTAAAAGCTCACCTTCAGCACGATGCAGCTCCAGAGCCAGCTGCTCCCGAGCCCGGGCCTCCTCAGACAGCCTCTCCTGCAGCTCCTCCTGCTTCTGCAGCAGCTCATTGATCTCCTGGTTGTGGCGGAAGGACTCCCTCATCAGCTCCGTCTGGGTCATCCTGGCATGTTCAAGCTAAGCGAGACAGAGAGGACGAGGTGTCACACACACACAAAATGTTGGCAAAAATAACTGGGTCTTGGTCTCTGGAAGGCTGTTAGTAAATAAATAAAATGTTAAGCACTTCAAGATTACAGATAACGATATTAAACAAAATCAGAAGGCAACACAAATGGTGGAATTAGAGACATGGGAATGTTGAGGAAAATGACATCTATGTTTGTTTTCTGATATATCTTTATATGTGGTCTTTTAAAAATGGGCATTATCTGACATTTATATCTTCAAGAAATAGAAAAACAAAACAGCAAAGACCTGAAACAGGGATCAACTTTCCGTCAATCATCGACTGAATGTCAAGTTTTAAATCAACAGCTGTTTAGAAATCCACCTTGTTGTTGGTAAATTATTGTCTTATGTGTCAAACTGTAATTTGGGGGTATTTTTCATGGATTTGCCTAAATAAATGTGAACAAACTGCATCGTTGTGACAGTCTGCTGGTAACAAAGTTCATACGAAAACGAATTAGGAGCCTTTTTATGACTGAATGATTCATAGGTCAGTCAGGAGGCTCAATAAACACAATGAGCTTTCTGAAAACAGGGCTGAAATAAAAATGAATTTACCGGTAATAAAAATAAGAAAATTCTAAAAGGTAAAATCAAATCTTTGAAAGACCTTCAGGAAACCTCTAGAATATTCACAACCAGTTTGAAAGAGGATCCGTCTGCTTGGAGGCAAAATATCAAGAAATAAGATATGACTGAAGACTTTTGCACAGTACTACTGTACAGTATTTACAAAGGGTTTGGTAACATGGTTTATGGTGTCAGACTGTGTTGGTTTTAGGATAATCAAGTATCAAGCACCTGTAGGACAGTAATAAAATAAGACTGGGTAACAATATTCAGCCAGTCAGGTGACAGTGAATATATTTTTATTTTTATACCTAGAAATAATCATAATACAATAACCCTCCAGCATACTCAAAGGCTTGTTCCATAGGTTTTCATATCTCTCAGAGCAAAGGTCCCATTATGATGGGAAGTGGTAATGTGAACCTGCCACAGAGGAGCAGTCATGTGATCTTTCACCTAATGATTCCAGAGTGCTGCTGTGTCGACGTGGAGAGACATTTAGCTTACATCATATCTGCATGTATAGACCTGAACTACACAAAACAAGCTGGAAATGAACCTATACAACATTAAACAACACTGTGTTCTACCTCAGCTGGTTAAAAATACACTCTCTATGTATAATTTAAACACATTACACGGGAGGGTTAACTTACTGTATACGGAGGAGTGGGCAGGGAGATTTTGGACACGACTCTAAGAAGGTGTCCATTACTCCTGTGATTGACGTGTGAGATCTGTGTCTGGACCACCACTGCGTTTTTGGTGTTCAAGGTGCTGCACAGTGGGAAGGGTCTGGGAAGGGGTACGCGAGATTCCACCTCGTACACATCTTGATCCTCCCCCTCCAGCCACGTGCTGCTCTGCATGCTTGAGTTCCAGTAGGAGCGATAGGAATCCATGGTAAATGATGGGTGAGGGCAAAACGTCCAGCCTCGCTTTGCTTCCTATCCGGAGTCATCAAAAGGGGTTTCCGTTTGCCATGATCCTTCAGGCTGTGACACCTCAAATGGGAATAAAGTCCAGCGGGAAATGAAGCAGGGATATATGTTGTGGATAGCTCCAAGCAACAGTCTCTATGTGTTTTGCCCACACGCAAAGGAAGAGTAAACAACATTTAAAGGAGGTGACATTCATCCCAGTCACATGCTGCTAAACTGAGGTAGAACAAATTCCAGGTGAGTATTCAGGAAAAGAAAACATCCAGGAAATGTGAGAGCTTTTATAGTCCTGCTGTAAAGTGTCATCCTCGGCAGCAGGTCGAAGTCAAATCCAGGTCCAGGTGAAGACGGCTGTGGACGGTACGTAAACACAAACATTTCTTCTCTCCATGTCCCGTGTTTAAACGCTCCGTATTCTGACCTTCTTTCCTCAGAGTGAAACCATATTATGCTGCTCAGAAAAGCTCACACCCCCACTGTGATCCTGCTCTCCTCTCTCTCTCTTTCTCGCTCTCTCTCTCTGGAGATTCATTAACAATACTATGCCGCTGTAGCAACCCCAACCTGCAGGCGAGCCTCTCCAGGGCCCCTTCTAATTGTCTGGTCCAAGCCTCAACTGGCTGATGGCGCTCGGATTGAAAGTCACTCAATCACGTTTTTCTTCTGACTTCCTTCTAAGATTGCTGCCGTTCCTCCTCTTCAAATACTTCCGTTCTCACGTCATACTATTATCTTACTTGCTATGTCTCCATTCACTCAATCCAAGGCTCTCCAGGTGGTTTTGAGCTTGCAAAACATGCTACTTGTTCTACTTCCTACATTAAACACAATATCAGGATACTGTTCGAAAAAATGGGAGGGGAGCAGGTGTGGCTTCAGTCCTTAAGGTCAACAGACAAGGCAGATTTGCAAATAGATGACACACACCTCATACATACAAATAACCAGCAAGATCACACGCCCGTTCTACAGAAAGTCGTCAAACCTGATCCGCTCCCTTTGTATCAGTAAAAATAAGCAATTAAGACAGTCTCCGCTAGAGTTCATTCTCTGTTTGGCGTGTCGATTGTCATACTCGCTGAACAGGAGCTATTTCTACGTCTTAACAGCAAATTATGGCCGAGCTGTGAAAGAACAAGCACCTACCCCAAGGAGATTATTTACAGCCGTGGCTCAGTGAAGACACTTAACATTCCTGATTGGGCTTGTTACATCAGTCTCTGCTCAAGACACGATGATTCAACAGCTAACACAGACAAGACTAATGTACAGGAGATCAATAGCAGCAAGAAAATCATTGATGAAACCATTAGAGGCTTTGTAGATTACACATTTATAGTGCTAATAATAACGTACTTGGATAAAGATATGTTACTTGTAATCACCATTTAATTATTGCATTATTCCTTATTATGGGTACAAAATGAGAATTATTGTAGTTTGGCAGCATTTCATTCATTTATTGATCAATTATTCGGTTGTTTTAAAAGAAAAACCCAGTAAAGACCAAAACGATGACTTACAGCAAGATTCAAGTGATTCACAAATCAACATTTTGATGTCAAAGATGCTAAAACAACACAAACGCTGAGCCTCTGATTTCTTTAAAGCTATTTTTAGGTTACCAAGACACAACCCATCTCAGCGTGAATAACACATGAATTTCAGCCAGAGGGGAGATGAGTTATGCAGCCAGTTACAGTAACACGCTCAATGGCCTAGTTAGACTGGCCCCGTCCCTCTGGACTGACACAGGACACAGTGGGAGGACTACACGGACGCCCGGTGGGGGTGGGGTCGCCCTGTGCAACTGGACCAGGATAGGCTGCTCGATCAGACAAAAGCTCTGTGTAAATACTGCTCGTATCTACAGGCAACCGCTGGGAATGAGGCAGCTCTTTTGTGTGTGAATTCTCGACAAGCCAACTTTGTTGCAGGCCACATTCTGTCGTCTCATCTCCCATTATGTCTCCATGAACAGGCACAGAAGCCCACACGGTGGAGGTCAACGGTGTTAGGAGTTCATTTAAATGTTTCAACCTAAATGTGTCACTGGAGCTTTATGTTTAGTGGCACAAACAAACAGGAACGCTCCAACACCTCGCTGAGAACGGTTTACCTTCAGTACTTCATATGTGTAAACATCAAGTTCACATTTCCTTTTTTTGCTATTATACTGCATAAACTGTATTATGAAAAGTGTTTCTTACACTGACTTGTTGAAAATATTCACCTTCAATGTTTTCTATTTTGTATTCCTAAAATCTGAGATAACGAGACTTTTTGAGGGTTTTGTATTATTTGACCAACGTAACAAATATTTTCTATTGTTAAACAAACACAAATTAAATAAAGACTTAGGGAAAGTCGCTTTGTGAGACATCACAGCTGTCTTAGGGCATGTCTGTATAAGCTTGTAGCCACTTGTATTTGTTCCCCATTCCTCAAGCCAAAACCGTTCCAGCTCTTTCAATGTAAATGAGCTTCACTGTTCGAAGGTTTACCACAAAATATTTTCATACAAAGACTAGAACTTTGTAAATGAGAGGCATGTTTACACTTGAATCAGTGGAGATTGTTGTTGGGCGGCAGTGATGGTAGAGCTGGTCGTCCAGTAATCAGAGGGCTGGTGGTTCGATCCCAGCTCTCTTCTAGTCACGTTCATTACATCATTGGGTAAAACATTTCACCCATCTCGCCTGTGTATGTGCTTGAATAATAGATCTCATGTGAAGAGCTTTGGGTGCCTTAAAAAGCGCTATATTAAGTAAGAAAAGTGGACAATGCATATTCAGATAATAATGGTTGTTTTCTACCTGGTTGGTTGTGTCTGTGATGGCCATCAACATCTTCTCCAAAGTGGTCTGAAGTCGGCTGCTGATTCCCATGAAATATTCCTCGTTCTCGAGTTGTAGCTCTGCACCGAGGAGCAGGCTGTCCATCAGATGCTGGGACATCTCCAGACCCTCGTCAGCCTCCAGCTCTCCAGACCAGATGCTCGCGCTGTCTGCACCAGCTTCACTGCTCTGGCAGCTTTCTGCAGCAGCAGGTGGCAAACACATGTCAGTCATTTCAATTTATACTTCATTTCAGTGTGTTTGAATAGTTACTGTCAATTTCAAAGCTTTTTTTTCTATATTGCGCTACTTGTGGTGTCATTTGCTGCTATTGTTGTTACTTTTCCCCCCATTTACTATTTTTATAAACTGCAAAATAATTTTTATGTTCCCAGTCCAAGTGCATGTGTACAGTTGTCAAATAAATATCTTATATTTATGAACAATGGGTGATAAAGCGTCATCCATCATTTAAACTGCTACAGGGCGGGAGATGAGAGTTATCCAATTACAATGAGAGAAATTTGATTTAAGGTTTTATTTAGGATAAAAAACCTGCAAGCAGGAGCAAAATATGATTGATATAATATATATGTGCATGTGTATACTTTAAAAACAGTCATAAATTGGTAAATGTAGAAGCAGAAACCAAAATACATATACAGTACAGTAATTAAAATATTATATTGGAAGGGTTGTGTGAAAGATATTTAAATACTTTGTATATTTTTTTCTTAGATTTGAAATTGCTCTAAACATTACACATGTAAAAATTATAAATAAATACAAATATTTCAAAATGACATGATTATTATTGTGTTTCAACACTTTTAGTTAGTTATTGCACTACTGAAATACAGTACATTTACTTTCTAAATGATACTAGAGACAATCAGCAGCCGTTATGCTTTTCATGTTTTGTTGAACAGGAAAACTGCTGCAAAACACAAATCTCAAATGTATTTACATCACAAGTTGATTAGATAACATGTCGCCTTCGCTGCACATACAAATGAAGACACATCGATGGCAAACTTCAATTTGCCTGTATTTATATGATAAAACTAGCTGGGAGGTGCTTTTTATCTACAAGTGCTGCATTATTTTTAAATATTTTTTGTAATCAAATAAAGTCCATTAAAAACACAGAGATCTAACTATGGTCAGCCAGTTAACATGCAATAAAAGAGGGCCATAGTTTTTCTTTTTTAGAAGGAGGAAATGTTTTGAATATTTAGATAAGTTCCAAAAGATTAACATGGTTTCAAAGGGCATGTTTATGTTTCATGCAGTTTTTCGGTCATAAAATTTGCAGGATTTTCAGTCCAGTTTATTCACATCTGATCATGTTGAATTTGTTTGTGATAACAGCACAGATATAAGCATCATATCTGGTATTCAACTCCACCATACTTAAAATGACTGGTTGAAATAACCCTTTGCCTAATTTTATTTATTGATACTTAATGTAATACAAAAAGTATTTAAAACTCTATTTTATGAATTGTAATAAACAGATTTGGGATTTCAGCCAGAATATGCTTGCACTTAAACAAGTTGTATTAAACATTTCATTAAAGAACATTACAAATCATTTTAAAAGTGCATTTTTAACTATTTGATGTTTTTAAACTGGGGCATTTTAGATGGAACTCTTGTACCTGCTTTTTAAAGAAGCCCAATGACATCACCCCAAGTTATTTCTGAATTACTTGCCTGCAGAATAAAGTTTCTGGGGGTCTGTGCTGTCTGTGTGTGAGGTGGACTGTGGAAGCTGCACTCCAGCAGAAGAGTCATGCAAACTTTGCATGTGGAGGCCTAAAGTTTTTTCTGCAGCTGCAGTTGTCTTCAGGACGTCAACCAGCACCCGGCTAAGCTTCTTGTTGGCTCTATGCAGAAGATTTCTGAAAACAAGAAGAAAAACTTAGACCCTCAACACATAATATTTTTGTGTACAACATTTATCTTATTTAAAAAAACATGGATGCAGTGGTACCTTTCAGTATCTGTATCAGAAGACTCTTCGTCATCCTGAAGTGTCAGTTTGGGTCCTCCAGTTAGAGTTTTAAGTTGTGTATCGCTCCCTTCCTCTACTTGTCCTTCACCATCGTCTCTCTTCCTCAAAGCCTGGACCGGCAGCAGAGAGAACACAGACAGCAGCCCCGTCATTGCAAAGTTTCAGCCTAATGAACAGACTGCTGAAAACTCAACAGCACTGGATAGTGCAGCATTGTGTGCGACTATTTGGAAAGTGAATTCAAATAAGGAACAGTATGCACACACACAAACACTGCCTCTTTACAAGCACAGACACACTTTGGTGCAGAGAGAAACACACTACCATCTTTGTGCTGCTATGGCAACAGGTGCACCTGAGGGAAAGACACTGACAGAGACAATAGCTCCCCCTGTAGGATGCACAGCATCAATGCAGCTACAGTTTGTCTTCGAACAAGCAGAATGACCAATTTTATGTTTTACTTTTATAGTAATGTTTAAAATAAAAGCTGTAAGATGTTTGTAAAACACAGAGAGATCTAAAAAGATTGTAAAGAGCAAGAGCAGTGAGGAGGGTATATTGTCAAACTTCTTTTAGTGTCATTTTGCAGAATAGGTGCTGATGAGATGGAATTATTTAAAGGCTTAAAACTTTTGTTAACTTACACAATTTAAAAAAACTGTTGTAAAAAAAAACTTTTGTACATATCTACAATAAATAATTGTGTACAGGCAAATATGAACAGGTATAAGAATAATAAATATAATTTAAAATGTAATGTTTTCTTAGATATAAACACATCCTGTGGCGTACTTTAAAACCTTTACCTTACACACAGAGGGAAAAAAACAAATGTTTTTATCAGTTTGGCGCAATAAGGATTATAATGTTATCATGTACTATTATTAATAATAATATTAACATTTATTTAAGGCAATAATAAGGTGATGAAATAATAATTTATTTTTTATTCAAACATTTTTAAGCTTTAAGTTAAGCTCAGTGCCCGTTTCTCTATATGGATTAAAATGTGCTCTACCAAGAGGCTGACCTGCCAGTTAATGTGGGTGAAAAAATTAACTAGAATAAAACATCAATTTAAGTATTGTTAATTATAATATATATAAACTACTTATTGTAACCTTCAATCAGATGTAAATGCATTAATTTTAAAACAATTCAGCAAGTAACTAAAATAATTAGATATTATTCTTTGCTGAAGAATTCAGTCTATGATACAGAATCCATTTTAATTGATCCAAAACCCGCACTGCGACACACTGTGGAAATTGATGACACAGCAGAAAGGAGTGTCAACTGGAATAAAGAAATCTGTTGCACATGATTGATAGTGGAGCGTAAAGCAACACGTAACAGTTCAGCAAGAGGCACTGACCTGATCAGGTTCAGTTTTCTGAAGCTCCTTCTTTAACTTTCTGATCTCGGCGTTCTTCTGCTCCAGTTCCCTTTCCAGTCTTTCTCTCTCCTCTTCCTCCAGCCCGGCGCCTGCCATCGGAGAAGCTCTCGGAGTCTGCTCCTCCGGCTCCCTGTCCTCCCTCTCTTCTTCGTCCAAATGGGTCTGCATGGAGGTGCTCATCTGGTGGGAGTGTTTGTTGATTCGAGCCAGCTCAGTCTGCTGAGCAAACTCCACAGACATCTGAACTATGGCCTGTAAGAAAACAGGGAGCAGAAATATTTTCTTTAGGATTCTATCTGATTCCAGATGAAACACAATGAAGGTTCAAGAGGGCTGATATAGTTAGCTTATCCTTTACAAGTACATCTAGTTTTCTTATCCAAAGAAGAATAATACACTTCTTAAAGACCTCTCTAATTAAGGATTGTGTTTCTGATTATTTCAAAATGTACTGCCACAGTTATTTACTTGCATTTCCTTTACATCCTCAAGTCTACAAATCACCAATAAATAAGATCATATTTACACAGTTTTGAAGATGTGGAAGCATCCTGCTTCATTCATCAAACATCAAAGTTTAGTAACAACAATTTATCTACCTTGGCAACTTCTTCTTCCACTCTCTCCTGGTGATGTTTCTCCTCCACATGGACCAGTCCAGAGACCCCGAGGCTCTCAGTGGAGCTTCCAGCACTGTTGGAATCCAGCTTCCTCTCTCCCCTGTCTTCCCGATACGCCTGCTCCCTTTCCTCTCTCAGTCTCCTCAGCTCAGAGCTGTGCTGCTCTTTGAGAGCAGCTACTTCCTGAACGTACTTGTAGTAGAGAGCTTTCTTCAGCGTCTGCAGCTGTGCTGTCAGGCCAGAAGACCTGGCAGACCAGTGTGACTCCACGCCTCCTTCTGACAGCTCCTTCTCACTCATGTCCTGAGAAGATCATAGGAAGCAGAAAAGAAAAGGTTACATAAGTTATGTGTCTGATAACAACACACAGACTATAAAAGTTCCTTTAGTCTTTTAGTTAATATGGAGATTATCTTCATTGGAGTCAAAACACAACACACTCCTTCCCAATTAAAAAAAATAATGAAGTGTCTTGTTATACATTAAATAAATCTGTTTTACCATTAGTTATGTTGTTTTTTCTTCTTCAAGCTTAACAATCTAAGCCTATATGTCTTGCCTTTTTCTGTCCCTCTCTCTGATCTGTGTGCAGATCAGAGGGCTTCAAAATAAGAGCCGTCAGGATAGAGCTACTGACTCTCTGACAAAGAGAGAATAGAAGTTAGAAAGAGGAAAGCGAGAGATGGCGTAAATAGAGCACAGTTCATTCACCCAGGACAGAATCCTCCTTTCATCCAACCACCAAGGCTAGAACACGTCCGCTTGGTTAGAACAGTGTTATGTAATGTCTGATCCTTTTAATTGTTAGATATAGGTCCACTCGGGACGCCGCCTCTGGAGATTTAGGACATGTTCTGGCCTAAAGGCGGCACCTCCTCCCTGCTGTCCACCCTCACTGTCACAGCATCTTAATGCATGTTTCAGTTTCTAGTAGGATGTGGTGACTTGGAAAATTAAAATGTAGAAGACAAACCTTTAGTTCCTCTCCGTGCTCCTCCATCATCTCAGATCTGGGCTCAGGACCACTGGACAGGCTGAGAGACAAAACACATCAGAATATATTAAATGCCTTCACAAGCACTAAGAAGCAAACTATAGTGACTTTTCACCATATATGCAAAGTGATTTTTTATAAATTCTTACCTACTGTGAGATAAACTAGTAAAGGTTACATCCTACTAGCATTTAATTGTTTTTTACTATCCATTCATCATCATAATTTGGTTGTCTTCCATTTCCTTGTTCTGTGTGACCAACACACTCAAACTTAATAAAATGACGTTAGGACATTTTGAACAGTTACAAAGAGATTTTATATTATCAATTGAGATAAGTTTTCATTTAGTTTCTGTTCTTGAGGAAACAAAATAAATTACAGTGAAAATACTGCCACAACAGTACATATTAAACTATTTACCGGAGTGACTTTTCTAATTATGCAAAATGTGTTTAACAGGATTTGAGATTATTATCTCATCGTTTGTTTTATATTTGCAGAATTAAACAGTGGAGGGCAGCAGAAATACTCAGGAGAAAAGCAAGGAAGAGTTCTATTATTTATTAGGACTCCTATAGAGTCTATCACTGATAGAAATTATTCTTAAATACAGTTAGCAGTTAAGCTCCCATTAAACTTTAAACACATGAGTAAAGTTCTTAATGTTGATGCAACTTAGACAATTACAAAAGACTCCTGAAGCCTTTAACTCAACAGTCTGTAATGTAGGTTGGTGTATTTTACTTCTATTCTCACCATAAAGCTCTTCAAAATCTTTCTTAAAACACCACTTGAGGGGGAAAATATTAGAGAAACAGCGTTCCACCTGTTCACAAATGTTTGTAAGACTTTTAGAATCGACTCCAAAATACAACCAAATCATTCTAGAGGTCCAACACCACCTAACATCAATCAGGAAGCTATTTGAAGAGGCTGAAAAGATACTTTTACAGGTTTGTTCATTGACAAAAAGCATGAGGTGAACCGATGAATATTTTATTAGTTAGGCTCAGTTGTCAGCTGAACTGGGTCGAGTAGATGTCACGTGCCACAGAGCACAGGAAGAGCACACCAGCATCCGTTTGAAGTTATCTTTGGTTCAATCAATCATTCAGCTCAGACAGCTCACACTGCTCGCTCATCATATGAACAGTTAATCAGGCACATCTGCTGATGTGATGTTAAAATAGATTTATGCAAGATAAAGGACTGTAGGGGGCATAAATGACGCACTCTCTGAAATCTACAGATCCTAATACTACGAGGCAGCAGATTTGATAGAATTTATACTTTAAAATTCATGTTTACTGTTGATATTGTTTTAGTAAAAAGGACAGATGGGCTTCGGGGTTAAATAGATTGCCTTCTAGACCAACAAACAAACAAAGAGAATCTTTAGACATAAAGAAAAAATTGTTATCTATTTGGAGACGATGAACATGGAGTTTTTCTAGAGATCACCTGTAGTAGGTCTCCTCTCCTGTGGCCTCCTGCAGTCGCTGTTGCAGTACGAAGAGCTCTGTAGTGTATCTCTCCTCTGTTTCTGCAGCCTGGTGCTGGTAGTGAGCCCTAAGATGCTCCATTTCCTGTCGGTGACTCTCCTCCAGCTGGAGCTGCTTCTCCTGAGCCTCGGCCTTCAGTCTCTGTAGATCTGATGAAAGGGAGGCAGAGACCCCAGCCTGCTCCTCCACATCTAATGGTACAAAAATAAAACCTGAAACTCAACATGCTGAACTGGAGAAAATCTTTATTCTAGAAAAATAGGTTAAAATGCCATAGAATTAGCAGAGAATAGTAAAGAAATAACATAATCCGACTGTACTGGAACCTGAACGCTTCTTGGGTCCACTTGATGGTTTAAAATCTTTGTTAAGGAGGTGAACAGGTTTACCTGTGGTTGAGGAGGGGTGCATTGTGTCGAGCTGCAGGTGCAGATCAGAGATCTGCTTCTCACTGTTGGTCTTTAGTTCATCATAGGCCATCTGCAGTTCAGTTATCTAAAAATCAAAAAGGATTGATGTGTTGAACACTTTCATACTAACTGCCAACAGTGATTTCATACAAAACAAATCATATAAACTAAACTATAAATTAAATTGATTTTTTTCCTCCACAAAGAAGTCAAACTTATTAGTTACACCAACAAGAAGAAGACACTTAAATTCATCCTGACCAAACTGAAACTTTTTAATTTAACAGCCAATCAAACTTCAAAAACAGAAACTACATTTTCCCAAGGACACAATCATCGAAACTCCAATTATGTTGGGCGACAAACTGAGCCAAAGCAAAAAAAAGTATTTTTCTCAACTATACTTTTGTTTACTGCATTCCAAGAAAAAGTGCACTAAATCAGAACCATGCTTGGTATTTACACAGACAGATACTTTTTTTTTTTACCTTGTTTTCATCAGATCTCAGCAGAGCCTTGAGCTGAGAAAGTCGACTATGTTCGTGCTCAATCCTCTCCCTCACCTGCTGAAGATTCCTGTACAGCTCTATAAAAAACACCAAAAGTGAGATTTGACCAGAATATACGTTAAATCCACTGACAGTCATATAAAATCTAACCCACAACTTAAGTGTTGATTAAAACTGTTTTGTAGTACCTCTGGCCTCCAGCACAACAGAGGCAGATTCACTGGTTGGTTGTCTTTCTGCAGAAATGAGCATCGGGCCTGCTGCATCAACCCTCTCCAAAATCTCTTTGCCAAAAATCTTCTGAAAAGACTGAAAACAGAGTAAACAAGGTTACGAGTTATGGTAACGTGAAAACATCGTTATAACAGCATTTTGTTTTTTTTTTCTAAAATTACCTGAACAATCTCACTGCATTCCTCTGATACTGCTTCCATTATGTTCTGGTATTTGAAGACTTTTTGTTCATCTGAGAGAGAAAAAAAAATCAATATTGAGAGGACGAGAACGTTATACAAACTTCACTTTAAATTTTCAAAGCTTAACCACAACTACAAACCCATCAAATCTGCTTTACCTCGGTCACTTTGGTCTCTCAGGTCCTGGAGTTTCACCTCCAGAGTGCGTGTGCAGACGTCCGTCTCCTCCTGTAGCAGCTCCAGCTGAGCAGCATGGATCTGAGACAGGCTGATTCGCTGAGCTTCCAACTGCAGCCTGCACTCGTCCTTAACACACAAAACAACAGCATCCACTAACTAATCCACAATGAAACACACACCCTTTATAGAAAACATGATTATTTAGAGAGGGATTAATGCTACTAAAAGCAGCCAACTAGAAGATGATGAAAATGTTGAAAAAGTTGTAAAATGTACATCTCATTTACAAATGACCACAAATTTAATTATGCAGCATCCATTTGCTAATCAGAGGAGATGAATGATTTAATAACATAATTCCATCAATCCCGTTTCTACAAACGCAACCCATCTGTGTTCAGGATGAGAGATCCGCTATTATCACTTCAGCAACAGACAACACAAAGCACAACATAAGGCAGCCTTCTCTAATGATGCATAATGCATTAGTACAAATTTGTAAGGGTTACACTGTCACAAAATAGTGATTCTGTAACCTTTGATATCACAGGCTTTAGAGTGCACTCTACATCTTAATTAGGCTGCATTTAAAACACTTTGTTATGATACGATCTCTCCATCGGCCCTACATCAGACGGAGAGGCTCTTTTCGGATGTGTAACTCGGATGTTGCTGCGTAAAACACGCAGATGAGAGAAGGTCAGTGTCGAACAAAAAAAGATGGCAGCTTTGTTTTGATGCTCTGCTGCTACAACGAACGGCAGAAACAGGATTACTTCAATAACAATGATCCAAGTTTACATGTAAAATAACCTCAAATAAAGAGGAAATACGGAGCTCGTTGAGGGTTTTTCTATTTGGTTGCTCTGTAATCTGTAATTTAAGGTGGGATTTTGGTGGATTTTTTATATAATGGCTCAAAAAAGCAATCTAAATTGGAGAAGTTATATTATCAGTGCTTATGGACTTAGACAAGAATCGCCTTCATTTAACATTCCTTCATTCCTTTAGGGTAAACTTTTAATGAGGATACTTTAGAGTTGAGATATTATTTGAAATTTATGTTAATTTTTTGATTGTTCAGTATTTGTTTCATCAGACCAGATTGACTAGCTCTACATGTTAAAGGATCATCTGATATCTGGTGGTGAATTTAAACATTAAACTGGCTATTTATTGTGGGATGTGGGACAGACTCCTGACTCTGTTGTAGAGATTTGCAGCATTTTCAGATTTTTTTTTTTTTTTTTTTTAAGTCTTTTGTCCCCTTAAGCTTTTTGTCCAATTCTTTCCTAGTCTGTGGGGGTTTAATGGTCTGTGCTTGAGTGGGAGGTTTGTTATAATGCCATATTTATGAAATTCCTAACATTTGATGAAGAATATTTTGTTTTTTGACTCAAAGCATCTTCAGATCTTATCTAGACCCGTTTAGAAAGGCTCCTTGGTTTTCATTGAGCTGTTCTTTAAAATGTTCATACAGCTTTCTTTTTGAATGTAACACCAAAGTGGGCAAGTTTGTGTCACTCTGTTGTAATAAAAATCTAAATCATTTAGTTGAACTGCATGTTTTGTTGCAACCAAATGAGAAAAACACCAGAGATATTTTTGAAAAGCAAAAATGTATGATCTAAAATTCTGCGTGTACAAAAATTGTGCAAGAACTAAACTTATTTTTCAGATTATTTACTGCTAGTTTGCCAGGAAGTTTAGATCCAACACAAAATACGTTCCCCCCCTGTCTCTGCAGATTAAAGGAAAACTTTCAGAGGCCTTTTAAGATTTTATTACCGTTTCTTTGACACGTTAATATTCATCTGCTGTGGGAAAATCTCTCCCACCTCAGCAGCTGCCTCAGGGAGCTATCAGGGATCTTCTCCTTCTGCACCTCATCTTAAGAGACCATGTCAAAGCCTTTGACTTCATGTCAGACTGTTCCTTCTTTATTTCCTTCACAGTACTGCTCTGCTCTGATTGCACTTCTATTTTCAAATCCCTTGGTGTACTTTGATGCCACTTCTAATGCTATTAAATTGGTGCTGTCTGCCGATTCGCAGAACTCCAAGCTCTGCAGTTAAATGCTTCTTGCCATCAGATGAAACGTCTGTGTGAACCATGCTCATGACAATTTAAGATGTTTCAATGAAACCAATGATCAAATCTAAAGCAAAGCACAATGAAACGGTATAAGTTACAATAATTCTGAACTAGTAACAACTAGTTCCACTTGAGTCCAATTTATAAGATTATATTAAATATCATAGAAAGGCACAGGATGGAAGCCTCCCCCTTTATCGACCTTTGCACCCCACCACATTACGAATCAAAGCAACTTAAAAGCAAAGAGCAGGATGTGAGCTAAAGTGACATTTACATGCTCAGGGGTCTCCTCCTCCTCTTCTGCTCTTTGACACACAACGTGCTCTGTGTGGCAGCGCATCCCCCGTCTGTTCACCTAAAAGAAGCAAGCAGAACAATCATATCTTTAATAAACAAAAACAAACTCCATCCCAAATATCTACCCAGAACAAACGCAGACAATGATGGACAGATCGAATCAAATGCACCATCATGAATCACTTCCTGAGAGGGAGCAGAGAAAACTTTAGTGATATTTAACATCAGGAATGAAGTGATTCTAAACATGGTCTTATTTCATCTTTAAACTCTTAAGGATTTATTTTTAAAAATGCAGTTCATTGAGATTTTGCACACAGCTTAACAATGATGACACATAAACTATTTTGGGCCATGACAAGAAGATCCTAAAACAAGTTTAGCTTTCCAACTCAGGAGGTGACAGAAGCATCATAAAACACGTGTGAAATGAAAGACGAGCGATGTACACAATCTTTAGCCTTGTGCGTTTGTGACACAGACACAAAGGGTTAAAATAGCTTCTCACCTCAAACCATTCACTCCCTGCAGGATGGAAAGAAACTAGAATGTACACATTTCTACACAATGGCAATGATTCAAAGCTATCAGAAGACTCCTTTCATTTGATTCTCAGGTCTTTTTAAAGTCGACGTCATTTTCAGTTGGAGGGCAAGCAGCATCAAGTTAAAGCAGATCATAAATAAAAATAAGAGCTGCTTTCATGTCACGTGGAGTCCTCACACATGAATTTTACATGCATAATGTACAGTGTGCCTTTTTGTGTGTGAATTTTTATAGCCCTTTTGAATGTCTGCATACATTTTTTTAAAAATGCATCTTTCAACACAGAAGTCTGACTCTGCCTGCTAAATGCTACCTTTCAAAGAAAGCCTGCAGAGCCTCGGGCAATTTACAATCAAGACCGTTGCTCACTAGAGAGAAAACCTGTCAGAGCTGAAAAGCTTGAGTCATATTTTCTTCAAAGATCGCAGCCTGATAGCTTTGGATTCAGCGCAGGGGGTTCTAATAAAGCTGCAAACAATTTTAAATAGCCCAGTATTCATTCTAAAAGTGATGCATGCAATTTCAAATATGTTCTGAGATGCACAGTTCTTGAAAAAAAGGATACGTTATGTTAAAAAAAGAGCAAAGAAAATGCAGCTGGGTTTGTTTTGTGCTGCAGCAGAAACATGAAAGTGCTCACCGTTTTGCTGCTGTAGCCTCTGCCTCGGTCTCCCTGGTAGCCGTCAGTGGAGTCCTTCTTACCGGTCCTCTCCGGTGAACATGACATAACCTGGCTCTGCATCTGAGGCAGCATCTCCTCCTCTGCAGCGCTTCCAGCTCTCTCCTCCTCCTCCCTTTGTTTTTCTTCTCTGCCGTCTGGAAGAGCGCTGCCAGCTTTGCGTTCCTGCTTCGACCTCTGCCGTCTCTTGCGCCTGTTTGACCCTGAAGCTGCAGACTTGCGTGGGGAGGATCGTCCATCAACAGGTCCCTCCCCCGAGGAGAGCCCCGCTGCTGGAGACGGAGTCTGTGAAAGCCTGAGGAGCTCCAGAGTCTGCCGGATGCCGTCTCTTTCTGCTTCAGCTGAGTGTAAGAGGGACTGGAGAGAGTTTATCTCTTTTTGTAGAGACTGAATCTGAAGGTGATGATCCTGGGCTTCTTTCTCTCCTATTCCCTGACTCCTAATCTGCGGCTTCTTTTCCTTCCTGAGGTTTTCATTCTCTTGTCTCACTTGTACCAACTCATCCTTCAAATGCTTTACTTTGCTTTCTGTAAACTTTAGCTGCTCTGTAACTTCAGAAAGCCTTCCATCCAGGCTCCTCTTTTCACCTAAAGTAACATTAAGCTTCTCCATTAGCTCCGTAGCATCTTTTTCAGTACCGAATTGATCTTCAGGTGTCACCTCCTGCATCCTGAGGTCTCTGCTCCCCTCCTCGAGCTCTTGAATCTGCGACTGAAGGCGTGCGATTCTCGCCTCAAACTCAAGTGTCTCCCTCAGCGTCCTCTCCTCCAGCTGTGTCTTTGCCTCACTGAGACAAGTGTACTCTCCCTTCAGCTCTTGATAATTTACCTCAAAATTCTTTTCTGCAAAAGAAAACGTTGTCCTCTGTTTTTCAATTTCCACACAAAGCTCAGCCACTTGTTGCTGGATTTGATTGTTCCCTGCTGTCAGAGTCTCAATTTTCAGATTTTTTGATTCCAACTCTTCTTTCAAAGCGTTATTGGATTTAACTAAAGTCTCTTTTCCTAGTTCCTGCTCCTTCAGTTTCTCCTCCCAGTAGTGTTCTTTTTCTTTCGTCTGGTTTTCCAGCACTTCAGTCTTTTTTAGTAACGACTGGATTTCATTCTGCATTTGAGTTTGATCTTGGGCTCGCTTTCTAAGTTCCTCGAGTTCAACCTGAACTTCCTGGAGCTGCAGCACAAGCTCATCTGCTCTCGAGTTCTGCAAGGCAAGCTTCAGGTCCTCTTTGAGCCCAAGAATTTGATTCAAAAGTTCATCTCGCTCCATGGCAAAACTTGCTTTCTCTGTTTGTAACAAATCCAGTTGCTCTGTATAACTAACATGCTGCTCATCCAAAGCCTTCTGGTGTCGAACAGCAGATTCATTGAGAAGGTTCTCAGTGTTCAAAAAGTTCTCCCTCTGCAGTTCCTCCCTTAGGTTTGTCAGTTCTTCCTCGTGACTAAACAGAAGCTGAGTCCTTAACCGCTCCAGTTCTGCTTCCTGTGACTCTGCCATTCGATCCAGAACGGCGTCTTTCTCCCTTTCCAACATTTCCAGCTTGATTTTATAATTGGTTATTTCAGATTCATGTTTGATTTCTGCTTCTTCTGCAGCTTCTTGAGTCGCTGACAGCTCACTCCTCAGGGTGTCGATGGTTTCCTGGAGACGCCGCAGTTCATCCTGGTTACTTTCCTGAGAGATCAGACTGGTAGAAACCTGCTTCACTTCTTCCTTGGCAGCACTGAGGTCTCGGAGAAGATCTTCAACCTTGTCCTGCAGCTTCAGCTTCTCTTGGACGACTTGATTCAGCTCATGCTTGGCTTTATCGTACATCGCCTGAGACTGTTCCAAAGTGTCCTGAAGCTTTTTAATCCTACCATTAAGAATGTCCACCTCTCCAGAGCTGCTAAATGAACTTAGTTGTGCTTTTAAAAGCTCGACCTCTGCCTGGTGTTGCTCAGTCACTTGCTGGACTCTCGCTGCATGCTGCAGATTGAGCTCCTGCTTCATCTGGACTATCTGCTGACCGTACATCTCATCCAGCTCTGCCCTGAGGAGTTCGAGCTTTCTCACAGTTTCTTCCTGCAGTTTATTTATGGTGTCACTCTCAGACACGCTGCCCTGGTGACAACGCTTCTGCAACTCTTCTACTGTTCCCATGAGCTGCATGATTTCATTAGAGGACATTCGTTCCTTCTGTCTGGAGGCAGCGAGTTCACCCTTACAGCTTTCTAACTCTGTTCGCTCCGTCTCCAGCTGTAATTTACTACTCTCCATTTCACCTTTACAACTCACTAGTTCAGATTTGGTTATTTCCAGCTCATCCAGGTACTTTTCAAGCTCTGAATCCATTGCCGCCATTCGCTGCTGGAGTTCATGCATGTGTTTTTCTGAGCTCTCCAGTTCGTCCTTTAACTGGACGAGGGAACAGTCGCGTTCTGAAATGACCTGCTCTTTCTCTGCTAAAATGAGGTCTTTATCATCAGAGTGCTGCATAATGTTCTCATCTGCAGTCCTTCCTGTAAGAACAAGCTCCTCTCTGAGCAGGGTCAATGACCGCTCATGTTCTGTGATTATTGCTGTTTGTTCCAAAATTAACTGATTTTTATCTTTCATCGTCTTTGCAAAAGCCTCCTCGGCTGCTCTTAGCGACTGCTCCTGACTCGAAATGATTTTTTCTTGCTGAGAAATCAGCGAGTCCTTCTCGTTTATCCTTTGTGCAAATGATTCCTCTGATCTTCTCCCTGACTACAGAGACATTTAGGTTTAGATACACAAAGCAAAACTGGACAACCACTGGAATTTAACAGATTAAATGCTCCCAACTTCTCACCATCTCCATGTCACCGAGTTTAATTTGGAGCAGGTTGATCTGATCCAACTGTTCACTGCTGCTCTCTTGGTGCTTTCTGACCTCAACGTTTACCTCCTCCAGCTGCTGCTGGTACTGAACAAGCTGCTGTCTCGCCTGCAGAAGATCAGCTGCAGTGCTGCTGTGGCTGGTATTCCTCAGCGCCTCGCCTGCCTGCAGCTGCGATTAGCAGTCAGACAACATGGTAGCCAGAATACAGATTAGAAAAAAATAGATTTCTCTCATTTTACATCAGATCATTGCTACGTGTTTTAATTGAATGTCTACATGTTGCACAAAATTATTACTGCAAATGCACAAAGTAATAAAAAAAACACATTCCTCACCTGCTGGAACTGAATTTGCAGTTTCTGGCTCTGTTCTGTCAGCGCTAAGAACTCTTTCATGATCTCGTCTCTCTCCTCTCGAGCCTGCTGAAGGTTGGATGTGAGCTGAGTGATGATGCCATCTCGCTGCTTCAGAGCTGCTTCAAAGTCCTGCAGCTACAAATTCAAAAAGGATTGGAGTACAATTGCATCCATGATATACAGATAAAGCATTTGTACTGATGTTGAACAGAGGGAAAAGATTCTCAAGACATTTAAAATGAGGTAAAAACAGAGAAGATTGATATGTAGCATTAAAAATGAGACATGTCCCTGATAACAATCAAACTCGTATTACTTTAAAGTCAAAGCATGAAATAAATACAATACTTTGCCATATTTACATTTTTTTTTGGTCAGGGATTGTGGTCTTAGCAGTAGTCCTCCAGGCTCTCTTTGGATCATTTTATTATTTTCAACCCCTGGCTGTATTTGTTCATCATTTTCAGATCAATATTTATTAATTCATTACTAAAACAAGGACTAGAACATGCAAACCCCCCAGAGAATAACAGATATATTACAGTAATAAAGCATGTACCTGCTGTACTCCTTCTGTAGACCTGATCCCCTCAAGCTCTTGACTCAGCTCCTCCACAGTTTGGGTCTCAGCTGCTAATGCATCCTCCATTTCCTGTATCGTATGTCCCTTAGTGATCTGCTGCAGGGACTCCACTTCCTCCTGAGCACAGAAACACATATAAGAGCTAACAGCTTTTACAAAATTCAGATAACTGATCGAAGACAAGGTCTTAGAATGAACAGTCACTATCAAAGAGCAAAAGCCATTTTAGCTTGAGGAGCCCAAAGAAAGACAAAGCAGTAAACGTGTTAATGTTGACATTCTTTAAGCTTGACGTCCAAAAGCAAGAGACACTGAAATTATTACCTTGAGAATAATTGCTTCGACAAAGACTGTTCATAACCAGGGTGCATGATGAAAAATTAGCAAGACACAATAAACACCAAAACATGAAGGAAAGTAATTAAAGAACAACTCTTTGATTATTTATTTTCTTTAAATATTTCTTTTTAACAACGAACAGACTTCAGAAGAAAGACCTTGAATTATTTAAAGCCCAGATGATGAAAAGTACCACAGTTAATAAAAGCCCAAAGTCTCGTCTGTCTTCTTCAAAGTTTAAAATTTCAAAGTCTTGGCTACAAAAAGCCCCTCATGACACAGAGTGGTAGAAAAGTTCAGGATTACATGCATCAAAATGAACAAAAACACAGAAATGGCTCAGCCACTTGGGCTAAAATTTGATGTGGTAGTAGCTGCAAGTCCAACATACTCTGAGCGCTAACAAGACTTGTAGTATCACATGAAATAACATTATTTTTATTGACCATAAATGACATTATAATGACAGTCACTAGGATGACCTCAGTTCAAAACTATGGCATGATAGACCTTCAAATTAAATGTTTTACTTTTTGCTTTCAACCTTTTCTGTAAAGCACCAACATTTCCTGTGGTGATGCTTGATAAAATAAATCTTTAGCACTACAGAAAAAGTGCTTTCTATAATAAGACAGAAAAATAACAAAGTCATTTTAGTAATTAATGTTTTTTTTAACGATCTTTAGACTTTGACAAACTTTTAGACTAAAACTCATCTTTAATATTTCTAATTTTTGTGCTCAGAGACATTTCTGAGTTCAGTCTTCTTCCATCTCAGCTGCACTTTCCTCTATTCGAACTGATTCTGAGGAGAACAGCTTGTAACCTTTTCTGTTTTCTTTTCTCAGGGCATTCTCTTTCCTCTCATCATCTACTTCACTCCTCCTGCTCTCCTGCAGCCTTCACAGATAATTTACACTTCTACAATGTCACAGTGACCTGTTCTATCCTAAACCTCTGGGTCATTTTGAGCTTTTGAAGTTGGTCTTCTAATGCAATAACAAGATTTATTTTTGTTCCCCCCACAAACAAGTTTCTGAAAATATTTGCATGCATACGGTTAGTTAAGGGCAGCAACAACACAGATGTGGTTAGTGAAAACCCTGCAGAAGATCTTAAACAACAAGGTTTGTTAGCAAAGCCAAAGCTGAACCAGAAGAGCTGCTGGATTTGGATTACTGTACCCAGATAAAATCCTTGGAAGACATTATTAGGTTGTCTGACATCTCATCATGGCACCCATTAACCTGTTAATTTATAATACTTCACGTTAAATAAGAAAAATAGGGAGATGCAACAGAAATAAACATTATATCAACTTTAGTATTTTTGTACATTAAAGATTAGTCATTATGATTTACCTTCCTAAATGTATATTCAATTTCAGTTGATTATAACAGAAATAAAGCAGAATATAAAAGCTCAATTTTAATAGTTTATTCACATTTAATCTATTCTATATCTACAGCAAATGTTAGAGAGTAGCATTCTATGGTGTAGCATTAAAAAGTGACTGTAAAGCAAAGACAAATCTAACGAAATCCATAATTTTAATAACATTAGTTTCTATCATAAGCAACATTGTTTATTTAAAACAGTCAGCCACAAATAGATTCATACAACATGGGAAAACACATCAGGAAATTCAAGCAAAGAAAAACTTCCCTTTTGTTGTCAGTTCATAAATTCTGTTTTTTTTAAATTATTTTCTAACTAGACTATAAGCTACATGTACAGTTATAAAACCACACAACAGACAAACACCAGCAGTCCTACTCAATGATCGCATGTATAAACCTAAGACAGGAAGCTCACTTCACAAAGAGATGGTTTCTGTTTAGAGACATACTGACTCACCTCTGAGGAATAATCTTCAGCTGTGGTGGATACTTCGCTCTCTGGCTGCAACAGAAAATAAAACATGATGAAAACCACTTTGAAGACTCTAAAAAAACCTGGATTTTTAAAATGATAGAAGACTGGTTTAAAAAATAAACTCAAAACTGAACTGATGCGGGATACAATAAGAAGACGTTTATTTATATAGCACCTCTCTATATGAATCACAAGTTCAAGCAGACAACAATCTATACAAATTTATAAAGAGCTTTTTTTTTAACATAATATGTAATTTGGTTACTGTTTGTATATTTTAATTGGAAGATTTTCTGCAGAAGATTTGCTAAAAGTCTGGGGTAAAAGGAAGTAGATGTGAAGGAGCATCTGTCTAAAGCAGCATGAGGACAGAACATGAATGACAAATTAACAGGTTGAAATGACAGTTTTTGTTGGCTGAAGCTCACTGGTGATCTGAAGAAAACATTCACAATAACGAGCCAGTTGAATGCAACACGCAGGTCAACAGGAAACACCAGCACACACACCAAATGCTTTGTAGGGTTTTCTAAAATATTTGCATTTCTGCTCTGGTCCTTTTACTATTTTTGGATGAAAAAGTTTGGTTTGGAAAAAAATGCTGCAAACATTTTCTCTCACTCATCGCCCATTTGAACCATACGGTATTTTTGGACTGTGGAGGATGTGTGAAAACAAGAATCAACACATGAGCATGTCTGATGAATGTTTATAATTCTTGCAAACACTGACACTGTTGTGTTTCCCTCCTGCTCACTGAAGGCAGCGTCACTACAGGCTAAGGCCTCATGACCAGTTAGGAACATTTTTTAATAAGTGACAAGAACAACCAAACTATTTCACTTCAAGTAAAACTACCAACACAATCCACTGCAAGTGGTTCAGCCTCTCAAAAACAAGCAAGCAACCCATCCAGGGTCAGTAATTTATACTTTGTCCTGCAGTGTTTTGTAACAGAATGGATGTTGATGCCTCTCAAGGTAAAAAAAAATAAAAATACATAACCTGAAATGCTTTGCAAGGACATAGGAATTGGTCGTGCAGACTGACACATCCCAGCCAGTTTAAAAGCTATTGTCTGTCTCCATGGCAACCAGGTAGTTTTTGTGGGTATGCAGTGGGTTCTGGCAGCACAGGGCCATGCAAGAAAAACTGAGAGGGCTTGAGCGATGGAACAAGATGTACAAGAGCCCTTGGGTCTGCATATTTTAAAATCAGTTTTCACTGATTTTCTTCTGATATGCAAGTGGGTGAAATCTCATCAGTTAGAAACTCGGACTAAATGCTCAGGTGCCAGCTTTTCTACATTTAATATTATATTTTTTTTGCAAACCGACGATTCATGTTTTTTGTTTGTTTTATATTCTTGAAAAATGAAGATACAAGTAATGCTCTAAGAATTTGAATATTGTGAAAAATTTTGTAATTTTTTTATCACTCATTTCAGAAAGTGAAACTCATCATTCATTGCAAATAGAGTGAAACATTTCAAACCTTTATTTCTTGTAATTTTGATGATTATGGCTTACAGATAATAAACTTATGGCGTCACATCGTACTCAGCTAATGAATTCAGAGTGCTGTATCCAAGCAATTTCATAGAGTTGAGTGGAAGGAAACATGAGGCAGGAGAAGGTGCGTCAGCAACAGGGATAACCGCAGCCTTAAGAGGATTGTAGAGCAAAATCCATTCAAGATTTTGGGGGAGCTTCACAAGGAGTGGGCTGAGGCTGGAGTCTGCACATCAAGAACCTCTAGCACAGATGAATCCTCCACATGGGCTACAAACGCTCCATTCCTCATGTCAAGCCACTCCTAAACCAGAGACAACATCAGAAGCATCTTACCAGGGCTAAGACAAAAACAAATGGACTGTTGCTCAGTGATCCAAAGTCCTCTTTTCAGATGAAAGTAAATTTTGCATGTCATTTGGAAATCAAGATCCCAGAGTCTGGAGGAAGAATGAAGAGGCACGTTACTTGAAGTCTAGTGTGAAGTTGCACAATCAGTGGTGATTTGGGGTCATGTCATCTGCTGGTGTTGGTCCACTGTGTTTTCTGAAGTCTACAGTCAAAACAGCCATCTACCAGGACATTTTAGAGCACTTCATGCTTCCTTCTGCTGACAAGTTTTATGAAGCTGCTGATTTCACCTTCCCACACTGACAAAGGTACCAAAAGCTGCATCAATTACCATGTTACTGAGCTCTGATTGGTGAGCAAACTGGCCTGACCTGAACCCGATAGAGGATGGATCTATCAGGTTTTCATTAGGAAGATGAGTCACCCCAGACCCAACAATTCAGATGAAACAAAGACCACTATCAAAGCAACCGGGGCTTCCATTACAACTCAGTGGTGCCACAGGCTGATCGCCTCCATGCCACGCTGCATTGATGAAGTAATTGCAAAAGGATGCCCAACCAAATATTGAGTGCTGAAATGAACAGACTTTTGAGCAGCCTGACATTTCTACAAAAAATATCCCTTTTATTTATCTTATGCAGTATTCTAATTTTCTGAGATGCTGAATTTTGGGGTTTTATCATCTGTGAGACATAATCATTAAAATTACAAGAAATTAAAGGCTTGAAATATTTTACTCTACACAGGGGTTTTACTTTCTCAATTGAAACAAAAAAAAGTTGGAACTTTTCACAACATTCTAATTTTTTTGGACACGTACAGACTGTTTTCATCTTATAGTTCCTGTCTGGCTGAGTTTTAAACTGTGTGCTGGATGTTATCTGCCAATTCTATTACGTAAAAAAAAGGAACCAAACAACTAGAAATGTTGCAAAACCTCCAGATGTATAACAGCCACTGAAATTCTATGGGCTCCACTAACAAATGCAACAAAAATCAGATATTAATTCAGAATTAAAGCAGCAATGCAGTAACATTTAAAAGCAGCTTATACGTTTCATCTGTTTATCAAAGATATTCTAAACTCAACAACACCTAATGTCGATGCCAAGTCGGGGTAATGAAGTTGTGTTTACACACCAGGATTTGATGTGAGAAACAATAGAACTGATGAGCTTTATTGATTGCTGGAAGCTCGTTTGCTTTTCTGTGTTTCTTCTTTTGTTGGCTTGTCTTTCTTGACTAACACACAAACACAGACTCGTCCTATTTGGACTTTAGTGAAAGGGTGACCCCATACCTCAACTATCTTCCCACCCATTTATCTTTAACACAGGGTGAACTACAGGACAACAAATGTTTTGTTAGTGCTCAGTCGTAGTTTGTTGTTAGTGTGATTTTATCACACAAAATCTCTTCAGCTGTTTTTTTACTACAATAAAGTTGATCAGAAATTAAATGTACAAGTTAAATCATTATGAATCCTCCCATAATGAATACTGGATGCACATGAGAAAACATATCATGGTTTTAGTTAATAAACTGAAAACTTTATCGAGTAAGGTATAAAACAGAAGTGTTTACCTCGATCTTATAGGTCTGATCGTGCCTGACGGTTTCTCCGCTCTTCAGGGTCTTGGTGAAGGTGAACTCTGTGGTGGGTGGTTCTTCGTGTCCTTCTTGTGATTCATCTCGTCCTCCACCTGAGACCTCCTCTCCTCCCACAGACTGATCCGGCTCGACCTCCACCCTTCCCTGCGAATCGCCCTCCGAGTCCTCAGATGACTTCTTTTTTTTCTTCTTTTTCTGCTTCTTCTGGGAATCCGCATGAGCTTTTCTCTGGCGGTACTCAGCCAACTGGAGACAGAAGAGGAAATTGTGGCGTTAAAGTAATAAAAAAGACAAGACAGAAAAATTAAAGGTTTTGTCCATCAACCTTCTTTCCCCTAATTCTTTTTTTTTAGGAATCTCTACCAATAAATACTAATGAACTTACTCTGAATTGACACAGTTTAGTGATAGTCAAGCGAAACATTTTATGCTTCAAATAGACGTTGTGCCTGTTACAAATGAGTCCTCCCTCCCTGTGTCCATATGACCCAACACTGTGCCAGGTGCTAATCCTGACTAAAGGGATTGTTCTTCAAACTAGTGTGTTAATTATCTGTAGAACAATCATGCTTTTAAATGGTTCGTCTTTCATATTCAACCTCAAAAAACCTCATCTTGTCTCGTTCTCCTGTTTGGAACCGAGCACTTTTAGAGTTTGTGAAAAGATTAGCAACTTTTTGTGCTATGAAGTTATACTTTGAGCTGCTTTTTGCTTTGTAACATAAAACAAAAGTAATGTTTTACCTAAACGACACCGTTTTGGCAATCTGCTTCTCTAAAAGAGATGCATTTCATGTCAAGGGTGTTTTCTTCAGTACAACACTAGCATATATGATGCTAACTTTTAAAATAATCGAAGCACACATTCCTACGGTGAAACCACTCTCACCAAGCATGCAAGCACTACACTGATCCGTTTTCTCCTCATCGTCATGGAAATAATAATACTGACATCCCAGCCTCTACGATTAGTTCACCTGGCTCCCATTATACCTGAACATCAGTAAATTACAGGGAGTCACCTGAGCAGCGCTGACAGCAGGGGCCACAGGTGGCTGTAAGGACCGTCTGTCACAGATCTTTTTTAGATATGCTGTTGCCAAGGATACTGTCCTAATGCCTTATCACCTGTCTGCAAAATGCCCCTGTACCATATGACAGACATCACAGATGATCGCACACCTTCAAAGACAAGTGTATTGCTTTTGTGTGCTTCTTCAGGGGCCAGGTGGTTAATAGTAGCTCAGACGGGGACATGTGCTAATTAAACTGCCTGCATCAGCAGGTAATGTGAAAAACAACACTGCCTTCTGTTAGTTTAATTTAGACGTTTAAACATTTTCCAGATCTGAGACATTTTAAGACACAACTACCACTTTCCAAATATCTACAACCCTTCTGCAAATAGATATGTGCTACAGTCATACAGGACAAGCAAGCTAGTGAAAGATCTGCATTTATTCAACATCTGCAGTCTCATAAGTTCAACAAAATGCTTTATAGGACATTTCTCATTCACAAACCCACACATGCACTCAGCAAGAAAGAGCTATGACAGACTCCTGAGGTTTAAATGATGACCCTTTGTCCCCGTTAGCCCTCCAGGAGAGCAGATGAGACAAGTACATTAGCTAATGGCATCTTAAATCAAAACTCCAGTGTTCCTTTCCCTTTATTAGTTCACAGGCAGTCAACCAATTAGAATAAGGAAGGGCAATGAAGGAGGAATGAAGGTCACAATAGCATAATGAGCTGGTCTAATCAGAAATTGTTGAAAGTGTGGGAAGAAAATCTAACATACATATTTCTTCTTCATCTGTTTCTATTGGTTATGTTCTTGTTGACGTACACTTTAGACATTATTGCGCCAAATAATGTCTGTAAACTCTGAAGTTAAATGAGTTCTCAAACGATGTTCTAAAATTAAATGTTAAAGCTTCAGGAAAAAATAGAACTTTTAGTTTGTTTGTTTTTTAGCCATTTAACTGTGAACCGGAAAACTGACAACGGGTTTTCTGGAACTGTTCCTGGATAAAATGGATAGAGTTAAATGAAAACCAGATTTGTTGTCAAACTGCTATCAAATCAAGTAGTTTTGCACTTTTTTATCCATATATGTAATATATATATGTATATGTATATCAAACTGAAAACAAGAATCATCTGACACCTATCAATTCCAGGCACTGTGATTACCAGCTAAAAACAATCAACAGCTTAAAACTTAGACCATTGCCACAGATTTTATGCACAATCAGGAGAACGCCTCTAATAGCAGTTTAAATCACTATGAAGTGAGTCATGTCTGGTAAAAAATAGGTTAACGGCTGGCATGACAAAGCAGAGAGTAGGTGTCGTAGTCATGTTCCCACCTTCTATTCACAGCTAAAAGCTCAAAGGACTGTTGATCCGAGCCTCCGCATCTCCTCACATGACCCGGCCCTCAACCAAATATACCCACTTATCTGTATTCCAGGAGAGGAGCTTCATCTACCTAAAACCAGCCCGCAAAAGAACAAATATATGTTACTGATAATCTTATAGGACAGGAACTTCACCAGCTACAGTAACCAAAACAAGGCAAACCTTTAATTCTGACTCAGAGTAACACATGAGCAACGTCGGATCTGCCAGGAGGAATCACCCTGAGTTTTGCCTTGTCGCTGAGCTGCTTATCACTGCAAGCTGCCCTATTTGGCAGGGCAGAGTGGGCCATTGGCAGAACATATGGAGAAGTGAAGCCTGTGTAGCTGTATCGCCATCTGGGAAAACAGAAACTACGTAGGTGTATCACAATCTGCTGCCTGAAAGCATCTACACCAGGCATTTACATGGCTCTTTCTGCAAATCTGCATCTGATAGTGAATGACTACCACCATCAAAATAAAGAACATCAAGCATGCTGTGTTTGAGCATGTTTAGAAGATGAGATCCACTGCAAGGCTATAAATGCCAAGATGTGTTAAAGTTCTGAAAAATAAATGTTATTTTGTTATTAAATTAAATTGTTACGCAAATAAGAGGTTATGCATCAGGAAAGAAAAACATGCAGTATTTAGTCACAAACTCAATTCATGGAGCTCTGAGCGTAACGAATTCCTGTGGGACACACTTAAAAAAATCCTTAGCAATTATGAAAAACAGCTGATTCCTGCAGAGAGGGGGATCCCTCATCCTCACATGTCATCAGCAGCACTGTGTAAGCCTACAGCAGGAATCTAAAGGGTCTGACAATCCTGCTTCACACATGTTCCTGTTAACGCTTACGACGGATGCAAGCTTTACAACGTGTAATTCCAAATTCACACAAAACCATTCTGCAATACTTCATACAAGTCAATCTAAATTAAGTGAAGGATCTGAGCACGACTAAGGAATTCATCCAGCATAAAATCTACCAAACGCTGTAGCCACAGACTCCCTCATCACCCTGGAAACTGCTGAGTGCAAAAAAACAACAACACAGACGTGCTTTTTTCACATGCACCTGTTCTTTCAGTGAATCAAACCAAAAAGGTTGATGTAGTTCACCAGACTGATTTCAGAGATTAAAACAAACACTAAAGCACTAAAGCACACACTTCTTCCAATCGGCTCCATTTTTCATTATAAACAAGTTCCAGGTATTTCTATTTGTTAAGAGTCATTTAAATTAAGGTCTGTGTGATGCATTTTGAAAAGGTGAAGTTCATTTATTTACATGGTCATATGATACTTAAGGCATCGTTTTTGTTATTTGGTACAAACCAGTTTCTTAACAGGACAAAACATTATCTCATGCAATCAAATCCACAGTCTCATGAATGGTATGACATGGATGCATCACTTGTGTTCTTTGTGGTGCGCAACTGCAGCATCAAACTATCACTAAAAGCAGTTCTCTTTCAGTTTTCCTGTAATTTGCAACAAAAGGCTTCAACAGAAAGCAGCTGTTTGGAACTATATTATCCATCAGTCATCAGAAAACTTGAAGTTTAACTAAACATCAACTTAGTTTCCCTTCAATCCCTGTTCAAAACATCAAATAACGATAAAAGACAAATATTTAGTATTTTGTCATTACAATGCAATAACTACTGCAGCCTGTAAAGAAAACCCTTCAGTGCTAATTAAGCCAATTAATGAGCTGCATAAATCTGTTCCGGTTATAGTCCCTCCATCACTCAGAAGAACACAGGGCTCCTGAGCGATTAACTATTCAGGTCCAAGTTAAGAAGATCACCTGTTCTCAAAACCTGCAGGAGCACCTGACAGTGAAACTGACCTTTTAGGCTCCACAAACCCAGAGAAAGCCTGCCTATCTGATCCTTTGTATGTGGGTTTGTGAACAATAATTGCTTGATGAATTATAACCTGATAAACATACAAGGGATTTTTAGACAATTTTAAATCTAGGGGCAAAAAAGAAACAATGTACATGGAAAAACAGCAATACAGTTAATTTAATCTAGAATTTTCAGGAAAAACAAAGTGTGGAATTGCAGATCATCTCTAAAATTTTCAGTAACTGATTATGTTTCTTTAAATTAACATATAACACCTTGAGGTTCTCACTCAGAGCTGGATGTTTTTAAAAAGAGAGTCCAAAATGATTAAATTCATGTATGATTTAGGCCAAGTCTTGAATAGCTTATCTGATAGTAGCGTGCCTGTCAATAATCCTCAGTTTAGAAAGAAAGCAACATTACAATGCATCCGCTGCAAATGCGTGGCTGAAACAATAGTCTGGCAACACCAGCTCACAAATTTTACTTTGCTTTTTGTCTGGTATGACTCAAACGCTCATGCCTGGTACAACAGATGACTGACAGTTTACCCTTCAGTCAGACATCAACAACTCGTCATTTATTTCACTCAAGCTTTTCACAGCTCATTTTTAAAGATTTTTTATTTTTGAGAAATGCATAGAAATACTGAAAAGGGCGTGGTTTTCAAGTCAAGTGCTGCCACATAAACTTGTTTTATATTTTAAAAAAACTGCGTTTTTCCCCCTTGCTATTTTAAAAAACACCACCTTCAAAATCTCTCTCTCAGATTAAATCTTAACTTGCAAAGTCTCTTTTGAGTATCATCAAAAATATTAATGCCCTGGAATTTTTTATTGTATGTGAGGACAAGGCCATAGAACTGTGCCAGAAAAGCAGCAGTCAAACCAGCCTGAAGCAACGAGGGGCCTTTTATAAGTCAAAATACCGAAGTCTTAACTGGGGAGATGGTCTTTAACGTCTCAAACTGGGCTAAAAGATAAAGAACTACAGTACAACTTGCTCTGCTATGAAAAAGGCATTCCCTGCAGCATCCTTAAAGAAACTATTTCATTGAGAGCTTTTATTAATTATCTTATATATACATAAATAGAGGTAAAAGAGAATATATCTGTTTTATGGCCTAGTCTGCCTGTGTTTGTCTCGTTCCTCTCCTCTCTGCCCATTCTGAACCAGGGTTGCTGGAGGTTTCTTCCTGTTAAAAGGGAGTCATTCCTCATACCGTGCTTACTCAAAATGGGGGGATAGCATTAAAGTGATGCTTCAGTCCAATCTGATGGTTCATTTACATAAAGTAAATGTGACTAACTGGCATTCTATAATGAATTAAATTTGATTACAACTGATTTGTATTTAATGCAATCAGTTGGCCTGAATGCGGACCTGAAATGAATTGGATTTGTTGCTTTGCTTTGGGATGATTTGTTTTGTGAACTGGCAGTTTATAAATAAAATGAATTGAAATGAATAGAATGTAACACATAAATTCTGACAGTACTTCATTAAAAAGGACAATGTTGCCTTCTCATCTTTTAAAATAAGGGCACTAAAGCTATCTCTGTTATCACGAGGCTGTGACACAGTTTAACAAAACTTTATGAAACCCGTTTTCATTCAGAGAATTCTTGAAAACCACAGTTTATCTATTTTTATCGGTGTAATACAGATGTATCAAATTATACAGCCGATATCAATACATGCATGTGTCTCTGGGGAGCTCCAGATTTAGTCTAGCTGGACTTTCATTGACAAAGGTCAGAAGTGCAGAAATCTAAAATGTAGTTGCAGAAAGATTATGCCATGACTCAAAACTGTGTTGTTAATTCCATGAAAAGTTGGGGGACCTTTTAAGACATATGTGACATATTTGGAATAAAGATGGGAGTTATCCTGACATATCTGTCAATGGTTCTTGTTGCTAAAAACCAAAGTAACATCAGTCTGGAATGTGAAGCATTGCTTTTTCTAGCTAGTGTGGAAATGCCCTGCAAATCCTGTTACACCAGCCTGTCAGTGTCACTTCAGGTGGCGTTTATAAGCCCTAAATAGCGATGTGACGGCTCGACTTGTGCGTGTTTAGGTTAACACTGTCTGCCTATGCGTCAGTTTCTGAAATGTAGAGAAAGCACAGCAGAGTAATGTTAGAAATGCAGCATGACAAAGGAAACCATGGTTAGCAGTAGCAACGCTAACCCCCCCAGCTGTCAGAGCAGGGCACATGACAGCTGAGAGGGGCATATGAAGGGGAGGGGGGACCTAAAAACAGCTGACAGGCATAATAACCACAGAAAAACAAACTCCCAACAACAAACGGTTACAACTTTAGAGCAATAGTCTTAAAATTGTAAAACATACCTTAGCTTTGCCGGCCTCGAGCTTCTTTTGCCTCTCCTCGTCTTCCATTCCCGCTGATTCCGTGGCTGAAACAAGAGAAAAACTGCTTCATACGAAAAGTCCACGAGAAAAATCTCAGAGCTGACGGCTCAAGGGCGTCTCGTACGGCTTCGGCTTGAAATCACTGCCTATCTCCTTGATTGTAGTCCGCCGCCATGTTTTCCACGTAAACATGAGACCCAACTGTGATGACGTCGAGTAGGTGCATTCAAAGTCACGCCCACTGGCATTTCATTGGTGGAGGCTTCACTTGCTGCCGGAAATGTTACCATCATCAATTAAAATTGCTGAAGTCTGTTATGTTTTGAGGTATTTTACTAAATAATTACTGTACCAAAGCTGCTAAACCATTTTCACATACTTTTTAGAAGTTTTGAGAACATTTAAAAAAATATAGTTTTTTTCTTACTTTAAAAATATAAATATTTTAAAGCAGGTAACTGATGTCCACTCATATGCACCCCATTCACCATTCATGTACTCAAAAAGCATTTTGCTCCCTAAAATGCGTTTACTTCTCTGGCACTGATGAAAAGTTTCCATGATCACTTACTCTGGAAATATAGAGTTAAGTTTACATTAACAAAAAGCTCTAAAAATAACAATAATTAAAACAACAATATTCTTCACACCTGTCAAAATATATAGATTTTTTTGGTTATTAGTCTTAAATACGTTCCTGCCTTTTCTATATAATCTATAAATTAACAAAACAACAACATTTTCTTTCTATATTTTATAGTAGAGTAATGTAAAATAATTTAAACCATTTGGTTTACTAATTTGTTTTAAATCATTTCTGTCACCTGTAAATAAATCTCCTAAAAGAAGGAACATATTCCTTATGGTTGTATTTTGGCTACAAATTTCTACTGTTAAAGTGCACATTCTCATATCATTTTTTTTTTCTGCAAGTGCATCTCCTTGCTTCATCTCTGTAATCACCATTTTTATATATTTTTCTACCTCTTTCTTTGTCTGGTTGTCTTTCATCTTCACTGCCACCTGCATCATCATTAGATGGTTCAGAAGATTATTTGGCTACCTTCTCTCAGGCTTTCTGTCCCACTCTGAGTTACAGTTGTGTAAAATGAAACAACACAAACGGACGTTGTCTTGTTGACGCACAAACACCAAGGTAAAATCTAGTAACACGACATTATTGATTTACAGGAAAGTATGCTTTTGGTCATTAAAAAAACAAAAAAGTAATATAACAGATGATGCATGATGGAAAATTGATTAGACAAGAAGCATCTGTGTTTGTAAGCTTTAATAGTTATATTAATACAATGTAACTTTTCTTGATTTAATTTTTCCAACTAGTGAAAAAAATCTTAATGATTTCTCAGTAAACAATAACTGCTTGCAGATTTTTAAGATTCAGATCAGTTGATCATTCATTAAAACAGATTTCCTTTGGTCAAACTGAACATCAGTCATAATCTTTTGACGTGTTAGCTGCATATAAATGAAATTGACGTGGAGTTAATAAATTGCAGAATGACTGTTTTCTGGTTTGCCCTCTTTCTCAGTCTTATTTTTTAATTAAAAAAACGTGAAGAAGCAATGAAGACATGGAGAAAATAATTTACTGCATCAACAAACAGCAATTTGGTTAGAAACCCCATTATTTGCCATAATGATTCTTAATAATATCCTGTAAAATTTTCGACAGCTAATCCCATAATTTTACTTGTAATATCTGCAGTCTGTTTAATCTGCTCAGTTTCTATGGTAACAGAGGTTACCAGAGCTGTCCCAGTTGAGTTTTCATTTTAATACTGAGCATTTTCATTTCATAGCTGTTTCCTTCTCATAAAAGCCTGAGCTATTGCCTCATATTTTACAGCATGACATTTAATTGGAGTTTTCTGAGTCCATTTCTGAGAAAAAGTGCAACATTCTTCCTTAAAGAGGAAACATTTGAGCTGTCTTGGCTGAATATAGGAGTCCAGGTAACATGAGAGACTGGCTTCAGTTTCTAAGAAAGATGGTAGTGATAAACAAAAAGATGGTCAGGATTTTGACTGACTGACTCCAAAAAGGAAAAAGTTAACTCTAGAGCGTGTTAATAGGATTGTTCTTCAGCTGTTTAAAAGAGATCATCTGAAATATAGGTTGAAATCAAAACGCCTGTAAGAAACAATCTGTAATGATTTTAGTTAGATCTTAATTGTTCATGTGGTGGATATTCTTATTTATACCCATTTAAATAAACATGTTTTATATGTGTTAATTAAAAAAAGTCACATTTTCCCTGCATGATAAAGAAAATATTTAAATTACTTTATTTTCTCCCTTTTTGCTTTATTTAGTTGCACTTTTGCACATTTTTGGTGGATTTCTGCCTTGATGGAAACAATATGTTGCCACAGAAACACTGAAAATGTTTTCTGCATTGTTTTTTATGCCTCATGTTGTCAAGACCCCTAAATACACAGAAATACTAAAACTCTTAAATGTGCGTGGAAGGTTTTGATGCAAGATTTCCAAAATACTAGCCATGCAACAGAAAAAAACCCTGCAGTAAACATAAGATTTTCTATTCAGCTTGTTAATTTCCTGTTTTAAACCTACCAGCAGCAGCAGCAGCAGCAGGAGAAGATGGTCTGGGTCTTCGGCTGACGGGTGCTGAACAGCTTATAGTCTGGCAGATCTTGAATTCCACCCATCGTCTTTTGGACATTTTTTTAATCAACGTGCTCCCCACTTAGGAACACCACTGCTCGTGCAACAGCGTCTAAAAGAAACCAAGAGCTTCTGAAAGTTTCGTCACTTTCTAAATTATTAACTCACTCAGGGAGTATACTGTGTCTAAAGTTACCAAAGCAACTTGCAGAGAAGACCACAACAAATGGATCAAGACAGGAGTTCATGTATTTTTAAAAACACAACAGCAAGCATATGTTTTCATGACTTAAGATATAGATTTATCATTTAAATAATACACTTAAAAGCTTAACCGAGAGATAGAGAGCCACTCATGAGTACGACAAATACTGTACATTAGATGTAATATAAAGAAAATGTTATAAACATCAAAACAACACATTCTGAGTTAAAATGGCTTCGAATAAATCTAGAAACATAGAATTATGTGTGTGACCTGTGAACTGTTAATAATAGGGGGAACGTAATAGTTATCAAATCCAACAGTGTGAAAAGACTAAAACACTGGGTCACTTTAGAGTCAAAGTGAAAGCTCATCTGAATAATGAAGCTGTATCTCACTGTGCTGCTAAAATATTCATAAGTGGTGGGACTCATCCGCAAAGAGGGGCAACGGGTCAATAGGTTGTTTTAGCAGTGAACTATGACACATGAAAACTCCCTTGTATCAGTACAAGAACATCAAATGAGGCAGAGGTAACATTAACTATTGATATTAGGTAATCATCTTGGAAATCATCTTGTTTTCCACGAAAACACAGTTGAATTTAGCAAATGAAATGGACATGTATAGCCTGGCAAACCACATATGTGGATATATATGCAGAGCAGAACTCCTTCGAAGGAACTTTGTTAGAATTATCAAGATTTTATGTGAATGATGAATGTTTTCTTCAAACATTGCTTTCATAAAAACAATCACAAAAACCTTTTGTGCATACAGCCTGGCAGACTTAGTTGCTTCAGGAAGTTTAATGCAAAACCTCGTCAGATTACCTTGAAATTTGACAGTTATAACTAAGTTCTCCCAGGCTGGAAATTGTTACAAAGGGTGATTTTAATTAAAGCAAAGTTTGAAAAAACAACTTGGTTTCTAACTCTGACAATGTCTGCATAAAGTGTTCAGTTGCAACATTTCCTACTCAAACTAATTTCATGTTTCCATGGAAAACACACTATTTCCAAGTGACCCTAAACGTGTGTGCTATATTGTGTAAAATCTCATCATAAAGTTTTACATTTGTCAAAAATGAAATGCACTCTACGCTGCCTGGGGCCTGGGGTGGAACGGGCCGTCTGGTCAGGGTCTGCAGTGGGGGGCTGCTCGGCTGCTGCGGGGTGCGCGGTGGTCTGCTCATCCCCACTTCAGTAAGGGAGGGACCACCTTCTGGATCTCACCCTTAGGGTGCTGGTTCCTGGTCCTGGGAGCATAGAGTATGCATGAGGAGTGAGAGTGGGTGTACAGCATCTATTGTGTGTCTTGGTATGTTTGCAGGAATGTGTGTGTGTGTGTACGCATGAGGGTGGGAGAGAGTGAATGTGTCTGTGTGTGACTGTTTTTCTGTCAGGTCTGGTCCCCCCCCCCCCCCCCCCCCC
>SSNR01000516.1:241034-251948 GCA_006937965.1 Callopanchax toddi | reverse complement strand
GGCCCCCCCCCCCCCCCCCCTTCTGTGACATGCTAGGCCCTCCTCTGGAGAGACTATCCTCCCTGGCTACACCTCGGCATTGGGTGGTGCCTTTTTCCGCTGGCGTATTGGGGTGTCTCGGGGGCTGTGGCTGGGTGCTGGGGGTGTCTGCCTGCTCTCCCCTGTGGCTGCCTGGTGGGATCTGGGCCCCCGGGTGCAGTCGGGCCTCTGCTGGGGCTGGTTCGCTCCTGGGTCTCGGGTCTCTGGTTCCGGCTGGATCTGCCCTGGATGGCCGGCTGAGGGCGGTGCCTGTGAGCCCCTCACCGCGACCCCCGGTGGCTCTAGCGCGGCGACTGCCGGGTAGCCCACGCGGGGCGAGCCTCTGCGCTCTCTGGGGGGGAGTTTAGCAACTGCCCTGGCGGTGGTCTCCATGTGGTGTCCGTGCCCTGGGTGGCCTCTGGGCGTCTGGGGCCTGGACCTCCTCCGCATCCTCCGTGGGCCTTGGGGGCGGGTCTGTGGCTCCTCGAGCTTATTATTGAATGTTTCAATAAAGAAACATACACAAGCGCGCATATACACACACAGGTGATCACAAGGTGTTCACAAAAAAATGGACTCAGGTGTTTTCAGACACATTGACTAGGGCTGACACTGAACTCTCTTGAACTAGTCTTTACCGTATACATTTTAAGGATATCACAACTGTTGTATTTTAATATGCTGTTTGTTGCCGTTGTATCTTTTCTCCCTGTTTTGTTTGTGCTTTATTTGCAGGTCTAGAAGTGGATTCTTCATGTCTCTTGTTCTCTTCTTTTTCTGTTTACTTTCTCCCCCAGCCTTCTTTCTGTACCCTTCCCTTTCCTTTCAGGCTCCGTGTCCATTGGGATTCAAATCAACCATAAAAATATTCTAATAAAGTTTTTGGGTGTTATATTTAAACGCAAGTCAGGAGGACCATTATAGCAATGGCTGTAACGTCTCACCTGAAACAGCAACACTGTTGGACTTATTCCTGGCACTCAGACATCTATTCTGTTTGCTCCACAGCCGGACAGGACACGTAAATTTGGCAAAAAAACATGGATTGAAAGCTTTGAACATGTTGACAATGATTATTGAGACAGGATGTTTTAAAACCTTAAATGAAAAGTCAGGTAAATCAATTGATTATAGCAAAATTAACATCATCTCAAACAATTAATTCAACAAAACAAATAAAAATATATGCTTTGAAGAAAATCATATTTGCTTGGTCCAACGCTAACCAATCTGCACCTGTCCTATGACTGTGGAAGACACCAAGATTAAAAGACGCACGCAAAAAGTAAAAAACCCAAACTGTCATAATAATTTGTCCACAATCACAAGCGCAATAAGTAAAAAAAGGCTTTGCTTCCACCTGGTGGTGGAGCACAAGAAGTGAATTTTAACTCCACGACGCTAGGTGGCGGTGGCGATATGGTTGTTTTTTTAAACGGCTCCAAGTCTCGCGTTAGTTTCGACAAAGTTCACGCTTCCGCCTCGCAGAGCGTGCCATCAGAGAAGTAAAATAGAAAATTGAAAGTCAGAATATTGTATGCTTGTTTAATCTCTTTGTAATGAGGTGAGGTACATTCTTCTGGGTGCAAAACAGTGGATGAAAGTGTTGTTGATCTGATTTGTTCCATGTGCGGCATTATATGTGTAATATTTAGGGTGACTGGTAATAGTTTTAGACGGCGTCATGATAAAAACTAAGTTGTGAGTTGAGTTTTGGATTAGCTGAAGTAGCTAGTGGTTAATGTGAGCAGGTAAATGCTGTATTTTTGATATATGTGCTAATTATACGTGTAATGTCCCATTTAAAGTGTATGTGCAATCGAAAAAATGTGAATATCATTTAATATTTAAATATATTATAACTTAATGGTTTTAGAGATTAATGTGCATTTTTTAAATCCAAGTAAATGTGATATGTTTTGTTTCTGTTAACAGATCTTTGGCCCTTTTCAATAAAAATGGCAGCTGGAGTGAGGTCCTTCCTTAGTCTCAGCCAATCACTGGTGTTGCAGCAAAGTTTTAAGCTTGTTCCTCAGCAGCTGACATCAACCTACCTCTCATGGAGATTTTTCTGTTCTACTAATGGACCAAAGCTGCCTTCAAACCCTGAGAATGATTCACTGCTACATAACTTAAAAATTATGGGGGTGGATATTACGTTGGTCCGCCAGCGTCAGCCTGGAGTGCTCCGTAAATCCTTCACAAATGAGCACGGCCTCACTCATTTTCTGCAAGGAAAAGGCGCTAATCTCAAAGTAATCGCCAGCATTGTGTCCCGTTTTCCCCGCGCCATCACACGCTCAGTCAGCCACTTGGAGCAACGCTGGCAGCTGTGGAGAAACGTCTTTAAGACAGATGCAGAAATTTTGAGCATCCTGAACCGCTATCCTGAATCCTTCTTTCGTTCTAGTGACAATGAGAACTTGGAGAAGAATATAGCTTTTTTAATGTCCCTGGGATTAAACTCCAAAGACATTCATCGGCTGGTGACCACTGCACCACGGACGTTCTCCAACAGCATGAAGCTCAACAAGCAGATGGTGGAGTTTCTGGAAGACATCTGTTTAGAGCTCGGTGGAAAGAATCCAGAGCAGTTTGCTAAAAGTATCATCTCTAAAAACCAATATATTCTTACCAGGAGTACCAAAAGAGTTAGGACAACCATAGATGACCTGAAAGCCTCCCTGAAGTTGAATGATTCTGATTTGCTGGCTTTCCTTCAGGGTCACGGAGCAGACATTCTGGACATGTCCAGTAAGTATCTGACGAAGAATTTCAACAACCTTGAGCAAAACATTTCTCCACTTGGATGTCAAAAGAACGACATTAAAAAACTGATAATCAGCCACCCGATGATTCTCTACATTGGGTCGGAAACACTGAACTCCAAATTAGACTGCCTCCTAAAAGGAGGCATAACAATTACACAGATTCTGGAGAAACCTAAAGTTCTAAACTACAGCATGCAGACCATCACAGAGCGACTGAACGAGCTGAAGAGTGTGGGATACGACTTCAAGCAAAACGGGATCAACATCCTGGACTGTAGTCGAAAGCGATTCGTTGCAAGGATAGAAAAACTTTCAGCTTCAGCAGATGACTGAATGTAGCTGCTTTTACTGTGATGATGGATAATGCTGGTTTATTTTTTTCACATCTTAACCTTAGAATATTGACACTTCTGGTTCCAGGTGTCATAATTTTGTGTAATTGCAAATGGGCTCATTTAATGTCTTTAAAACAATATTTCAGTTTAATTAGTAGAGCTGAAAAGATCTTGGTCCTGGTCACAATTTAGAAATACAAATGAGTGAATAACAAACAATTGGATCAAAGCTGCTTTGTTATTTGTTCTGTGTATTGACTGATCAAGAGAGTTGTTCTTGCTTGGTTATTAGGGAATTATTATCAAAATACATTTTTGGAAAACTGCAATGAGCATATTTCACATGTATATGCACAATCCATGAAATAATAAAAACAGTTCCTACTCAAAATTGTGTGTTTTTTATGCAAAGTAACTTGACAATGTAATAGTAGTTTTATTTAAACTGGTATTTAAAGCGTATTCTGCTTTGACTGGTTCACCTGAAGTTACATTTATAAAAGTGAAATCACACTGATGCTTTTTATGGTTGGAGTTTTGCCTTGGGCAATATCCCAAAGAAACGTGCTAAATCATGTTATTAGCTGTATTTTAAAAATATTTAGATCTACTTTAGTAATTTACCGGTATTTAAATTGTTTACATACATTTATCATACCACGGTACGGAACCAATGTTCGGTATGAAGTTCACTACGGAATGCGTCAGACGTGCACAACGGCTACCGCACGAAGGATGTCAGATCTTGACTGAGCTGTGGTCTTGTCAGAGTGTAAAATAATTTGTCCACTAACTGTTTACAGCTGTACCTTTTGACAAAGCTTTACATTTCCGTGAATAAGTTAAATGAAGCAGCTGGACAGCGGCTAGAAGCGCTTTACGTTGTTAGCTTGTTAGCATAGTGACACATTTTCATTTAAAATCATTTTTTAAGCATGTCACAGTAGCTGTTTGGTCAACTTTATAAAGCATTTGGTAAGTACGAACCGTTAATCTTAATACTGTACATTTAAATTAAAAGTTTATTTTAGCAGAGCTGTTTTATTCGCAGTTACAGCTTTTGGGCAGCTTATGTTTGGGTTTAGGAAGTTTTGACACTTAATTGAATTTACTGTGTTTGAAGTTGTGCATTAAAAATATCAATAAAATGAGCATAAAGACAAATCTACTCGATTTGAAAGAAAAGCAAATGCTCTGGCTTACTATATGTTATAAATCACTATTTTATGTGATTTTTAAATGTGGTTAGGTCACTTTGACAGTATTGATCATGAAAATGACTTTTTATAAAAACATTGAAGAAAACATAATTTATACTGTCAAAATTGATTAAAACCGCTTATCAGCTGTAGTCATCTGACTTAAGTTCTCTGTATGCTTTCATTAAAGTGAACACATTCACTATTACGACTGTCACATTATTGCAGGAAATACCAAATTTGACAGTGAAGTGAAATATGAGGGGGGAAATACTTAATTGCCTCTTATTTATTTGAGCACAAAGCATCATTTAAATGATTTTTGTTATGGTTTCCACTTCTGTTAATTTAATTTGAGTGAAAACTCATTTTGTGTGTGTGGTTTCAGATTAAAAGATAAGTCTGACATGGAAGCAGTGATGGAGGAAACGGAAAAGAGGACAGATGTAGCCGTAAAGGGTGAAGCTGCCCTCAAAACAGAGTAAGTAAATGAGATTTATTTAATTGCACATCACACAGGTGGAAATCACAAACACTGAGAATCATAACTTGTCCACTGGTTGATTGTGGTGCTTCATTACAACTCACGTCAAATCATCCTGGCGTATATTCATGGCTGCATATTAAACTCCGTCACAGTCAACTCCTGTCCTGAAAGAATGGTGCAGCTTTTTCCAGCAGAGAGCCCTTGAAGGCCTCACCACATGGTGCTTTGACTGCTAAAGCCAACAGAACAACACTGTCAGCAAAAAAGCTCTTAAAAGGCACATAATGCATTTAAACTTCCTGTTTAAATACTCTTGTTTCTACAAAATTCTCAATGAATTTACAGATTTCTTACCACCAAAGAGAAGTTTCACAGGTTCATAGACTCTGAATGGCAGGACTCTAAAGGAGAGAAGACGGGTGAAAATGACACACTAGAAGAGACAAAGGAGACCTCTGTGGAGGAACCTGAACCTAAAAAGCTCAAATTGGACCCAGAAGAGGGGAAGAATACAGAGAAACCAGATAGAAAAAGACTTCGGGGGCAGAATAAGTCCAGACCCCACATAAAGCCCACCACGTATGAAGAAAAACGACTGTGTTTGTCAGTTATTCAGGTATAAAACTCTAACTTTCTGCATATTTTCCTTTTTTTTTTCTTGCTGCAAACTAATTATTTTCATGATTTTCATCCATGTAGAACAGAGAATGCACCTTTGGGGACAAATGCAACCTTTACCATGATGTTGCAGCTTACATGGCCTCTAAGCCTGCAGATATTGGGGAACGTTGTTACCTCTATGACACATTCGGAAAATGTGAATATGGACTCTCCTGCCGCTTTTCTAAGGCGCACACTACGACAGATTTAAAAACCATGGAGAGGGAAGACCTGGTGAAGGCTTTTGTAGGCAGGACTTTGGTGAAGAACAACTTGAGTAAAGACCTGCAGTTTCGTCTGAGGAAGCGTTCGGTTGCCTTTAAGAAGTCGGAGGAGTTCCTGAAAACACTTTCAAACAAGGATAAAAATAAACAGCATGGGAATGGTGAGAGAAGAGAGTCAGATATTTATTTTTGCTGTTAGCAGATATTGAAACAATCAGATTGTTTTCTAAGAGAAAAGCTTCCAGCTATAAAAAAAAAAGAGATCTGATTAAAATGTGGTAATATGTAATTTTTCAGCTAAACAAGATGACATTTGTGCTGCTGAAGTATCTGCAGACTCAAAAGAAGAAAAGCAAGTTGCTGCTGAAACACAGGTATGATCTTGTACTTACAGTGATACTTATTACTACCCAGTTCATCTGTGAAACATGCATTTTAAGTATTATATCCCCGTCACTAGCTGAACAGCAACCAAGATAATCCTCCTGTGAAGACTGTCGGCCCACTAACCGATGCAGACGTCATCAAATTGCGTCCCTGTGAAAAGAAACATGTAAGAACCAGATTATTTCCTCATTCTTTTTTTTCCCCTGAAATTTTAACAATCACTGCCAATTAGTGAGTTAAAATATACCGTAAATAGTTTTTTGTGTATTTTAAGGTGGATTTTGAAGACAAGCTCTACCTTGCTCCTTTAACAACTGTAAGTAACGGCTTTAAATTTGATTAGTTTTCAGAGCCAGTAACATAACATTAATTAAAACACTGGCTGGCTGTCTTCTCAGTGTGGGAACCTGCCTTTCCGCCGCGTGTGCAAGCGTTTCGGCGTAGACATCACCTGCGGGGAGATGGCCATGTGCACAAATCTGCTGCAGGGCCACCAGTCAGAGTGGGCCCTCCTGAAGAGGCATGAAAGTGAAGATCTCTTTGGTGTGCAGGTGATGACGATAGTTATTCTTGATGAGTAGAACTTTGCTGTGTTTTGTTTTTGTGATCATTGAGGTGTGTTTCTACTTTGATATCTGATTTTTTTTTTTTTCTTTCAGGTCGAAGGTTGTTTCCCTGACACTATGACGAGATGTGCAGAGCTCATCAACAACTACACTGATGTTGATTTTGTGGACATCAACTCTGGATGCCCCATTGATCTTGTATACAAAAAGGTCAGCCATTCTATAGCTTCTACATTTTGTATTCTCTCTCTGCTCTAAAAGTGATAACTTTTATTTTTGAGTCTCAGATTGGCTTGTCAACAATTAAGTGGATCAGGCTGAATATCAACAGAAGGATTGTACATTTTGTTTACTAATAATGTAAAATAACTAAAAGGTTTAAAATAATTCATCCAATATTTGATATCATTGGTGGTAACATTAACACAGCTTCTAAAGCTAAAAATTAAAATAGACTTTGTTTTTCAACCTGACTAAACAATAAAACATTTGATTCAGTTTTTTATTTGACAAAATGTGTTTGTAGGTAAATAAAAGTCATTTAAGGTGACTTTATTGTTCAGTGAGCATTTTAGTCCGATGCAATTCCCATTTAACAACAGGAAACTTTATACCTCATTATAAAACACTTTGACAGGTGGGTTTTGTTTACTTTCCTTCTTCAGGGTGGAGGTTGTGGCTTGATGACGCGAACAAGAAAATTTGAACAGATAGTCAAAGGAATGAATCATGTAAGTATGACTTTACATTTTTATGTAAAGGCTGACTTACAATTTTGACCGCAGAGTTTTGCAGCTGGTATTAAGAAATGAGCAAAGCAAAACAAACAAGTATAAGTTTTGGCTGAGCTGGGTTACACGTTAAAAGTAAAAAGCTGAATGAAAATCTGCATTTTTCCCCCTTTGAAGGTCCTTGATGTTCCTTTAACAGTCAAGATCCGTACCGGTGTTCAGGAGAAGTCCAACATAGCACACAAACTCATCCCAGAAATGAAGAATTGGGGCGTCTCCATGATTACTGTGAGCCTTTTATTGCTCTTCTATTTCACTTCTCTCATCGTGTGGTGGTGATTCATCCATAAAATGTTTTTACAAGCACTTTTTTCAGTCATGCATGATATTTGTTTGCTCCACCTCTGTATTTCTGTCATTTGTATAGACATATTGTAAACATGAGTCATGATAATGTGTTCCCGCAGCTGCATGGCAGATCCAGGGAGCAGCGCTACACCAAGTTAGCTGACTGGGATTATATCAACACATGCACCAAGCTGGCGAGTCCTGTCCCACTGTTTGGTATGTGGATTTGTGCAGCTGCAGAAATAAACTCCATGAAGATTCATAAAGTAAAAAAAAAAGAATATTTTGACTTAAGTGACTTATTAGTGGATATGTTTTTGTTGGTGCAGGTAATGGAGACATTCTGTCCTATGAAGATGCCATGAAAGCAAGACAGACCGGTGTTTCTGGTATCATGATTGCAAGGTTGGAGCTGTGAACACACAGTGATGCCAAAAATAAAATGCATCAATGTTTGGTATTTATATGGTAGAAGAGCCATTCTTGGCCCTTTTATTTTCTGCAACTCCATTTAGTAAACATGCCATACCTAAAAAATTTTAACAAAAAATGCTGGCTCTACATTGTTCTCATCTGTACTTTTAAGAAATAAATTGCACTATACCACACTCTAAAGATGCAGTTGGAACAGTTCACCGAACAGCCATATACTCTCTTTAGAGGTGCTCTCTTCAAGCCTTGGATCTTCACGGAGATAAAGGAGAACAGACACTGGGACATCTCGTCCAGCGAGCGTCTGGATATCCTCAAAGATTTCACCAACTTTGGCCTGGAGCACTGGGGCTCTGACACTCGAGGTGTGGAGAAAACCCGCAAATTCATGCTGGAGTGGCTCTCCTTCATGTGCAGGTCTGTCACTTCATGCTATTTAGTATTCAAAATAAATATATATTTTTAAACTATCAATATTTATAAGTTTTTAAATATTTCCTTTTCTTTCCATCACTTTTAGATATATTCCAGTAGGTTTATTGGAAAGAGTGCCTCAGAAGATAAATGAGAGACCTCCATACTACATGGGTAGGAACTACTTGGAGTCACTGATGGCCAGTCAAAATGTAGGCGACTGGATCAGGATCAGGTGAGCAGAATACCATTGAAACCCTCCAGATTGTTTAAAAAAACCAACTGTCAAATTGGTGCATTTCATGATTAAAATGTTCTCTTATCATCTCTACAGTGAGATGCTGCTTGGACCTGTGCCGAAGAATTTCATCTTTCTACCAAAACATAAAGCAAATGCCTACAAATGATGATCTTTCTTTGTGACTACTGAGAAAAATCCAGGCTTTTTCGTTTGACTTAAAAAAAAAACGGCAATAGAAAACAATGTCAAGTGAAGAAGAAATTTTCTTTTATAAATGAGGAAGACTAAGAAAAGTCTGTCATAATTTGAGTTTCAGTTAAATATTTGTGTGTTTTTGAGCCTGAAATATAATGGTTTCACTACATGTCTTGGCTTTTTTTCCTCATCTGTTGGAAATTATGTGATGATCAATTCCAGTAGCTATTATATACGTTGACAGAATTTTAAATTGAACAATTAATGTTAGAATGTTAAACACAATGCTAGAAAAAGCAGATCATTTATGTGCAACAAAATTGACATTGAAATTGTGTGTAGAAATATACATATTATATAATATACACATCAATATAAAGGATTAATTTCACACTTAAAGTGATAATATGCAGTTTTGCTTGTTTTGGGCTCCCTCTGGTGTCCGTTTTAAATCACTGCATTACACAGGTTAGCAAATTGTTTCAGGTTATAAACGCCTAAATCTACCTGTTGACAGGTCTCCTCAGCCTTCATAGCTTTCTACAGGAGCGGTTATTTACTTCTTCAAAGAAATCAGCTGTGTTCAAGCAGGGAGAGATGGAAAAAAATCAGGAATCATGAGCTAAAAACACTCGAGAGCTAGCATAACAGCTAGCCAAATTGACTGACGGCGACGGAGAACTTGCAATCGTGGTATTCCGGATCTAATCACCAGATGGGGCTAAGTGACTTTTCATTAACTCTGTAAAGGGTCATATTAGCACAGACTGGGTCAAGGAAAAGATTTAAAAATATGAAAAAGTTGCATATTATCACTTTAACATGTAACAGATGCAAGCATATTTGAGGTACTGCTTTTATGCATTTTACATTTTAATAAGATTTGTTTCTCTATTCATTTTTTAAATTTGGCATGAATACAAAGCTAACTTGCTAAGCTAATTCACGTGGCTAATTCAAGCAAATTGATTATTATGAGATAAAAGTGTGCTTAAAAAAACTAATTCAGACATTTTACTCTTTCAGAAATAATAAAACTTCTATTGGTCTTCCTGCCATAGGTGGGTTTTCTTTCTAGAACATAAGTGGGCCAAATTAGCTGCTAACAGGTTGAACCAATTAGCCTGAAATAGCAGGGCAGGTGTGTTCGGCAGCTAGCTAGCTAGCTCTCATTTGGACCCATGGCTTGGCAGCGGGTCGAGCAGCTGCTGGTTCTGACTGGGACTCTGCTGCTGGTGTCGGTTCAGGGATGGGAGCGGATTAGCCAGAGTGAGCTCCTCAGGTTTTATGAGACTGGTCAGTGGAGCGAAGCGTTCAACCTTACAGCAGGTAAACAAAGAACTGCTAATGAGAGGAGTCCAGGTGTGCTGAGGAGATGGTTGGTGTAGCAGGGAATTGATTTAAAAAGCCAGGTTTAAAATATTGTAAGACTATAAATTCATATAGATATAAAATGGGGAATCAGTCAGTGAAAATGCTACTGACTTAAAACATCCATAAAATGTTAGAATTTTAATAAAGTTTATGAAACTAACAAGTTATAGTACATTAGTATTCACCTTTATGGGACAAATGAATTAAATTATTGAGCATGCAGTATACTGCATGTATAAAGTGTAAATAATCACTTCTGTAAGGTGTTGGGAAATCTTGAGGAGTTGCCTTGAAAGGTGAAGGGGGTCATATACCTGACAAAGTTTTAAAAAGTCTGACTTTTTAATTGCTTATTGAAACAAAAAAAATCTAGATATTTATTTGGTTTGACCAGTGTTTTGGAACAGGTCTATGTGATGTGAACACTTTATAGTCACACAGATGAGGGAAAATGCAGCATTCAGATATACATTTATTGATCCCCAAGGGGAAACCGCTTGTGTACAGCCCCCCCCCCCCCCCCCCCCCCCCC
>SSNR01000516.1:238992-241024 GCA_006937965.1 Callopanchax toddi | reverse complement strand
ACCCCCCCCCCCCCCCCCCCCAAGAAATATAAAACTAAAACTTTAGATGAGGTGATGATGCACATTTTAAGACACAAATGCACAAAAGTGATAGAAAAATGGGACCTATGGATGAGTTTTGACTGCAGTTACAAACATGGTGACACCAACTCTCTCTTGCAGATGTTGATGACAACTATGACTTTTACAGTTATGAAGATGGAATTCTTGAGGAAGCTGAAAGAGTTGCTACCAATGAAACATCTGAGGATGCAGTTACGAAAGCTAAAAGTTTGTCTGCTGGTGAAACATCTAAGGTTTCACTTGAAGAAAACAAAGGTTGAAACCTATCCTGGGTTTGAGTGTTTGACTCTTATTAATAACACTGGATAACAACCACCCTTCTCCTCCAGATGACGACTACGAGGACTACGACGACTATGATGACTATGAAGATGAAATTCCTAATGAAGTCGAAGGTCATGCAACCATCGAAGTGGTTGGCACTTTGACGGACCTCGTAGATGTTGATGATTCAGATGCCAGCAGTCGGCCTCATGCTAAAAAAAGCGATTTTCATGTAGAGTTTGTAGGCGTCCCACCGAAGAGCTGGATTGGCTGCATTAGTCTAAATTCTGAAGGAATAGATGTGGTTTGTAGTGAAGATGGCTTCCAAATTACTCTGCCGCCAGGCCAATTGGGCCTAGTTCAAGTTGTGGGTATGAACTTAAACTCTGAAATGATTGAATTTTAATTTCTGGTGAATGTTATTTTTTTAAAGATCTTATTTTCCCCCCATCTTTTTCCAGGCTTTAGGAACATTTCTGTGGAGGATGCGCCAGAGTCTTGTGGGTTTCACTTGAACCGTCTCAAGAACATCTTGACTGTAGGCTTCACAGGGTGCAATGTGAGAGAAGATGTGGAAGATGTAGGTTGCTAAAAAGTAATTGCATCTGTCTCCATATGAAACATGTTATTAAACTAATGTATTATCTTATACAAAACTGATTTGTTATGATTACAGAGTTACAGCCTCCAGCTGTCTGCCAGCATCTCTGGTCAAACCCGAGAATTTGTTGCGTTTTGTGTTGAAAGTACAAAGTTTGACGCTGGCCAGTTTCCTCGTATTATCAACAAACACACAAAATGTGATAAATCAGATACTCCTCCAGCTGTGGTTACTGCCAAACCCTGGAGGTGTGCTGCCCAAACCACCACATCTCCACCAACTACTGACAAACTAGGAGCTGCCCTGCTAAGAAAGTGGATTCATAAAGTCACTGTGCCACCAGTGATGATGGTGAAGGGGAAACCAGAGACTGACTCGGCAATGGACCAGAACTATAAAAGTAGAACTCCTGAACCACCAAAGCTGCACAGTTGAGTGGATATTCATGTTTGAAGGAGCTGAAGGTGTAATTGTAGACTCACTCGTGAGATTTTGTTTTCTTTCCAGAGTGCACCGTCCACGTCAAAGAGCAGATTCCTTGTGGTCACTCAGGAATATCTCCATGGAGCTGCCAGATGAAGGGCTGCTGTATGGATCTTTTAAAATACAGCTGCTATTACCCTCTTGATGGTAAGACTTTCAGTTGAAATTGTCCTTTAGAGGATTTTTCAGGATTTCAGTCATTTATTTTAATGTCATCCTGTTTTCTGTAGAATGCACTGCAGATCACCACTTTGTGTTTGCCATTCGCCGTGATTGTGCAGTCGTCCCTTTTGACCCCAGGAAGCTCGTGATTCCCGGGGAGCATCTCTGTAAACCAGCCATCGTTAATGAAGAGGTCGCCATCTTTAAGATCAAACTTGGAGAGTGTGGAGGTCATTCTTATGTAAGTTGTCACATGTTTTATTCTTGTGATAGGCTTCAAATATAGTGCTTTAAACTCCAGTGGTGTCTATTCTTCAGGATCTTACAACAGTTTTATTTAGAAAAGCCTGCTTTTTGGACAGGTTTATTAGTCTGATCTAGTTTCTAATTTGCAAACAATGCACCATAATGCTTTTACCGTATTTCACCAGTTTTCATTCTGATTATAAGAGATTGCAT
>SSNR01000516.1:193992-233992 GCA_006937965.1 Callopanchax toddi | reverse complement strand
CAACAGTCAGCAGGTTCCGGTGGGTGTGGTCTTTTTTTTTTAACCTCTCATAAGACAGCACTGTGTCAGAGGTAGACTCTCACTTCTCTTCTTGTTGGTCCCTCAGCTCCTGTTGTCAAAATGGCTCACCTTCCAGCACTTTTTAAGTATGTAGATGAAAACCAGGACCTCTACGTAAAGGTATGATTGTTTTGAGAGAGATTTTTGTTAGGTGCATTGCTTCAACATTTGTGGTGGTTACATTTTGCTGAAATATCTTATACATTTAACAATTTGTTCTCAGTGTGATTGATGGAGTTGAGGTATGCGTGTGGTAAATGTAAAACCTGTACACTTAATGATTTCCGGTTTGGTTAAATGTTAACTCTTGCTGGAGTAAAATTTAGTTGAAGTCTAGCCTGAAAACTTACTGTGAAAGATTTCTCATCAGTACAAAGAATTTTAGTTTTTCTCATTTGAAAATGTTTTTAACATTTTACATGCCAGCGCCTTGCAGAATGGGTCGGTGTCCAGAGTGTGTCTGCTTGGCCTGAAAAGCGCAAGGAGATCAAAAAGATGATGGAGATGGCAGCCAAAGACATTGAGAGGCTGGGGGGGACGGTCGAGCTGGTGGACATTGGCAAACAAAAGGTACAAAAATATTTAGTTTTCCAATATTTTATAAACTGCATTGCATGGTTGTGCAAATTTGCATCACCTAAATACATTTTTGTTCACCAGCTTCCTTCTGGAGAAGAGATCCCCCTCCCTCCCATTGTCCTGGGGAGTTTGGGCTCAAACCCAAGCAAGAAGACGGTTTGTATTTATGGTCACCTCGACGTCCAACCGGCTCAGATCGAGGATGGCTGGGACACAGAGCCTTTCACTCTGGTGGAGAAAGATGGTAAGAGCAGAACAGTTTCACTTTCCGGTTTAGCAGTGTTTAGTAACGTGACCTGGAAAGTTCGACAACTTGAAACTAAACTTTTCATGAGAGTCACATGAGAAGTCTGGAGTTTTGTTTTTGAGCTGTAAAACAAAACCAGAAAATATGTTTTTTAAGGTTTTTGATTCCAGTAAAGCTGGTTTTTGATAGACTGGGCAAACATCAAAAATATCACTACGATTTAAAACTCCTGTATGTCTTTTAGTGCTCACTGTAGCACTAGCAAGAATCAAATGATTAAACTTAACACTTGGATGACCTTTGTGCTCTTAGCAACATTATACCTGTAATCATATCACGGTCTGCCGTGTTTCCAAAGTCCCTTCCAGTCATGTTGTTCTCAAAGTAGAGCTGGTTCATCTTATCTAAAAACTTCACAGGTCAGACTGAATCACTCTTAAAAGTTCAACCAGGTGAAGCATTAATCTAATTAACTTTATGATAGAATAGTTTGCTATACTCCACCTTATTTACATCATGATTATATCTCTTGTATAAAACCATTGCATAATTCCTTAATTTGTGTCTGCAAAAAACAAAACAAATGAACAAAACTCTTATTTGTTTTGTACCTAAAAAGAATACCGGCACTACTGAGCTGTAAAGCACCGAGTTTTACTTTCATTTATGGAGTTTTTCTCTTTGAAGAAACTGCCAACATTTAACCCTTTAACTTCCACATCAAGGGGAAAGAGAAACCTGTTTCAGTTTTTCTATTTTTTGTATTAATTTGAGGCAAATGGTGTTAATGTATTCTGTAAATGAACTATAATATAAAATTTATGTAAGATGGTAATGCTGAACTTTTTAATCAATCATCAACATATTTTTTAGTTGTTTTATTTTTTCCAGTATAGTTTAGTTCCATGTTTCAATAAGACGCAGAGATTAAATGTGCTCTACCAAGCAGAGATCTGCCAGTTAATGCATCATATGATGTGCTTTGTGGTGAAGTTCAGCTGACATCCACTTCTCCTGTCTGTTTCCTGTCTGCTCAGCTGCCTCTAACTTTGGTTCACAAACGTTAATAATTTCAAACGAGGTGAAAAAGACATTTGAACAGAAGTAAAGTTCTCTTGCAATGTGGTGAAGCATGAACAACATTATTTATTTGAAAGGTTTTAACTAGTTTGGTTCAAGATTTATAGGAAACTGTTAAACGTTGCATTAAAGTTTAAGATTTGTAAAGATCTAAACCTGACTTTTCTCTCTGTAGGTAAACTTTATGGAAGAGGATCCACAGATGACAAGGGTCCAGTGTTGGCCTGGTTTAACTGTATTGAGGCTTATCAAAAAATCAATCAGGTACAATGACAATTGAGATTTAATCCATTCAATGATGCTTGTGAAGGAAAAACAATCAAACCTTCTGGATATCCTCTGCTGATGCGACAATAATTAGAATTGCTGCAGATTCTGTCGCAATTTTTGGTTTCACTTTTGATCAACATCAAAGCAGAGTTTCCTAAATATCACCTGGTAAATGGGTGTTGTAGAATGATCAAAAGCATTAGCTATGAGAAATTTCTGGTTAACCTTGTTCACATACAAAAGTGAAAACAGGTGAGGCAACTCATGTAGACAGGAAAAGTTGCAAAGTAAGATGTAAAGTTAATTATTTTGTGTTGGAAGGTCCTTCATCTGATTCTGTGAGCACAATGGAGATTATTATGAATACCTGCTCTAAAGCAGGAAACATGTCTGAGTATTTCTGTTGAGCATGTTTTCATACATATGCAACACAAAGCTCATAGCAATATGGACTAGTCCCAGGTGGAAGAGCTGCTGTAGCATGAGGACGTATTTTCAAACTGATTCTGAGAAATGAGTGATAAAGTACAACACACCTGCTCTTTGCTTGTTGATCACTTTTACAGCTGCCTGCACTGCTTATCTTGGTTAAAGGTCTTGGAATGAAATGAAATTTTACATTCTGATTCAGCATTTCTTAATGATTATAACAAGGTGCTTTACCTGCATACAGATTTGACTCGCCTTTAGTTAAAAGGATCAGTTTTGCATGATCGGTTTTGTAGTTTCAGCCTGGTATTTTATTTATATGTCTATCTTTGTCTCGCAGGAGCTTCCCATCAACATCAAATTCTGCTTCGAGGGGATGGAGGAATCTGGATCGGAGGGCCTGGACGATCTGGTGTTTGCTCGGAAAGACTCGTTTTTCAAAGATGTGGACTACGTCTGCATCTCTGACAACTACTGGCTGGGCAAGACCAAACCCTGCATCACCTACGGTCTGAGAGGAATCTGCTATTTTTTTGTCGAGGTGCTCTTGCTGCGTTGCGGTTTATATTTTAGGCTTGATAACTTCTACAATCACATCTTTTAAATCAGATGAAACATTCTAAATAAAATGTTTGTATTTTAATTTGAAGGTTGAGTGCTGTGATAAAGACCTACACTCTGGCGTGTTTGGGGGCTCTGTTCATGAAGCCATGACTGATCTCATTGCTCTCATGGGTAAGTAAATTTCAAATAATTTCATCACCAGTTGGTCTACTGTTTGAAGTTTTAATCTGAAAGTTTTACTTTGTTCCACAGGCACCCTGGTTGACAAGAAGGGGAAGATTCTGATTCCTGGGATGTACAACGACGTTGCCCCTCTGACAGATGAGGAAAAAAATCTTTATGAGAAGATTGAATTTGACTTGAGTGAGTACCGCAAAGATGTGGGAGTAGGACACCTGCTGCATGATACCAAGGTAAGGACAGGGTTCATAATATTTAATGAGTAAAGATGTAATAATATACTGGATAAATAACTTTTTGTTCTGTTTATATTCACTATAGGAGCAAATCCTAATGCACCGCTGGAGGTACCCATCTCTTTCTCTTCACGGTATTGAAGGGGCCTTTTCTGAAGCAGGAGCCAAGACTGTAATACCCCGCAAGGTCATTGGCAAGTTCTCCATCCGCCTCGTCCCGGACATGGATCCCAAAATAGTGGAGAAGCAGGTAAACTGTAAAATATAGTACTAAGATTACATTTTGAACTGTCGGATAATAATAAAATCCACTTTCAGTTTAAATGTTGTTAATATCTCATTTTTCTTCATAAAGGTGGTCGACCATGTGCAAAAGAAGTTTGCTGAACTGGGAACCCCCAACAAACTGAAAGTGTACATGGGCCACGGAGCCAAAGCCTGGGTGTCTGACTTCAACCACCCTCATTACATGGCTGGTCGGAAGGCCATGAAGACAGGTACAGGGCTGAGGGATCACTTCACACTCTGCTTCTTTAAAAACACACACACATACCTGATTAGTTTTACAAGTTGAGGGTATGTGAATTTAAGCAGTGGATACATTACAAGGAGAAAAACATTAAAATGCATAGTTTCTTAAAATTAAAATTGTAATTCATCTGTCGATTGTTCATGTTAATTTGTTTTTGTAAAACTGCAAATTGAGTATTTAACCCTGTTTCTTTTTTTTGTTTTGTTTTAAGTGTTTGGTGTTGAACCCGACCTGACTCGTGAGGGTGGCAGCATCCCAGTCACCCTGACCTTCCAGGAGGCCACAGGTCGTAACGTCATGCTGCTTCCTGTAGGATCTTCTGATGATGGAGCTCACTCCCAGAATGAAAAGATCAACAGGTTTGTCGCTGTAGTTTTACATATTTTATAAACAATTGTTTACCATCTCTACGTTGCTCTTAGTCATATTAAAGTCACTTTGTGTTGTGCGTTTTAATTAAGTAAACTTGTCCTGTACCTCAATTTTCAGAGTAAACTACATTCAGGGAACCAAGATGCTGGGAGCGTACTTCCATGAGGTTTCTCTGCTGGAATAAACTGATGACATATCGTAAAAAAAGTCCATCCTCACCATCAGAGCCATCATTGTTTTGGTGCAATTTAACTACAACAGTTTTATACAAACTCCTGGAAATAAAGTGTTTTTATTTGTTTCTCTCTGTTGTCCTTTTTAATTCATGTCTGAAGAGTTACCGTTGATGAAATGCACCTTTATCTGCTTAAAGAAGCTCACTGTGATAAGACTAAAAATAAAATATTTTGTTACATCACTTAGGTCTGGTTATCTTGCCTGTAACACCAGTACTAGTGTGGAACCATTTTTGAAGTGTACATGTATTCATGTTTCTAAAAACTACAAAGCGGTTTCAAATGAAAACCAGTTGATTAAAAGGGAAATTTGAAATCTAAACCAAATGACCTTTTTTAATAACCAGTCCTAGAAAGTAAAACTTACTGGCATTCATTCATTAGTATTTCAATATATTATTGCCCATTATTCTGACCAATCTGCCTCCCAGAACCTTGTGACTTCTTATAGTTAAATTAATAAATTGCAAACTTTACATACAACTGATCTCACCAACCTCAAATCCCATAAACACAAAAGTACAAACATATCACTTTAAAAGATCAATATTAAATTTGTTGATGTAACATTTCTTATTCTTGAGACAAATTGTGAAACATTTCTGTTTTCATTTTTAAAGGCACGGAAATACAGGTAAATTAAATTTTACTTGTATTTTAAATACATGCCCTTTATAAAATGATTTACAATCTGAAATGAACAGTGTTGAACTTTGCTTTTGTTATAGAGCTTGGAAAAGGCAAAAATAAGCTCAATTAAAAAAGGTTAAACTCATAAGTTTCAGCTGGTTGTTAAAGATTTCCGAATATATATCTGGTAAATTTTATAATATGAATTGCCACCCAATAAAAAGTTATTGAGTATTAGATTAATGCCTATTTTACCTACCTTATTGTAGTCTTTCTGCGTGGTCATGAATTATTTTAGATATTGACATTTTGCACATCAGAACTTTTCATTTCAAATGATTTTATGTTTTATTTAGGTGAAATAAGAATGCCGGTTTCTTTGAATTGACCCGGAAGTGCGTTTTTGTTCGTATTCTGTTTAAAAAAGTTTTACGGTGATTTAAAATAAATTCCACATCATTTTAAATATTTTGGGCTTTACTAAACATTTTTTTAAATTTGAAGAAGTCAGGGTACAAATTTAGAAAAATAGTTCCGTTTAGGGGGACACGGGGAAGAAACCTGGCAACACACGGGCGCGCGAAAATCAACACTTAGCACTTCCGCTTTGGTGCTGAACAACACAAGCTCTTTAAAAAGCTAGAAATACGTTAAATTGGGAAATTAACTAACTAACGCTACGTGTTACAGGTTAAAACACACATTCATTCTGAGATTATTCCTAAAAGGAGACCTGTTTTGTCGCGGTTTTTCTTTAATCGTTATCATTAGCCTGACAGAAACAAGTGAAGTCTAGAATCCTTGATGTGACTGAATCCATCAACATGGATCGCTACAATGAGGTGAAACTAATGCTGAAAAGTTGGGAGCAAAGATTTGTAAAACAACACCAGAGGAAACCCAACAAGGTAAATAAAATGTATTTATGCCCCTAGTTGTTGATAGTTTGTTTACCTTTTCATTTAAACCAAATAAAGCTTTGTCGTTTGCAGGAGGACATTGATCAAGCTTCAGAAGAGACAAGAAGTGAGTACCTATCATAATCAGTACTGATCAACTTTTACTGCAACAGTAACAACAACAACAAAAAAAGAGTCTGGGTGCTTGTGAAAAGGACTTTTGTGTGTTTTTGCAGAGCTGTATAAGGAGTACCGGAGTTTAAAACAAGCTAAAGAGAACAGCAGCAGTAATGCCTCCAGCAGTCAAGATGAGCTCAACTCAACTCACAAGGTTCTGATGAAAAGTTCTTGATTATCACAGCAACATTATCAGATGGACATGCTTTTAATATTTGTGTCTTTTCATCCGTCGGTTTTCTCACCCACATCTAAACAACCTTCTGTCATTTATTGTTCCTAATTTAGTTTGTTTATGATCTGTTTTTGCCTTTATGTTGACGTAGGAGGCTGATTGTTGGGGTACCCATCTGAATCGCAAAGAAATGCCAGTGTCTGCTCCCAGACTGACTTCCCAGGACAGAGACCATCTGATGGCTTCTTCTCAGTATTTTGGGTTAAAACTTAAAAACAATCTTGCAACACTCAGTAAGGTGGGGTTCACTTAAACAAACATCTGAGCCCAGTTTTTATTATAAAAGAGAAGACGACTGCACTTTTAACCAACAACATAATAATCAATATTCATATGTCTCCTGTTCTGATATTTTATTTTTTATCGCTAAAGGAGAGACCTGTCTCACTGAAGAAATCACACCGTACTGGTCGAGTTCCTCTAAATTCTTTGAAAGATGATCATATACCGACAAACGGCCCCACTTCATCCACTGATACAGAAAAACCTCCAGCTGCTGATCAAGACCTCAACCTCTTCCCTTTAAGGTAATTAAAGTGATATTCTGTCATGTTGCCCCCTAAATATCTTCATGGTTTGCTAATAAATAATTATTTTGGATAAAAATGTTGTAATGTGACTTGTACAAAGCTTTCTGCACATCTATTATAATGTTTTAATCTTGATCCTCTGTTTTTTTATTCTTTTTTAGAACCTAAGAACTTATTTTAAGTTCCCTAAATAATTATTTTCCGACTGTGTTTTTCTAACAGAGGAATGAAGTCGTGCCTGGGGTCCCTCCCTTCTAAAACAACTTGTTCAGTAGAGCCTGAAGAGCAGTTTAAACCATTTAAAGCTGAACCTGTAGCTGACAATAGAAGTTCTGATGGTGACTGTAAAAACAGTAGTTCTTCTCCAGCCAGATCTTCCCTTTTGTCATCTTTATCTCCTCAGCGAACTGTTGAAACCACAGGAAAGTTAAATGAAAGTCCAGGAGACGGAGAAGATCAGTCTCACCCCTTAGAAAGTCTTCACAGGAGGACCGACTCAGTTGGTTCTGAACGTAGCTCGCCTTTTGTTGGTGGACTCGGAGGCAGTTTGGTGGGACGTCCTTCTCTTTCCAACAGGCTGAGCTTTATTGATAGAAAGTGGCTAGAAAGGTGTCAGGTGTTTGGAGAGATGCAAGCTGAGGAGAAGCCTGGAGGAGGCAACCAGGAAATAACAATTGAGAAAAGAAAAGAGAAAGAACAAGAATTAGAAGATGGAGTGGGAAAAAATGAGAAAGATGTAGAAGTAGAAAGAAAGCAGTCAGTAGATTTTGAAAGAGAGGAAAAGTTACCAAATGACATGAATGGAAAAGAAAAAGGAAATGAGATCAGGATGGATGAGGAGGAAAGTGGAGTGATGTTTGTTACACCAAATGATAGTGAGAGTAGTCCCAAACCATCAAGTACAAAGAAAAACAGGAGGAAGAGGCAGAGAGAGGGGGATGACATGGAGGGAGGTTCTACAGAGGAGGGAGAGGTAAAAAAGAGGCGTAAGAACTGTAAAAAGGTAGAAACGAACTCTGCTGACGGAGTAGGAGAGAGGAAGAGAAGAACTAAGAAAAAACAAGAGGAAGCTGAAGAGAAAGAAACCAAGGTAACAACAAAGGTAAGAGATAAACAAATCTATTATATAGAATATTTTTGTTCATTAAATGTAGATTATTTAATGTTCTGTCATTTTTGATCAGGTTCCTCAGGAGAACCTGTTTGGAGAACTAGAGGAAGAGTTCAAAACCACCAGAATGTGTCAAACACAGCCTGTCAAGGCCAGGTAGGAACACGCATGTTCCTGAACTGCAGAGTGGCAAATACATACATCTGCTTGTAGCTTTAGGTTGTTGTTTTGTGTCATTGTTTTCCCATTTTGACAGAGTACCAAAAGGTGCAGAGGGTAACTTTGTGAAGATCAACCTGAAGAAGAAATCTCACGTCAAAGGATTCGCACTGAGAGGAATGGCTTTACGCAAACAGGCAGGTGTCGTCGTCCTGTTTAACACAACTGTAGATATGTGAGGTTTTGCTTTGTGTCATGGATCTTCTGTGTGCGTTTTTTTTTTTTGCAGATGTACATGCAGAAGTTCCAGCTGAAAGGCGAGCGTTTTGGTGGAGGAAGGGGATGTTTTGGTAAAGGACGAAGGGGCGGCTTCAGAGGGGGGCTCAGTCGGCAGGGGGACACCTGCTACTTGTGTGGAGGAACCGGACACTGGGCCATCGACTGCAAAGGACGAGGTGACGACGCAGGAGCGCTCCAACAAACTCACTGATTTCCTTCACAGAAAACCTACTGCTATGATTTCAGATGAATGTTCATGCTGGATAGATAACGTTGTGTCATTTCTATCTTACTTTCTGTTTTTAGCTCCTCCACTTCCTGTTTTGGAGGATAAACCTGCAGAAGAAGAACCATTTGAACTACCCACCCTGGAGGATGTTGCCAGGGCAACAGGAACGCTGCGACCTCAACCACTGGGTACGTTTGTTGAAACTATTTTAAGAGCATGCTTTGTACTGTTTGTTTTATATTTCACATTTATATTAATGTCATTGTGAACATAGAGATAATATCTATAAATACATTTTGTAGGCTTTGAATTAAAATTACCAAATTTTTTTGTTAATATCTGAAATCACATAAGTTATGTTATTTAACTTATGATCACTTTTTCACGACGAAATGCATTTTTCCTGAAGCTTTATGTTGTTGTAGCATCGTACGTTTTTATAAAACCTTATCATGTGTGTCACAGTGGCGCCCCCCTCTGTCAATAAAGAGGAAAAGGAAGTGGACAGCAGGGAGGAAGTGTTGCTGAACGTGATCCGTCCTGACTATGAGCGGCCTGCTCCTCCACCTCCAATGGAGCCACTTTATTGTCTCACAGATGATGGAAAAGTTCAGGGTAAACACAATTTTAACTCACCTGTAAATAATAGTGGAGAAAAGTTGACCTTTAATTGTGTGCTTATGCATTTACCTTCAGAAACACCAGATGAAGTCTACGCTGCTTTAGGAGAGCTCGGCTATCGGTCCTTTAGACCTGGACAGGAGAAGGCCATCATGAGGATCCTGTCAGGTACCTGGTGATCTCACACATTTGCACACATCTGCATATCTTTAAACTCACATGTCCCGTTTTATCTTTAGGCCTCTCCACCCTCGTGGTGTTATCTACTGGAATGGGTAAATCGTTGTGTTATCAGCTGCCAGCGTACCTGTACGCTCAGCGATCAAAATGCATCACTTTGGTCGTTTCGCCTCTAGTTTCTCTCATGGATGACCAGGTAAACACTCTGAATCTTAGATGGATGAAAACAAGTGATGCTTTTGCACAATAATGATGCTTTCTTGTATGTGTGTGTGTAGCTGTCGGGCATTCCCACCAAGCTAAAAGCTGCTTGTATTCACTCCAACATGACAATGAAACAGAGAGAAGCTGCAATAGAAAAGGTCACACAAAGGAAGCCATTTAGAAATGAGGTAAAACATTAAAGCAGATGTTTTTCTTTGTCTAATTTTCCTGTTTTTTTGCAGGTGAAGTCTGGCCAGGTGTGTGTGCTGCTCCTGTCACCAGAGGCCTTGGTTGGTGGAGGAGGTTCAGGCCCAGGATGTCTTCCCTCAGCTCAGGAGCTCCCTCCTGTGGCCTTTGCTTGTATCGACGAGGCTCATTGTGTGTCAGAGTGGTCACACAACTTCAGGCCCTGCTACCTAAGGCTCTGTAAGGTGTGGTTGGATGATGAAATGATCAGAAAGCAGCTTAATCACACAGGGTTTGAATTGTGAAGAGAACAGTAGTCCAGATTAGTGTAAGAAATCCAAAAACACACCTTTAACAAACACAGTTGTTTGTTTCCAGGTTTTACGGGAGCGCCTCGGAGTCCAGTGCCTGCTGGGACTCACAGCTACAGCCACACTGTCCACCGCGCTGGACATCGCTCATCATTTGGACATCAGCGATCAGGACGGCATCGCTGTGAGATCTGCAGCCGTGCCTCCAAACCTGAATCTGTCCGTGTCCACGGATAAGGAAAAGGATCAGGTCTGATAATGTCTCTTCAGTGTTTCTTTCTAAAAACATTGCAGCTGTTTTATCTTCTCTCTGTGTTTTTTAAATTGATTTCAAGGCTTTAGTTTCCCTGCTGAAAGGTGATCGTTTTGGTTGCTTGGACTCCATCATCGTGTACTGTACCAGACGGGAGGAGACGGTTCGTGTGGCTGCGCTGCTCCGAACCTGCCTGCAGCAGGTGCTGGTGAAAGAAAACACTCATCTGAGTGGCAACAGTGAGGCCCTAAACAACCCAAGTGGACAGAGAAAAAAAGAACTAGGTTAGAATCAGTTTGACTTCACTCTCATGTATCTCTTTGTGTTTTTGTAACATCCTGCTTTGTAATTTTCGTTTTCAGCACGGAAAAAGATCCGTAAGCCCCTGAAGTGGCAGGCTGAGGCGTATCACGCCGGGCTGTCTGGGTCGGAGCGCCGCCGCGTCCAAAACAACTTCATGTGTGGAGAGCTCCGGATCGTCGTGGCCACCGTGGCGTTCGGCATGGGCTTGGATAAATCAGACGTCCGCGGCATCATCCACTACAACATGCCAAAGGCAGGAAGTGATCTGATTCATCTTTATCACAGTTTTTCCTGCGTGTTTAACGAACCTGTTTTTAAGAATGTAATGTTTTCCAGAGCTTTGAGAGCTACGTTCAGGAAATTGGGAGGGCGGGGAGAGATGGAGAACCGGCTCACTGCCACCTTTTCCTGAATCCTGAGGTGAAATTTCATGCATTAAGACAATAAGGTTGTCTAAAACTGCTAGTTTGCTCTCTTAATTTATCCTCTTTCAGCATAAAAATAAACATCATAGATGTCCAGGCTATAATTTTTGATTGTTTTTGTTATTTTGTTTAGTGCAGACTAAACAATTGGATTTGTGGCGCATAATTCACTGCTAAATGCTCAAAATTGACATAAAAGGTTTTTTGTTGTTTTGCCCGACACGTCTAATATCTGCTGTGTGTGAAATAACACAATCAGGAGGAGAGAAAGTGTTTTAAAATAGTTTTTTTTATTTGATGGGATTTTATTAGGATTTATTTTTAAGAGGATATAACTTTATGCAGAAGTTGATAAACCAGCAGGTTTGTATTTAAATGCCTTTATTTCCTATAATAACTGATAGGATAAGAGACAGTAGATTACAGGGAAATGTGGTCATTATGTAAGAACAGAAGGTTGGTTTGGACTTTGTTTGGACCCGTTTAAAACATTGTTAAACTGAAGTCCTGTGATGCTCATGTGAAAGTACAAGTAATCAAAACAAACCCAATAAAAACGTGTCTTATTTTGAGACGAAGGGCTGATTTTAAATGTTCTAAATGAACAAATATTCAGGTTTATGCTTTTATGAGTTGTGGCTGCAAAAATACAACTTTCACGTTCCTCCTGGTCGGCTGCATTTTTTGTTTTTAAAAAAATCTGAGAAGTTTTGACCTCACTCACAGAACTAGACCTTCTTATTTGTGCTTTTTATCCATTCATCTGCATGTTCTCTTCACCATGCGTTTTTCTTTTAATTGTAGGGCAGTGATCTCCACGAGCTCCGTCGCCACATCTATGCAGACACAGTCGACTACTATACCGTCAAAAAACTGATCCAGAAGGTTTTCCCTGCATGCAAATGTAAAAAGATTCACCAGAAACAGCAGGAACTCTGGAAGGTAGCCATCTCTTTGTTTGTTGTCTGCATTCTGTTACAACTTCCTGTAAAATAAAACCATTTGTGTCTGTTTGTGTTTGCAGGATGTTGAGGACTCTGAGCTGCTGGAGGTGATGGATGCGTGCGATGGACAAGTCGTTGAAAACAAAGATGAGCAGGAATCTGCTGCCTTACAGGTGAATAAATAGAAAAAAAAGTTTTTGTTCAATTTATTTTTTGGTGTTTGATATTGAGTAAATTCAAAGTGAAGTTGTTATTTTCTGCAAGATGTCAGATCAGAATTCAGGGCGATCTCTGCACGAGAAGAGATGTGAAGAAAAGGACAAGAAAGAGGAGGATGAAGCAGAAGAAGACACAGAGGGAGCCGATTGGCTGAAGGAGCGAGTGTGTCACACTCACGAACGAGCGATTCCCATCCAGGAGACGGTCGAGGCTCTGGACATCACGGAAGAAGGTCAATTTGAGCAGCGTTTTAAAAGTTGGCGCTCTTTGATGTAGAATTTAAGTTTGTCAGATTCATGTGTGTGTGTCTGTGAATATTTCAGGCGTGGAAACGCTGCTCTGCTATCTGGAGCTGCACCCACAGCGGTTTGTTGAGCTTCTCCATCCAACCTTGTCTGTGTGTAAAGTCCAGTGTTACGACGGACCCAGACAGCTCCAAAAAGTCACTAAGATGTAAGAGATGCACACATTTAGGATCACCTGTCATGTTTATTCTATTATTGACCTTTTTATCGTCGCCAGCTGCCCTCCGATCGCCGTGGTACTGGCCAGGAAGAGAATGGCCGGTGAGCAGGTGGAGAGATTAAATCAGCTGGAATTTGACGTTGTCGAGGTGGCGGACACTATGGGATGGCAGCTTCCTGTTGTGAAGAGAGGACTCAGACAGCTGCAGTGGAGCACCGACAGAGGTTTGCTGATGAGAATGGAATTCTGGGACTTTATCTCTCTTTTCTTATTGTAAACTTTTCTATTTCAGGTGGTGGACGAAGTGGTGTCCTTGTTGAATTCTCCTCCCTTTCCTTCTACTTCCGTTCCTACGGCGATCTGAGCGATGAGGAGGTGGACAGAGTTTGTCAGTTCCTCCATAATCGAGTCCAGGACCAGGAGAAAACGCAGCTGTTCCAGCTCACAGCCTGTTTCAAGGCCTTTAAGAGGTGCAGTCAGTCTGTCAAACAGACCAAACTGGTGTTTTTTAGTTTAAACCTAAATTTTTGTTGGACTTGTTAAGATGGTTAGAGTTCAGTATGGGTTTTAATTCACTTAAATTATTATTATTTTTTAAATGTCACACAGATGACAGATGCCTTTTAATAAAAGCAGCAAGTAGTAAAATAAGTTTTTGCATTTTAATCTCCTGTTGTTTTTTTTATCCAGCGTTGCCTTCCAAAGTGTGACGTCCTGCATGGATGATCTGGATGAGAGTCGCAGTTTGCAGCTAAAAAATCTTCTGTCAGAGTACTTTGACAAGAGGCGAGACGGCGATCAAACACTCCAGCCAGTGGACCTCGAGGAGCTTGATAAATATAAGGTTCAGCATACATTTTTAGAGGTTTTGAGAATTTATTTTATTGGATGTCGTGGTTGTAAGTGTACGTGTGCTTACATTTTGCAGGTGTCAGACTGGGAGAACCAGATCAGAGCCGACATTCGAAGTTTTCTCTCCATTCGAAGCGATGAGAAGTTTTCTGGCAGAGCGGTTGCTAGAGTGTTTCACGGCATCGGTGAGTACACACGCACACACACACACATCTAAGTATGCTCATACCTAATGAAAAAGCAAAGAACGTTTTGCATCGTTGCAGAAGTCTCAAACTTTTACCGTACCATCTGACGATTTATTCAATCAAGAGTCATATCAACCATTAATAACCAGGAAAACTGCTAAAAAAACATCTAATTTAAGTGTTGATCACTAGTATTTTTTCACCATTCTATTCACTATTCTAGGTACTAAATTATCAAGTGAATAACTTACCCCGTAGACCACTAGAGGTCATCAGAGAACCACTTTAGAAACTTAATTTTCTCTCAATTTACAGATAAAATCGACACAATGTTAGAAAATGACCTATTATTAGCACTTTTCTGCCTAATACATGAATACATGTATATTTTGCTACATTTTTTTCTGGTTTTGCTTCTAAAAATAGGCTTCAGAAACTTTGCCGCATGGTCAAGAGAGTATTTTGATCCAAAACTCTTCACCCTGTACATAAATGATATTTGTAAAACATCTAATCTGTATTAAAACTAATTTTATTTGCTGATGACACAAACATGTTCTGTGAGGGACATAACTGGCAGCAGAGATATTTCTCATGTTCAACGATGGTTTGAAACAGCAAAAACATCATGAAGCGCCTCAGTCCTGAGCAGAGCGAGTTACTTTTTTAATCATAAATCACTCTATTGTTTACTTTTTCAGCCATATTTAAGTTATTTTGTAGAGGTATGGGACAATACTTACTAAAGTTCATTACAGCCAATGTGCACACTACAGAAAAAAGCAGTAAGAGTCATAAATCAGGTTGGGTTTCTGCAACACGCAGTTTTGTTTCTGAACTCACAATTATAAAAATTAATGGATCTCGTTAAATATCAGACTTCACAAATAATTTACAAGGCAACACACAACCTGCTGCCGGGATACGTTTAGAAAAGAGGGTTAATTATTATAATCTGAGAGGAAGGTTTCTAGGACTCGGACAACAATGAACACACTGTATTTCTATTTATGGGGTTAAATTATGGAATATAATCATGATTGATCAACAAAACAACAATAGAAAACAATATAAAAAGTTAATGATATTTCAAAGGTATTTATATGAAGATCATCACTAACAAATCAATAGATGAATATTTATAATTGCATACGTTTCTACTCATTCCTACTCCTTTTTGGATGCTTTTTTTGTTTTTGCAACCACTGAAACATTATTTATTCTGTGTACATTTAGGTGTAGACGTTCTTTTCAAATAATGCTTTTTGTTTTTAGTTAGAAAAATGAATAATTAAATACTTGATCTATTTCCTGTTTGTTGGTTCTAAATCGCCTCATTGTTGAGATTTTTGTCATTTTGCTGTCACTGGTACACAGAACCAACCTCACAAATTCAACAATCTTAACAATATTCTCATCAAATCGTTTTAACAAAAGATCAGTTAAGAAGGTAACAGGTTGTTTAAAGTGGTGAATTTCTGTCCTTTATAAGTTGTAGAAGATTTCTGACATCAAACTTCCTTAGAGCTGAAACAAAGAAGCTTAATTTTAAGCAATGTCTTCAGTTATCAGTATTTTATCTTTTTGCCGTGCAGCTAAAGTGTGTTTTAAAGATGTAGTAGTTAAATACAATGATTTGTGTTGCAGGCAGTCCTTGTTATCCTGCTCAAATATACGGCAAAGACAGACGATTTTGGAGGAAATACATCCAGTTTGACTTCAACCAGCTGATCAGACTGGCCACTCAGGAGATTCTTCACTTCAAGTGACCCATTTATTCTGTAAACATGGACAATCATGTACTCATTTCACCCAATGTTTGTTATTTTGTCATGTATTTTTCTAATATGGTTGCTTTTATATATATTTGTTTAATATTTTTGAGTGCAGTGACCTTTAGTTGAATAAAAACATCTATTTTTCTAGCCTCATCTTTCAGTGACATTTATCTAAAAAAAGAATCATTTTGAAAACCAGGTGAACACCTTTAGGTTATTCTCTAGACCTCTCTGTGACCCAGGTATAAACTTATACATGGATATAAAACGAATAAAACCAGGGTGTGATTCTTCAAACTGCTCATAAAACTAAGCTACAGATAAGCACTGGCTTATGATGATGAATTATTGTCACCTGGCAACAAAAACATTCAAATGATGTCATTTTATGGTTTAGTTAGTGAGTACAGTTTCTATCATTTAAATAAATAGAAATAAGAAAATCCTGTTAATGACTAACCTTTACAGAACATAAAATCAGTAAAGGTATAAATCAGTAAATCTTTACCACCTAAAATTGAACTCCCTGACTTTTGTTAACGTGTGTAATTGAAGTTCATTTTAGAATAGAATAAGAAGGGGGAACCTTTTTTGGGAAGGAAATGTTCAGGGAAAGTTTCTTCGAAGATATAGTTCAGGTTGTTTATCAAAAGAGCTAAATAAATGGGTTTTTATCTGAGTCGTTTACTTTATAACCAGACTGAAAACAAGGTGGATCAATGTGATATTATATCATGAAAGTGGAGCATTTAGGTAGAAGTATGCAATGGGGATTTCCCCAACAAAAAAATGTCAATTTCTCATGAACTTTTCATGACCTTGAGCATCAATTGCAGCTTGACAACGACGTCTCGTGCTATTCATATGTCGACTTATTGTCTGCTGAGGCATGGTATCCCTTCTTGAAGGGTGGACCTCAGGTCTTTGAGGTTCTGGGGTACAGAGGACCGATCCTCTACAGGGACACTAAGCTCAGTGGCCTCATGATGTCAAAAAGTGAACATCATGATGAGGAGGACTGTGTAACTTTTTCATATTTTTAAATCTTTTTCTTGAGCCAGTATGTGCTAATATGACCCTTTACAGGGCTAATAAAAAGTCACTCAGTCCCATCTGCTGCTTGTGTCCAGAATACAGCGTTTGCATCTTCTTAGTCTCCGGTCCGGTGCCCTGAAGTCTCACAAAATCACATATCTCACAAGGGTTAGGCTAACCCAATGTGGCTAGCTGTTATGCTAGCGCCGGGGTGTTTTTAGCTCATGATTCCTGCATTTTTTAAATCTCTCCCTGCTTGAACACAGCTGATTTCTTTGAATGAGTGATGAACCGCTCCAGTAGAAAACAATGAAGGCTGAGGAGACATTTCAACAGGTAGATTTAGGGGTTTCTGACCATGTCATGATCCCCATCCCTGTGTGTGTTAGGTGTCCTGTTTTCTCCTTTTTTGGTCCTCCATGTCTTTGTCTGCTCATGTTTTTGGTTCACGTTTTGGTTAATCATGTCCAGGTCTTGTCATTGTTCACACCTGCCTCGTATTCTCCCTTGATTGCTCCCTTTAGTATTTAAACCCTCCCGTGTCGTGTCCAGTTGTCGGTCATCTAGTCCTAGTCAAGTCAAGTTTAGTCCTTAGTCCATTGTTTAATAAAATACCTTCTGAGTTCAACCTCCGTCTCCTGGTCCCGTCTTCCTCCTGCACTTTGGGTCCTAACTTTTTGTGAGTACCGTAGTTTATATAAGTATGTCAAAACCCCGATAAGGTGTGTAAATGTTAAATATACGTTGTTTTAATCTGACTGAAACTCAGTTTAGTTTAGAGAACTTAGCGTATCCACAAAAGAGCAATTTGGTTTGACAGCATTCAGTTAATAAGATCAAGTGTTTTTTAGAACAGCAGCACATTTAACACATTCATACTGTTAGAGAAATTAAATTTGAATCTACATTTTCATTTGCCACAAAAGGCTCGGTAGAAGATGATATGTGTTTTGTTTTTAAGCTGGAAAATGCATAACCCCCCAATAAGTCCTCTAAATGTCAGATGATGATGATTAAATGTTACTCATGTGACCACGGAACCACTTTCTGTAAAAACAAGGGTTTTCTGGATGCCAACCACTCATTATCTCAGCTTAATAACAGTCACATACATAATGTGAACCTAAACCCATATAAATGGGTTATAAACTACTTGATGTGTTGCTAAAAAAAACACTGAAATATCCAAACTGTTCTTATGCATGAATGTCAAATAATATCACTTTATATTTTAACGACTCAATCCTTTCATCAGCTTTTTATTGGCTCATTTCCTTGATCGCATGTTTTTTTTTTTTACACCCTCCTGCTGTTAGGGGGTCAAATTGACCCCCAAAAGCTAGAAAACTCCATAAATTAAGGACAGTAAGGCTTTCTCTCATCGTCCCTTGTACAGCAAACACTATTAATGTAAGCTATAAGGTTTAATTTGATGGGGATTCCATTTATTGTTTTATAGACTTTAAAGATCAGCAGGTACTTGATGTTTATAAAACCTCATAAAACCTAATTATGGAAGCCAGATTTGACACCAGGAAAAATTTAAAATTTTCTCCTGTCAGCAGCTTTAATCTTCACCATCTGTTGAACTCACAAACCCAGTGGTTCTGATTTATTGGGCTTTTCTGTCTGACTTTCAGTCCGACGCTGATCATTGTTGATGACACTCGCTCATCACAGATAATCTGCAGAGTGATAAATATCTGCCAGTGAGTGTTTTCAGTGAGTTATCACTGAACCCTGTTCCAAGTAAGGATCTTCATGTAACTTATTAAAAAAATCTGATTAGATTAGAAAAAACAACTTTGGCTTTTTAAAGTTTTTTTTCTTTGTATTGTAATTCCATGTACTGTAATTTATTGTATGGTCAAATTAATCGAATAATAATAATACATGTATAGCAATAATGATTTAGAACTTCCCAATATTTTTGAATTTTCAGTTTATTTCAGCACATGCCTTAATAAGATAAACTGTGCTCTACCAAGTGGGTCTAGTCACATGGCGAACATTTAATTTTATAATAAACATTTAAAATATTTTTTTTCTTGAGACAAAATAAAGAAGTCACAACAAAATCATTAGAACTTGTTAAAGTTTAGTTTATTTAGTAAAAATTATGTCCATTATATATTTTTTCCCAGACAACATTGTGCGCATTAATACAAAAATACATGAACTTTCATCTGCTGTAATTTAAACATATTTTTTGAAAACATTGCAATAATTATGTATCAATGATCAAAATGCAATGAAAGGCACAACTTTGTTCAAATCTGACAGAAACTAACATTTAGTACAATTAGTTCAAAGAACAAAACCGACACAATCTGTTCCGATACTGGCTTATCAGACACAGCTCTATTATTGTGGGTTGTATCTCACATTGATAAAGAGCAGAAATCCAGTTTTTGGACTCCATTTCTTCAAAATGTGTTGAAATCAAAAGGAAATATAACTTGAGCCAAAAAGACAAAACACCCCTAATGGTTGTTAAATGTAAACATGTCATTTAACGTTTGTAAAATAATTATTTTCAGGCTCTGCTACATCTGATGCAAATTCTTTTCTTAAAAAATTAAGACAAAATAATTCCAGGTTGTTGCTGGTGGGGGTCAACCATGAATAGAGCACCTTTTCACATGCACTACTCACAAAAAATTAGGGATATTTGACTTTCTGGTGAAATTTCAGGTTGACCCTAAAATGACCTCTGACCTTTACAGGTGACATTAATGTGACCTCTAAACCTCCAACTGTTCAGGGTTTCAGTGCTTTTTGCACAACTTGCAACAAGAAGCTTAACAACAGGTGTTTAATCCATGAATCGACCGATGCATTTAGAACTGGTATTTAATCTGTTCTCCTCATCATGCTGTTCACATTTTGACATCAGGAGACCAAGATGACAGTTGATCAACAATACCTCACCATTGTGAGGATTCAAGTAGGATTTTCTCACAATGACTCAGTGAACACTGAGCTTAGAGGTCACAGAGTATCAGCAGGTTGCAACAGAGACGGGAAGAGTCACGGAAAGACGTGATATAATATCCCTGTAAAGCGAACATTTCACATTTTCCATAAAGTTCACCAGTAAGACAAATATCCCAAACTTTTTGTGAGTAGTGTGATAACACAACTACATATTTAGTGGATTAAAGTTTAGGGTTTTTTTTTTACATGCATTTTTATAAAGACGATAGATAATGACGTTCTCTTTCCACACTTGAAAAAAACTAAAGGTTTTTGTGCATTTGTCCTACAAAGTACAATAAAGATGCTTTTAATCATAATAACATAAAATAAACTGAACAGGTGTCTCCGCCTACTTTCATTGTGCAAAAGTGAAGTCAAATTGCTGTATGTGTGTGCTGCCATGTTGTTTTTTAGAGTCTGAATGATGTGGGTCCGAATACCTACTCACACAAAGCAACAAATAGCTAATTACAGCTAACTATGAAAAATGTATATTTTAACATGAATTAATAATGATATTAAAATGTCCTATTTGTCTATATGAAGGAGGCGGGGCTTATACATAAGTTGTACTGCAGCCAGACACTAGGTGTACATGTTGTGTTTCTGTGAAAAATTATTCAGTGGTTCTTACTCCACCACCAGTAAACTTTCCTTGTGTGCCGAATAAGTTATTTGCTGAGAAGAAAAAAAAATCATAACTGGTATCAAATAAAAACTGCAGTCAATTTTGGAAAAAAAGGTTCTTACTCTTAGTTTGACTCGTCGATAATTAGAACATTATGGTCTGGTGTGAGAATTTCTGCTTTCTCACCTATAAGTTAATTTTATTTACTACGCTTTGAAAGGAGGCACAAATATTTCCATTTAAATTACACAGACTTGTGCAGTTGGTGAATCAGGGTCATCCTGTGAGATATTTTGGAAAACAAACATTTTATGCTGAGTTTTTTTCTAAAATAAAGAAAGTCAGCATTTAGTGTATTGACATGTAATTGATAAAACAATTTTAGCTGAATAAACATGTAAACAATAAACTCTTGTTCCCAGCAAGCAAAATATCCCCAAACCCTGTATTGCTCCAGTGATTGTTGTCCAAAGTCTTTATCATTTTCCATGAGGCTTCCAGAAACAAGAACTCTCTGATGTCTCCAGATTAAAGCTATGTAAAGCTGATGTTCTCTTCATAAAGTGACAGCAGCAGTAAAATACCCCAGCCGGTCAGAAGGCCAGCATTCTGCAGGAGAACCTGCATCCATGGCTTCTTGCCGCTGACATGGACCAGAGTAGGTAGCTAAAAGGGCAAAGGAAGAACATGTCTGTTAAACTGTTTCTGTTCTTTCAATATCAGATTTATTGTGTCTGGTTTAAATGGTGACACTCACCATATCTGCCAGTCCCACATATAAAAAGAGTCCTGCAGCCACAGCACCAATCCACTGTTGGCTTGCGAGGTCAGTAGCTACAGACAGAGCAATATACATGCCAATAAACGAGGTCAGGGAACTGCCCACGTTGAGAATCAACGCCCTGCGGATGGACAAGCCACTATGGAGCAGAATGGCAAAATCCCCTGCAGGAACAACAACAACATGACTTGAAATCTTCACCTTCAAAATAATCAAATCTGATGTTGTGGGTAATTTTTTTTTACCAAGTTCATGAGGCAGTTCGTGGCAGAAAACAGCCAGTGAGGTGGACAAACCCGACTTCCATGACAAAGAGAAAGCAGCACCTATTGCTAATCCGTCTGCAAAGTTGTGGATCCCGTCACCCAGTGTTATCATGTAAGGCAGCAGGCGCTGTTCTGTAAACACACCCAGGCACAAGATTACAGTTTGGTCTCTCAGTAACTGTACCAATCTGATGACATCATGCTTGTTTTGATATCAGAGATGACCTCACTCACCTCTTGAGCGCGTGTTCAGCTCTGCAGAAAGTTTCTCTTTGTCTTCACTTTCTACCTGAAATAACGAAATACAGAATATAAACACATAGAAAATACCAGCGGTTGTTTTCTTTTAATGGAATGCATCATGAACATCTGTAATGGTTGTGATTGTTTTAATGGTTTAATTGGACCTGCATCAAACAAACATTCCTGGGATGTTACCCAAGTATATTTGCAGATTTATGAGCCCTTTTTCTATTTCCTACATCTGATTTTTGCTCTATTATTTCTTTTAATTGTGCATTTTCTGTTTTCAAGGCTTGTGATTTCATTTTTTTTCTCATTTTGTTTAAACTCTGCTGACTGGAGTGTTCTTGTTGAGGCCTTATCAGTCAGGTGCTACAGCTCAATAAAACCTGCAAACTCTCCTTTTAAAAGAAAACTCCCTGCATATTTAAACCTGTGCAGGTTGTTTAGAAAGTGCAAATGACAAAGGGATTGCCTGACTTCTTTCCCTTATTTTTCATTCATTGCAACAAATCTATTATATTCTTCAAAATTTTCTAGCTAAAAAACATATTTATCTACAGACTATTTCCATATTTTAATACTGTTTTCTGTGCAGGCGAATTAAATCTCTTAATTCATGCATTTTATTAATATTCAGTTGAAAACTTTCAATTCACTTTATGTGTACGTTCTCACCAGGTTTGCTTTCGAAGCCGACTGTGACTTGTCACTCTGTTTTCTTTCGTTTTGACACATCTCTATAACTCCAACATGGTCACAGTGGTGAGGCTTTTCATCCTGAAAAAGTGGCAAAACAATTCAAAAACTCAGGTCAAAGATTGAGGTAAAATTCAATTTGATACCAGAGTGTTGAGCATCAGTAAAACTTTAAAATCAACAAAGAAATGCTGCAAGTAAAATAACCTACTTGACTTTTCTGGTTGTTAAAGTGGAAAGTTTAAAAACAGAGGTTTAAATCTGTGATTTGGTGTTGATCTCACCTCAGCGTGATGGTGATCATGTTCCTTTTGCTGCATGACCACAGAGAAGATGCTTTCCATCAGGTAAAAGATGTAGATCCCACCGATAACCGTCAACATCTTCCAGGTGTAGTCTGGAAAGTCTTCATGTTGGTGTTCGGTGTCGTCCTCTGTGTGTACATGTAGATTCAGAAACTAGAAAAAGACCATAAAAAAGTAAAGCAATGCTCTCATAACCCATAATGTAAAATAAAATTGAAATTTTCTAACAAAAATGACTGAAATTGCTGGAACCCCTCACCATGGGTATCAGGTGCAGCAGGGCGTCTCCAGTCAGCGACCCGACAGCCATGCTGATGCAGAACTGGATGCACAGCTGGAAAACGCCGGTGCGTGAGGTACACAGCAGCAACACAATGCCAAACATGGACAATACTGTTATAAGCACATTGGCGAGGGTTGCGTAGAGGTATCCTAGATGAGGAAGAGAAGGAAATCAAAGGGTGGGAGGAGCCAGATTTAATCATAGTGATCTAACCCAACATCAGTCCATTTTGGTCTGGATTGGAACTGAATAAAACTTATAATTTGTTTTTGTTTTAACAGAATCATAGTTTTTATTTACAGGTAAAACCAGTCTAATAACGCAAGTGTGTTTTTTGTATTCTAGACCAACAACAGACTTACTGCTGGACCTAGAGAGTCCGTCTGGAACCTCTGGTTCTGTGACGTCTGCACAGGATGCACTCAGGATCTGCTGGATGAGGGCAGGACTGAGCTGAACCACTTCAGACCGACCCAAACCAGAGGAGTTTTTATCAGATAGACCAAAGATCTGCACCAGTTCTTCAGCTGAGAAACAGCGCTGGAAGACAGAAGAAACCTTCTTAATGTGTCTTTTTTCCACCTCTTTATGCAAAACAGACATAATATGTAAAATCTAACACAAATCAGGATTTGTCACATTTTTCTATATTGGTACATACGTGCTCCCATGTGTTGTTGCCCTCGTGTCCTTCATGACGTTCATAGCTGCTCCTCTTCCTCCGATCTTCATCGGTGTGATGCTCATGGTCGTGATCATTATCTTTCTCTGGCCCGAGGTTCAGGCGCCACATGAGATCCTCCAAATCTGCAGGACATAAAAAGACAAGCCAGCTGAGCAACAATCCTTTTGCATGAAAATCCTCAAACATTTATGTAAAAATAAGGTGTAATTGCACAAGTTTAAATGTTAGGTCCTTCGCAGTATCGGTGAGTGTTTCTGTTGTTATTTACCCTGAACGGTGAAATTTTCTGAACCCAGCTGGTGCATGATGTAGTCCAGGAAGAAGCTCTGGTCGGGCAGGGACTGATCGCTGAAGCAGTGACCTAACAGGGCGTGATACAGGACACGGCCCAAAACTGCACCCACTTCCTGTTTCTGGTCCGACGACGACGATGGGTTAACCTCTGTCATGATGCTGCTGGCCGTCACACAGCTCTGGTTACCACGAAGCAGGAAAACAAGACGCAAAAAGAGAAATTTACACCAACATGTAGAATCGAACCCCAAAATCTTGTGTTTTCTTTTTGCAGCTAAAGATTAAATTCCAGAGGGAGCTCACCTTATTGTTCGAGGGCTCATAGTGGCTCTGCAGGTCTTGAAGCAGACCTTCCAGTCCATGCTCGTGTCCATGTGGTTTGTCATGGTGTGTGAACTTGTGTAAGAAATGCTCGGCCTCCTCTGCCCACCTCTCCTGCTCTATCGCCTTGCAGGTCAGGAAGGGAGAGGAAAGGAACAGGACGCTGCCGGCAGCGAGAACAGGAAACTGAGACACAGTGACGATTACTGGTCCTTCAACTCGCCCACCTTCCTCCTCCCCGTGGGTCGGGTGATTGCTGACGAGCTGGTGAATGGCTCCTGCCAAATCGCACTTTACATACACACAGAAAACAAAAAAATATATTAAAATACATAGACTGGATATAAAATAAGCAGAATATAAATATATACCTCCATACAATATTTGATGATGATAATTTCTTTTAATTATTATTTATTTAGAACATTTTAGTGTCAATCCTGGCATTTCCTCCAGTCTTATGAAAACTGATCACAATATTCTTGGAACTATTTATGACAAGAACATGTCAAATCATCTATAAAATAATAAATCGAATCCAGCTGCGTTCTTAAAAAAAAGATGGAAAACAGAGTTTTCACTGATGCTTTTCTTTTTTTAACCTACAATCTCATTACATAAGAACCTTTAAATTAAACAAAGTCAAAGGTGCCAGCTCACAGGGTCAAATGTTACATAATCATTGCCACCTAACATACATTAAAGACTTTATCAGTTATTACTGAGCCTCTATAAAAGTTTTACTGTTATAACATAATCTAAACTGTCTTCTTTCAACTAATAAAACTATAATTTTTGTTTGTTTTTAGTAGAATTAAGCATAGATCATGTGATCAAATGAGTTGTAACAAATAAAGTTGCCTTTGTCCATTTTTGTCTCGACCCTCGTTACAGTAGATACTTCTATCGCACGCTGAGCGTTCATGTTTTACAGCCATCATCAAAGAAGCTCAAGGACTTCGCTCTCACTGATAAAGTGTCTGATTTATTTGTTACAGCACACCTTATAAAGTAAGAATGGATTACTAATTTCAAATGAACACACATTGTGGCTGAATCTGGGAAAAGATCATCCCTTTCTGTGAATTGCCTTGATTAACATTTTCTTTACGTTCTTATATTTATAAAATTCACACTATTTGTTTCTGAGCTCTGGAGTTTTTAAAGGGGTTTTAAATTTTGTTTATTTAGCAGATGTGCAACCTATAGTTTTCAGTCGCACATTTTTAAAAAGAAATTGGTGCAAATAAACAAAATAATCATTCTGCAATATTAAGAGATGAGCACTTTACATAACGTGATTTCTTTTGTGGTTTTGATTAAGTGTTTTTCTAGATTTGCTGTTCTTAATAGCAAAATTTTGGTTATGACCTTTTAATCTGCATCATTATGAAGATTTGACTTTAGTTCACTGACGTTTGACAGCTCTCAGGATCAGATTAGACACTAAAATTTATTGCTAATTTACTAATGATCAATTTTACATCTTGTATTAATTACAATACTTTGATAAAACACAATTATATTCATGCAGTAGAAAATAAACTGATTACTCCAAGTACTTTGTTACACAGATGAACCTGATCAACTCAGTGACTGGAGCTACAAAACAAACCCAAATCACCATCCGTGCTCTCGGTTTGTGGACTCAGCCTCTCCAGCTGCTGGATTTAAAGCTTAATCTTTAAGCTTAGCTTGAAAAATAACTGACCGCTTTCTGTCTTTACTTCACAATGACACCAATATGTCATTATACCTAAAGTGATGCTGTAATTCATAGCTAAACATCTTTATTTTGTTTTGTCTGCCTAAGGAATGTTATGGGGTTATATAGTTTGTTCAGATGCAAACATAAACAGGGCTGCCATGTTAAATAATACAGAAACTTTTCCAAACAAGCAATATCCAAACAAGTAATCCCTGAGGATTACTCAACCTGACGGCTTTAGGGTAAACTTGGAATATATTATATATATCAATATGTATATAAGCTGAGCAGGTTGGTCTGTTTTGAGTGTTTTCACTTGTGAATAATCTTTTCTTCTGTAAAATTATGTGCTATGAAAATTGTCTCATGATGCCCATAGTATAATTGAATCAACAGTTGCTTTGCAAAGATCCTTGCAGATGTCATTTCCCCCTAATTTTGTTGATGCATAGATAAATGCTTCAGCTTTGCAAACTGACAAAATTGCAGCTTGTCATGAATTTTCATGCTTGGTGATGACCAAATGCATTTTATTATCTGGACCTGGCTGCCTCCTATTTTTTCCATAAAAACAGTAAATGCACGCATAGTTTTGTTTTTATATGCTGGCTTTTAACTTTGGCCTTTAGTTTTCTAAAATAAAACTAAATAAATTTAAATTTGTCCTGTTATTATGATCCTGTATTTTGACCGTTTTCCAGAATTTTTTGACCTTTTTAAAACCAATTTGTTATTATTCATTTCGGCTTGTATTAGACTGCATTTGGATATAATACAATTAAACATATGCAAATTGTGATTTTAAAGTCTTGTTTTTAATTCAGTAAATCTCTGAATCACTTTTATACATATAACTTCTGAAATTCACAGTTTTATTCCAAATAAATTATACTGAAATCCATCTTAAATATTCCCATTTCAAGCCAATTATAGTGGTGAACTGGTAGAGCTGGTTAACAGCACCTGGCAGCAAGGTTAGCCTAATAAAACTTACCTTTTCACACGGCACCTCGCCACACTGCACACGCTCCTGCAGCGTATTAGAGAGGGAGCGGAGGGACTCCTCGGTCAGATAGCTCTGTCCCGGAGACACGACGCTCACCACGGCGCTGTAAGCGTCCTCCACGGCGGAAGATGCCGAAACTAAACCGAACAAACCCCGACTGGAGGATAGAAGAAGGAGAAGCAGCGAGAAGGAGAACATCCTTAAAGTTTATTTAGGTTAAAAAGGTAACATGAAATGAGTGAAATGGGCAGCCAGAGTGTGGTTAAGTGTCGGGTTATTTCTACAGACACATTGACCTGTTTGAAGCTCAGCTCGGAGCTATAATCAGCTGAAAAACGGCCACAATCTCTCAGATCTGGACTCTGGGTTGTGATTGGCTGAGACGTGGCTCGTGCTTTACTGTATCTGTTAATTAAAGCACCTTCAGCCAACAACAGACTCTATAGCAACAACTCAACAAAACACCAACATATGAATTAAACTTTTGTTGAGAGAAAATTTTACATATAAGGCAAACTTTTTGCAAATGTCTCCTCTATGGAACCACGTTTCTGCCACTTTGAATAAAAAAAAAACTATTGATAAGTATGAGATACTATTTCATTATTTTGACGCAGCATCTCGTAATTGTGAGATAGCAAATTAAAAAGTTATTATTATTATTATTATTTTTTAGAAATTAAGTCATAATAATGGCATAGTGTTTCCTCATAATTATGAAATGTCAAGCCATAACTGTGAGATACTAAGTCAAAATTAAAGTATGTCATTTTTATGAGAGGCTAAATTCTAATGAGTTACTATCTCATAATCTGACCTTAATCTACGTTTCTCATCAAAACAGGGCCTCCTAATAATAATAATAATAATAATAATAATAATAATAATAATAATAATGGAGCACTCATAATGAAATGTTGGCAAAAAACAAGTTTTTTTATGAGCCTGCAAATCTAAATCCCTAATATTGTTAAAATATCAGTAATTTTAGAGCACTTTCTGTTTGATTCACCTCAGAATAAAGATATATAAGTTAAATAAATGTAATAATATTAATACAATATTGCAAAAATAATGTTATAATGTCTAAAGGCTGAATAAAGTATGACTAATTGTTTTGCGGCACAATAAAGGTTTAAAGTTATTAGTGTGTCAGAGCATTCATTATTATTATCATCAAATATCATTATTTTTCATTAATTTTACCTGAAGTTCTGTCATTCCAACTTCCTTCAAAAACAGTGAGATAAAACTGTCTAATATCCAGAGTGAGTACAAATAAATCACAAACAAAAACAGAACAATACGAAAATAATGATAACAGCCATAATCTACATTTAAGGAAAACATAAATAAATCCGTTGAAATGATGAGTTTCAGATACTTATATTTACCAACAGCTAACATTATTTTTTTCCTGTAAAATGTTTGATGTTTTGAAGTCAGTTTATTATAAGAAGGCTGATCGTTAACCTCAAAGAACTGATTCACTGACTCAGATTGACATTTACTTTACAAAATAAACACACCATTCATTCCAACACGTTGATATTTCCTCATTTTGTGGTAAATGGTTAATGCAAGTCATGAAAAAGAGAAGGAAATGGAATATGATTCTGTTTGCTTTCTGACTTCACCACTGAAGCTAATCATTTCTATTGGCCTCTATGTTTTCACACATTTTTTCCCTCAAAGATAAGCACAGTGCAGGGACATTTTTCAGTGTGTTTGATGTTGATTTTTGTACTGATTTGCTGGTTCTTCCAATGTAAACAGAACAAACTAAAACCAAAAGCTTGTCACTAAAAGAAAAATCAGTCTGAATCAGGATGCGTGTTACAGTATTGACCACAAGGTGGCGCAGCTCATCCATTTGTCTGAAAACAAAACGGGAAAATTCTTCAGCTTTAAAAAAATGTGTAAAAGGAAAAACTTTTAGCTGAAAAATAATTAAATTAGATAGAAATTATGTTGTTCTTGTGAGATTTTACTGATTAGGCAATTCTTTCTACTTTTGCCTTAAATTATAGACAAAACATGATCCAATCATCAATGTTAATATTATATAAATAGTGATAAAATGAGGAGCCAATGGAAATGGTTTTGCAGGAGTGAAAAACAAACATATTTTAATAATTGTAGAAATATTAGGTGGTGATCTATAAACAGGAATCCATGCACATAAAAATCTCCAAAAACCCTGACCCAACTGAACAAACCCAGTCCAAAAAATATGACAAAGACATAACTCTTTTCTCTTTATGTCTATATTCTGACTAAAATGTATAAAAGATATAATCAGTAAAACAATGGCACAAATAATAATTATTACAACAACATTATTAGCAACAGGATAATGGAAGACAGGGATCATAAATACATACTGAGGCTGATGAGATGCAGATTAAAACAATCAAGACAATTACAGAAGCAGCACAGCAGGATAAATAAAGTCAAATACAACATGCAGCGACAAAAACGGCCTAAATAGCAGATAAATTAACAATAAAGCAAATAAAAATGAACTGAAATTAAGACTGAACAGGTAGCAGGAGCCATAAAAACAAAAAAGTGCAGGTTTTTCTAACAGAGCATTGAAATGAACAACACAGTGATTTTCCTTATATACTTGCCTGTGGTCATAATGTTATGGCAGACAAAAACAATGCATCTTAAAATTTATTTTTCTAATGAAACATTTTTAGTCTGAATTGGTGCAAAAATGTGTTATGTAAAATTCAAGTTTATAAATCCATCGCATAAAAATACACATTTCTAAGCATTTTTGTTTTGATGCAGCTTTGCAAAACATATTTGTGAATAATTTAGCTATGTATATTAGTTGTTTTCATATTTTGTGACTTATTGACTAATATTCTGTTTTGTTTTTCTGATGTAATTCTGCAGTTCCTGAAACATCTATGCTAATATTGTTAAATTTTGTCATTTGGTCTAAAGGGTGTCACAAAAACCTCTTCTGCAGATAATCTCTTTTATCTCAACTAATTTGACCGAAAGACCTTTTAGCTGTGATGAACTTTTTGCTTTTCAAACTTAAAGCAGGAACTAAAATCACACCAGGGGTCTGTCTCATGAATCACTTCAGGGAGAGACATTGAGTTGATTGGCTGCACATCATTTTAAACTCATGAATGAACAACACACACACACACACACAAACACACACAAGCATTCTCATAGCGTGGGACTCTGGACATCTGCTATGATTTACACTCACAGACTAACACACACACACACACACTCACACCTCTCTGAGACAAAACACACACATTGTCCAGTGACCTGGTTTTTAATGCTGCTCGTCTTCATGTCACTTTAAGTCATCGTGTCCATCAGACAAACCTGTAGATGTTCAAAACACACCCGTTCATCAAACTCAACAGTGTTTACTTCATGACACACACACACACACACACTTACACACAATATAGCCTGTCTGATGACATGAATGAGGCTAAAAGATCTCAAAAAGCAACACATCATGCCCTGTTCTAACGAAATTATTTAACAAAATGACCCAGAACAACATTTAAAGCACTGCAGGCCTCACTGGGTTAAGGATAACGTCAGAGGTTATGATTCAGTCAAAAATGACATCACAGTAGAGTTCCAAAATCTCTGCTGACCCAAAAGAACACAAAGAGCTGTCTCACATTTATCAAAAACATCTTAATGATCCTGAAGACCTCTGGGAAAATATTCTGCAGACTGATGAGACACAAGTGGAACTTTTTAGAAGGTTTGTGTTCCATTACATTTACACAATATCCAAAAGTGCAACTCATCAAGAAAGACATGGAATCATACAATTCAAATCCAAAAATCAAAACCAAAACCCAAATCCTGAAATACATCTGAGTGTTTTTGATGTGTGTGCTAATGAAAAGTTCCTTTATTTGGTGTATGTTGATAAAATTCCCTCTTAGTTTAACATCTCATCCCTTTTCTGTTTCTCACACACTCTCAGAGCCCTACTTTCTCTATGAGGCTGATGCTTCCATTACAGAAATAAAAGCATGACGTCTAATCCAGTTACATGTTCCCTGGACAACACACACACACACACACACACACACACACACACACACACACACACACACACACACACACACACACACACACACACACGCACAAGTGGACAAATCGGAGCACACGAACTACACACACAGACACTAAAACACACACATACGTGGGGGGTGTTTGAAGAAAGACCTCCTGTCGTGAAAAAGTCAAACACAGCTTTTTCTTTCAGGAGTTCTGGAAATAAACGCCAAATATAGGTAATCCACACACACACTATTGTAATCTCCCAAGACAATTTCCCGCAGCGCTGTACATCCTTCCTGTGGTGTGACAACAAAGAGTGCAACGAGGTGAGAGAATGAAAACAGCGAGAATACTTTCTGATACCAAGATCCTCTATCTTGTTAGTTTTTGATGCACTAAATCCAGCTAAAGTGATGTCAATCTCCTCATTACACTCAGCAGCATGTACGTTTAATTATTTTTCATTTTTGTCTTAGAAGCCCTAAAAAAAAAAAAAAAAAACCCACACATAACCCATTATGGTCCTGTTCACACACATTATGTGAAGTTTAATTGGTATTTTGATGGTCTTTAGTGTTCATTGATTGAGTTAATTGTGTTCTTAATGAGGGCACAATATATTCCTACATTTAATTAAAGGGTAGTTACACCACCTAATCGCCAGTGTCCTGGAAAAGACCCCGCAGATTGAACACTGTCATCCTGTGGGATCCAAGTGGAAAAGTGCTCAGCTTTTCTTTCTCTGTGCAACCAGTACTCAGCTGCAGGTATCTGTGCATGAGTTTAACTCATTTTACTCTTCGTCAAAGGGTTTTAGGGGAGAAAAGCAGCAAAATGTGAAAAGATCAAGTACAGGAATGACTTTTAAATAAAGAAAACTATTAAAAAAAAATCAATGTGTCATCAGCTAGAGAGGAAAATCTTTCAGGTTTATTTTAAGAATGAGTCTACATTTGCGCCAAAGTTGCAGGAAAAAAAATTGCATCGTAGTTTTAGAAAAAATAAGTCACAATCAGGGTTTGTCACAGCCTTTTTGTTGTGACAATACATTTCTGCAATATAGAAAAACTATTAGATGTTCTGGAGTGAGACTGGGGTGCACTCACACACACTTACACACCCCTATGCTGGTCAAATGTTAATGATTTCTCAAATTTGTTGGTGCTGAAATTCTTCAACCTTTGCAGATGGAAAGAATAATGAATGAAAATGAAAGAGTAATAAAGAGATGAAGGAAGAGGAAGAATAGTAATGAGAAATACGGACTGAGAGATGGAGGGAGAAAGAGAGAACAGCAAGGACTTAAAAATAATAATCATGTCATGGCCTGATAGGTTTGGTTTTCCAATATTTAAATCAGCGGACTGGGAAATGAGAGAAAGACAAAAAGAAATGGAGGCAGGCTGAAGACAGAGGGGAGAACAAAGAAACAGATGGATAAATGGAGAGCAAATGATGAAGAGTAACAAACAAAAGAAGAGGTGATAAGTTATATGGAATTAAATACAATGCAGTTATCTCTGAGAGCAACATCACTTCATATATAACTGAAAAACAGATTAATGCTTTAATTCAAGCTGACATAGTTATTCTTTTTGATAAAATACTAAAGAATTTAAACATATAGCCAAAATTTGACAAAATGTTACAACAAACAAGGTTAAAAACACTTTATTCAAACAAGTTTCACACAAATGAGCTCACGGATCCTCTGAATTTTGAGGCAACTGGCCAGGAAATCTATGCAAGATGTCAGTGCAAATGTCAAAGACTGTTGTTGCAAATCTGGCTCAAAACTCTTATGATCATTAAAAAGTAAAGGTGAAGTATTAGTATTAGTACTTTCACCAAAACCCATGCCCATCTAGTGGAGGAGCTACTGTTATATTTACACAATTAAATAAAACATTATTATAGATTTGCTATGTTATAGTTTTCTAAACTAGATTTATTTTTATTTGATTTTCAGGCTTTATTTGCAGTTTTGATGTAAATGTGCGTGTCTAGTAACTTTTTTTGAGAAAAAATTTAAGCATTTAGCCAGGTTTTTACACGGACCTTTATTTCAAAAGTTGTGCACTCAGATTTCTCCTCTAAAAAACATGGATTCATTTCAGCAAAATGTCCTGATGATCCATCAAGACTCAGTATGGATAAAAAACAACAACAACCAAGCATTTAAATAAGTAGAAACCTCAGGAGAATTTCAATAGACGCTGAGGTTTAAGCATCGTAGAGAAGTCAGCGCCTGATTTAAAACCAAATCCTCATTTCAGAGGCCTTCAGCTCCGCCTCAGACGAGCAGTAATGAGCAGGATCACCAGGAGTTGGCCTTTAACAATCAAAATGGCAAAGTAAAGCCTCAGAAGGTGGTGATTAAATATCTGAGAGGAAATCTTCAGCACCTGTGAAGATAATGTTCCACAATGATATTTTCAGTCTGAGTTAAACACGACTTGAGCAGCATCACGAGGTAATTTCTATCCTCGTTTACCTGATTGCAAAAGAAATGGGGCTTATTCCTTTTAAGCACGACTGAAATTGTCCATAAAGGAGCGGAAATTAAACAATTACTCCACTGTGGACTCTGATTTTATGCTTTTGATGCATCAGATCAAACACCAGAGCTTTGTGGGATTATAAAACTCATAAGAGCTGAAGGAGGGTTTCATTCCTGATTGAATGTTTATTGACGTAAAAAACGGCGTGAGTGCTGTCAGCGCTGGGAGTCTGAGTCATTCTACAGGGTGAAAATGTCATAATAAAAAAACTGCTCTGTGGGCAGTTTTCACTGTTAACAGAATAACGCGGCACGGGGAGATTTGTTCTTGATAGATTTAAACTTTAATGTCAGGAGATGCTGTCAGTTTGATAGTCATATTTTTGTTTTTTAATTTAGTTTTATTCAATCAGGTTGCATCTCTATATGAGCGCTATAAAAAGAGTGGAAACATTTAGATTTAAAGTTTAAGTCTCCCCAAAATCGAGTTTGAGTTTCTTGGTTTAAGATTTAAGGTTCGTATAAATGAAACAACCAGACTTCCTCCACTCAAAACTCTCAATCCAAACCATCCTGTTTGAATAAAAGTCTAACTTTTCCATTGGAAGTTTGACGTCCATCAGTTGTTTTTGTTTTTCTTTCTTCAGAAGGTGTCCACCATATCAGCAAAGTTCATTTTCTTTTTGTGGAAATGTGCTGACTCCCTCTCCCCGTTGATAGACAGAGATATTAGGCTTGTCTAACTTTTAGGACAAATCTTGCAGCAATAACAGTTTTCCAGCTCACAGCTTCACTCTTTGGCCACTGCAGTTTGTACACATACTGCTATTTCCTACATGTAACTGCTACAAACACACAATCATAGACTTTCTTCTATTTTATTTTATTATATTTAATTCACTTGCTTTGATTTATTTAATCTTTGTCTAGAAAACATCCCAGTTTCTAAAAATTATCAGTTAATTTCAAGTACGTGTTCCTTTGCTCTGAAGCTTTGCATTGTTTGAAGTGTCATATTCTGCCCCTTGTGTCCAGTTCGTGCCTGTGTTCCTCCTCCTGTGTCTTGCACTAATCCCCTCCAGGTGTTTCGTCTCCTTGATTAGCTCCCTCTCTATATATGCTGTTTAGTTCAGCCACTCCCTGTCGGTTCCTTGTGTTGTATCCCCAGCCTCATGCCTCATGCCTCATGCCTCACCTGTTCCTGCCTCCATCCTCCTGCGTTTGGGTCCTGCACTACCCTGATCATGACATGAAGTCATCAAATCGTGTATCTCAATTGAAGAAAAAAAAGTTTATTTGTTGCTTCAATTATAACAAATCTAGCCCAGGCTGGGGTTTGAGTCAACATTTATAAGAACTGTCCTAAATTTTTTTTTTTTTTTTTTACAGTAAAAACAAAGTTTTTGCAGAAATTTGCCACAAAAAACCTTTTGTTCATTTTGGCAACCTGTAAAAAGCTTGAATTCTTAAAAGCTTTTTAAACCATTTATAAAAAAAAACAAAAAAACAAGCAAATATTTCTGATTGATAATGTCTGAAAACCTCTAAATTAATTGATGATTTTGTCATTTTTTACAACTTTATTTATTTAAAGCCATTCAAGTTCAACAAAGTCTGAAAAATGAACCTGCAGCAGCCCTGTGATAAAATATACATTTTAAAAGCAATCCTTTAACATTTACGGTACTTACAGGCAATTATAGAATAATTCAGAGATGACAACATGCTTTGTGTGTCTGTGCATTTTTTAATGATATAAAGATAATGTGCATTAGAGTGGAAGAAGCTCTGATTAGGTTCTTACAGATCACATGATTAGTTTGGATTCATTTATTTAGAGAAAAAAGCTCAACTGAACTTATAAAATATAAAGTGATAATGAATATTTAGAAATTAACTGGCAGCAGACATTAAGTGATTGTATGCAAGTGTGTGTGTGTGTGTGTGTGTGTGTGCAGCAACTCTGTCCAGGTGGCTGGATAATTAAAACATTCCTCTCTCTTGATTTTACAATGAAAACTTAATATGAACATCTGGCAGAATGAGGGGGAGAAACAACCAGATGTGTGTGTGTTTTGTGTGTATGTGTGTGAAAGTCAGAATAAAGTGATGTGTGTTGGGTTGAATCAGCAGTTTATTGGTTATGTAATCACAGTATAACAAAGACTAGTAATAAACAAAGAACTGTTGTGTCTCTTAGAGATCAGTGAGCTTTAAGTGAAGATCAACACCTGCAGCACTAAAACACAGTGATAATATGAAAGTGATAACACAGAAATAAAAACACTGAAAATAAATAAAAGGACATCATGACATAAAGACATAGAGTAAAATAAATACAAGAATAAAATAAAATTACAATAATCATCCATCCATCTTCTGAAACCGCTTAATCCTCCACAGAGGGTCGCCGGGGGGGCTGGTGCCTATCTCCAGCAGTCAAGGGGCGAGAGACGGCGGACACCCTGGACAGGTTGCCAGTCCATCGCAGACAATAATCATTTCAAGAATAAAACAAATAAAGAGAGCACAATGCTTTGAAACAAGATACATAAATAGGAATAATTGTTTTTGCATTTGTAATGCAAACTCTTCTAAAATCATCAAATATATCCACAAAAGCATCATAACATTAATTGACTGAATTAATTTGGTTTAAAATTATTTAAAAAATGCTACTTTATCTCCTGAGCCAGAGATTGCTCCGTGGGGGTCCAGGACACTCCACACCTGATTCCGGTGCCGATCTCTGTGGCGGTCCAAGTGGACGGCCCACACCCAGCTCCAGAGTCCAGCTCCGATGCCCCCCTTTGGCTTATGGGAGCTACCTTTGAGGGGTCATGTCCTGCCCCTTGTGTTCAGTCCTGCCTGTCTGTTCCCCTGTGTTTTCCACATTCCTCCTCCTGTGTCCTGCACTAATCCTCCACAGGTGTGTCTCGTCTCCCTAATCACCTCTCTCCCTATATATGCTGCTGAGTGACTCTGTTGCTTCCTACCGTTGTCTACCCAGTTCCTCCTGGAGTTCTGTTCCATAAAAGCAGTTTTTGAGTTCACCTGCCTGCGTTTACCCCAACCATAACAAAAATGTTCATTCTTTTAAACTGATTTGCTTTTACAATGTTTTAAAAACACAAACATAAAATAATACTGCAAATGTTCTAATAGTACTACTAAATCTACTAATCTATTTCTGCTATAAACCAAATCAAAATTTATGCTTCCTCTCATGCATTAATGATTCAGTCTTAAACATTTTTCTTTTTTATCTTTGATATTTACATTTCAAACTTTACTTTCTAAATGTGCATAAACAGCCAGTGGGTTTCAATGGAGCGACACACTAGACTCCAATGTGGCTCCTACCATCAAACCCACACTTAAAGCAGCTTCCAGAATCAGAATCACCTTTATTGTCATTGTATAGGCACAACGAAATTGAAAGTGCAATCCTTAAGGTGCCTTTTGACTGGCTGTCCACTGTCTTCATTCTCATTTTGATTTCTACTCTTACCTGTTATTTACAGTGCAAACGCCATGTTCATAAAACATTTTAATGGCAAATTATCATTCTTGGCTATATCAATTCATCTTATGCACAAGGTTGGACTATTATCAATTAAAAAAACAATATAAAGGTTAAAACAGAAGTAAGAAATAGAGAAATCATTTAAAACTACTAACCATGGTTAAAATTTGCACACTTTGGCTTTTGTGCAGATCCTGACATAAATCATTGATGTTCATATATTCATTTATTGCATGTGGATCCATTTGACTGCAATTCTTTCAAAATGAATGTTATTTTATTCCTATTTATATATGCAAATAACCAGCATTTGATTGTGTTTTGCGTCTTTGCATTAAAAGCTTTTTCCTCTGCATTTTTTTCTCTGTCTGTGTCGATGTCCTTGAATTTTAACAAATGTACTGAATACATTTCTTTCTCAGAGATGCTATTTAAAACCCCCAGAACACATTCATTCAGTCTGTTGAAAATTCTTTATTGAAATAGCATTCTTATTGAATCAAATCATGTTGAAAGGATATCAACCCACAGCAACAATAACGGCTTCACTTTCTGCTAGCTCTGCTTATTGTCTGAGTCAGGTAAAACAGACAACATAAATCCTAAACACCACCTGGTTTTGGTTCTATAATAAACAGAGAATCACTTGTTAAACTGTTCAACAGGCTTGTTATGGTTCAACAGCTAGTTAGACCTCTAAAAAGGCTCTCAAACCACTAAAATGTGAAAATTCCTGTTGATTTGGAGGGGAAATTATTTATCTGCTTGTCAAAGATAAAAGTGTTTGTGTTCAGCGTCTTCTATAGAATAATAAAGAGATGAGGAAGAAAACAGAGACCAAACAGTGATGTCTTAGACTGATCAACCTGAAAGACTGACAGAGCTTCAGAGCTGAGTGCACTTCACTGACAAATCAGCAGCAAAACTAAAGGAAAAGAGTCTGACAAGTTAACGCTTTTGTTTAAGCAGCGTGATGAATTCTGAGCTGGAGAGAAAAAAATGAAGCCTTAAGCAACCTGTACCTGTGTTTCTGTGATGATCAGACAGAACATCAGCAGCTTTCAAAGGGTGGAAGAATGTTTTTAATTAAGAGCAGATGTTTTTTAAGCGTTAAAACAAGAAGATGTCTCAGCAAATAAGTGAAGTTTCTTAAAAAAAGTGTTGCTGTTCAGTGTGTTTGGAGCCTCTAGATGTATTTCTTTCCCTTTCTTCAGTTTGAACAGGTCTGTGTGGACAGGATTTCTGTCTGCTGCTGTGTGCACTCACTCGAGGGGGGACTCAGGGTTTTTTTTCCACTGCTGTGATTAATGCAAACCAATTAAATGTGATTTTTATGGCAGCACTTCCTTTAAAAACTGCAAGGCATTTGGTGTGTTTGCACTTATTTCTGTCTAAAGCGTTTCATGCATTTGATCTTGATATGTAATCACAGCTTCCCCTTGTTTTTCTATTCCTTTAACTGTCACTGTTAATTTCAATTTTAACTTGAATTATTTTTAAATGTCTAATTGATAGAAAATGGTTTAAATGAAAGCAGAGCATTTTAAACTGATGCAAAAATTAAAATTCCTGGCAAAAGTTTAATAGTTAAAGGCACACTATGTAACTTTTTCATGTTTTTAAATTGTTTTCTTGACCAGTATGTTCTAATATGACCCTTTACTGCTTGTGTTCAGGATACAGCGTTTGCAACTTCTGAGTCACCGGTCCGGAAGCCCTGAAGTCTCACAAAGTCATGTATCCTGCGAGGATTAAACTAACCCAATGTGGCTAGCTGTTATGCTAGCGCTGGAGTGTTTTAGTGCATGGACACTAGGGGGTGCTAAAACAAGCCAAAACTGCATAGTGTGCCTTTAACATCACCACCAATTACAAGCACCAGCATTATATATATTTAACAAAATGGGCTTGTTCGAGATAAACTGCGCCTCGCCTGGAGAACAGACGAGAGCAGGCGGACGCAGCAGGGGGAGCGGCCAAAAGTCTGCTTTTAAGTCGGACAGATTTTCTTAAATGTAGCTCGTAGGTGATGATATGGCTGAAGATATCGCGTTAATGTCCGTAATAGCGGATGACGCTCCTTTTTTTTTGTTGAGTTTACAGTCTTAGTTTTGTTGGACCTTTCTGCAGCTTTTGACACTGTTGATCACAGCACCTTAGTGAACAGACTCCGTGACCTGGTGGGGATCTCTGGAACAGTTTTAGACTGGTTCAGATCGTACCTCTCAAACAGAAGTTTCAGTGTCCATATAAACAACTACAGATCTGTTCTGTGGGGTACCCCAAGGCTCTGTTCTGGGTCCACTCCTGTTTTTACTATATATCCATCCTCTTGGACAGATCATTAATAGATGTCACAATGTCTCCTACCACCTTTATGCAGATGACATTCAGCTGTACTGCTCCTTCAAGGACTCAGAGTTCTACAAACTGTCTGAACTACTGGAGTGTCTGTCAGCTATTACTAACTGGTTAGAAAATAACTTCCTTCAGTTAAACCCTGAAAAGACTGAATGTCTGATTGTTGCCCCTGATAGGATGGTCCCTCTGATCAGTCAACATATTGGACATTTAAGTTCTGCTGTAAAGTCAAACCTGAGGAATCTGGGTGTTATTTTCGACCAATCAATGTCTCTTGAAGGTCACTCAAAACAGCTGGTCAGAAACCTTTTTTATCATCTGAGAAATATTTCCAAACTGAGAAAGTTGG
>SSNR01000516.1:93655-193982 GCA_006937965.1 Callopanchax toddi | reverse complement strand
CTGGTTACCTGTTAAATGTAGAGTTCATTTTAAAATCCTGACTCTAACTTTCAGGGCCCTACATGGTCAAGCTCCTCTTTATGTTACTGAACTGATAAAGCCGTACGCTCCAACCCGAGCTCTCAGGTCCACAGACCAGAATCTCCTAACAGTTCCAAGGACCAGATTTAAAAGTCGAGGTGATCGCTCCTTCCAGTCTGTTGCACCTCGACTTTGGAATGACCTTCCTTTAGTTTTACGCTGTATAGACAGTCTGGACTCCTTTAAAAAGCAGCTGAAGACCCAATTATTTAAAACTGCTTTTAAATAACTCTTTTATGTTCTCTTGTTGTTGTTTAATGATTTTGATTTGTAATGACATTTTGTTTGTTTTATTGATTTTATTTGTTTTATCATGTTTGATTCTGTTTTCTGTGAAGCACTTTGTGATTTTTTCTGTGAAAGGTGCTATATAAATAAACTTTACTTACTTACTTACTTACTTACTTACTTTTTTCCAAAATCTTTATTTGAAGTTCAAAGTATTTCAAAACAAATTCAAGAGTGAACAAGTATCAACAACACTAAAGTAAACAAAAATAATAGACATATATCCAGATAGATCATATCAAAGAAAATAAACATGATGATGCTCTGTACTAAATGATATGATTATAAAAATCAGACAGTAGTTTTATTAGAACTTTATAGAAAATGGAAACAGTTCCTACTGAAAACTCTTTGAAACAAATCACATTTCTCACTGTGGCCTTTATAGTTGACATCATCAACGTGGCATGTATTTACAATATACATATATATAAAATAACATTTCGTATTCTGCCACAGGATGTTTGGATCAAAACGTGAACCAATCAGATCTGAGATCAGGTGAGAGCCAGGCGTTTCCCGTCATGCTCTCGGTTTTGAAGCCGGTGGAGAGCAACTGCAGCGCCTTGCTCCAAAGTCTGCGGCCGCCTTGATCTCACGAGGTTATCGTTTACTACGTAGGCATGACATCAGAGCAAGTCGGCGTCAAGTCGGACAGAAATCGAACCGGCATGCAATGGGCGCCGATCACCGCTGATCGAATCTGCGCAGAACTGGCTCATCTCGAACGCACCTACTGTCACTAATGTTGACTAGACTGAATAAATGACTCCACCCAGTGACCTGATGTGTCATGCCCAAAAAAAACAAAAAAAAACAAAGCCAAAAACAAAACAGAATCACTCCAAACATTAACATTATTATTTGATGATGCAATCATTCATTTACGTGTAAATAATTACAGATTTAAACCACTGCCACTATGAACTATTTAGTCCCTGTTTTGCAGTTTTAGACCATTTGTTTCCAACCAAAGGGGGCGGGGCCATTTGAAGGAGCAGGAAGTGAATTGACGTTGTTTCCGTGTATGGTCACATGTCCTCATCCACAAAGATAATGACTGATGAGAGGCAGGTGTGCTGATTAGTAAATAGGAACCAGGTGTGAAGCACAAACAGGAGGAACTGCTGAAGAGCTGTTGGGTTTTTAATCATAAAACAAGAAAATGTTCAGACAACTGATGGCTATCAGCTTCCTAATAAGGTGTCCCATTTAAAAACATGTTGAAGAGGGACTGAGGTTAGATAGAATAAAGTATAACTTTCATCAAGAACATTTCCAAAATGTTGAACACTCAGTTTATTTATTTTTGGGACATTCTGGTGATCTGGAAGCAACCGGTTTTCTTTTTCATCCCTGTTGCTTTTACACTGTTGCACAGCTTACCATTGCTATGGAAACCAGACCTATGGTGGGCTTTGTATAATTTTGCGTGTTTTTTATTTATAATCTCTTCTAATCCTGGACCAATTACTTGCAGACCAGGATAGAAAAGAGAGCGATGTCTTTTCTTCTCTTCTTCCCCTGAGGGTTTCTTGCTCTTTACTTTCCTGTTACTCAGGTCTATCTCCTTCTCAGTCTCTATATATATTTCTGTTGTTTTTGTCATGTTTGCACCAGATTTTCGGCTTGTCTTTGCAAAAAAAAAAAACACACACACAAACACACATATTAATTTTGCTTGTTAATCCAATTTGCTCACAGACATTTTTGACGTTTTGTCTCTGCTGTTTAGTCCTTTTAACAGTCTTTTCATTTAATACTTCAAACTACTTTTTTCTGCAGCTGCTAAAACCAGAGCACTTAAACGCACTATATGACTGTTATCGTCACCAACAGATAAAGTTCATGGATTTTTTTAAAACCACATTTTTTTGTCCATTTTTGCTCCCTTGGATCCCCCTCAGGCGGGTGAGTTTCAGAGCTCCCATGTGGTGTGTGTCTCTGGGTTTCTGCAACATGCACACGCTGGGAGGACGCAACACACACAAGCTCCTGGTCCCGGTTGGGGGTAAAAGCTCAGATCTGGAGGAGAAAAACTCACAGTTGGTGTTGAGGGGAAAGGATTTCTTCTTTTTTTTGGGTTTGTTTTCACTCCTACACTTGACACACTTGTTCACATCATAGCAGAAACACACACTGAAACCAGTGTACTGCCCACAACACAACAAACCCTTTACACAGAGAGGTGCATGCAGAATAAATACAAGGCTGCTGTTTGCTGCATAACTTTTTTTAAATTGAGTTTTAATCCAGGGAGTATATTTTTTAACAGAAAATACTTCAACATGGTCTCCTGGAAATGATTTAAGTTGTAAAATGAAGCACCAGACTTTTAGACTTTATGTGAATGTGTCTATTTTTTAAATTAAAGTAATCCCTTCACGCAGTTTTGCTAACTTTTGATCAATGATTGCCCCCGTCTCTGCATAATTGCATCTACCGTTTTTGCAAAAGGTTTGTTTTTTGCTTGAAACACTGGGGGAATTTGTTTCTGTGTGGATGAGTAAAGAAAAAAAAGTTTAGTACGACCATTTGCAGCAGAAAAAAAATGCTTAAACAATCAGCAGCTCAGCCCAGAATCCTCCTCTATTAGCCTCACGCTGAGCGTAATGTTTCAATAACCACAAGGCTCATTGCCTCCATCCCATACATCTACATCTGCCAGCAGTTTAAAGAATTCCCCACCAGTTTGTAGGCAGTGAGCATCCTCTGGCTGGCAATTTATATGTGTTTGCAAGTAAAATTATTCCATAGCCGAACCCCACCTTCATATCTGGATTCATGTGATGTTCATCTGTTTTAAGTCATTTTTAATATAAAACAGTAAAATCATGTTTTTCCTCTAAATCTTTTTGTCACAATCGACACAGAAGCTGTACTTTAAAAAAAATCTTTGCCACATGCAAGGACCACTCAAGCATGGAGGGCAAAAGGATCAAAGGTCAAAGGTTAAAATGACTTAAAGGAGTCCATGTTTGTGAGGTTCTGTGTTGCAGAAGCTGTGCGTTTAAAATGTGTATTGTGTTGACAGATGCTGTCAGATCTGTCACTGTTTTTGAGACAAAAACACATCTTTTGCAAATGAATTGCTTTAGAGAATATCTAAGGGTAAGATAAGATAATCAGGACTCATAAAAGTTGACAGATCTGTGCAGCTTGATACATCTGAAAACCCCCAATCAGCTTCATGAAAAAGGAAAGACAACATTAAATATGTCTGATCAATTTAAAAGCTATCTTCTCCTTCTGATAAAAAATGTGCAGCAGTTAGATATGAAGCTGGACTAAGAGTTTTTGGTGCTACAGTTCATTTAAACTTACTTTTTGCAAGTTTAGGAGAAACCATTTGAAAATGTCATCCTGATTCATCCTAAGCTGGCTTTGAAGAGTTTGTCGTCTTGTAATGTGTCATGCGTGTCCAAGTTTCTGTCATTTGGTAATAATTTTATGTTGCTTTGTAAAATTCCGAAGTAGCCCTCTTGTTACTTGAAGAAGGCTGCCTGCTCTCTGTGGAGGAGGTGGGGGAGAGAAGGATGCTGGCGAAGCTGACCTGTATTCTGGAAAACTCCCCTCACCCGCTGCACCTTCAAGGAGTTCTGTGCCTTTAAACTGAAATCAGGTGCAAACTATATCAAATGCAGAAAGATGAAAATATCAAGTTAAAGAGTTTAATTTTACATCTGTTATGTTTGACCTTGATGTGGCCTGTTTTTGCTATATTTTATTTTGTTAAAGCAACAAATGAAATAACGTTATCAGCAAAGAGTCATAAAAAATAGTATTTTTGTCAAAAGATTCTCATTTATGTCTTGAAACACAATGCTGTTTTGACAACAAAGAAAAGAACAGCAAGGTGACGTCCTCGTGTGGTACGCCGACATTAACACGTAGACCCTCCCACCCTCCTCTAGTTCCCATATGGATCCTCTCCTGAGAGAAAAAGCTATCAGGGAGGTGTGTGTGTGTGTGTGTGTGTGTGTGTGTGTGTGTTTTATGACTTGACTGTGTGAGCACAAGAGGCCAGTGCACCAGTCTGGAAATAGGGGACACATTAATCTTATTTGTCATAACTTGTCCCTTGAGACACTTGGACCCCCCTTGTACCCATACACACCCACCCACACACTCTCACATACACACACACACACACACACACGCTGACCCCCCTCCAGCCTGCTATCGGTATCGGCGACGGACAGAGAGAGTGAGGCTAATTACATGTGAGAGTTAAGACGGGGGAAACAAGACAAAGACCATGATGTGTGTGTGTGTGTGTGTGTGTGTGTGTGTGTGTGTGTGTGTGTGCATGAGAGAGAGACAGTGTATGTGTGTGTGAAAGATGGGGAGAGAGAGAGTGTGCAAGGCCTTTGTTAGAGTTATAATGTAATTCACTTTGTGTCTATTGATGTTGGTTACCACAGTAACACAAATCACCTCTTATTTGTCCACATTGGTGTCCAAACTTTGTGTGACCATCTAATTGAAAACTGTATGTGCATGTGGTCAAGACAATGAGAATTACAGCAGGCTGTCCCTTCTGTGTTGTCATTGTTCTGTTGACTAAAAGTTTCTGCACTGTGTAAAATGAAAGCTGTCCCTAACTCAGAATATAGGAGCAAAGATGGTCAGGAGTTTAGAAAAAAGATTACATTTAATTGTAATAAAAAATGGACTAAAGTACCAAAAAAAATCTTTTAAACCAGCTATAGCTAGCTAAGATATCAGGGTGTCTGATTTGGGAACCTCAAAGTCTTGTCTCTGCTTCTTGTTGGTTCTAACCCTCATGCTGTGACCTTCATCAAGTATTGGAACAATTTGCAGATGAACGTGGAGTCGCCAGGATGAGGCTCAGTCTCCCCAAATCTGAGAACCTTCTCACCTAAGATTTAGACCAAATGAGATCCTGGATACAAGTGGCTCAAATGAGCTTACATCCCATAAGGCGGGAATACCTCAGGATCTCTCAGCAGAGCTGGAGAACGTCACATGGGAGAAGGATTTGTTAGAGTTTTCGCTTCCCTCTTGGTTCTGTTACCTCACTAAATCAATTGTGATGGATAAATTATATTTCATTAAGCATTTCTATGTTCTGCCACTATTTGTCTAAATTGATAAACATACCTGATACACTTCAATCAACCATAACATTATGACCACATTTCTAATATTAGCTCAGTCCTCTCTGATCACTAAAAGAGCCCTGTCCAGGTTTATGCTGGTGAAGGTCATCCACATCATGGTAATCCAAAAATTAATTCTATAGCAAGGTGGTTTGTTGGACAGTATCATACAGCCTCAGCCAATCAATGAGCCCATGACTCCATTGTATGTTACTGGTTTTCATTTCTTGGACACATCTTGGTAGATCAGACCACTACAGACTGTAAACATTCCACAAGAGCTGATGAGGTAAGATCACAAGTTACTTCTGTCAAAGTTTCACATTTTCTGCTTTGTCTGCATACAAAAGTTACTAGTGTTAAAACGGTTCTGATTTAACTTTCATTCAGATATTACAAAGAGAAAATTTGTCTTTAGGGAGCGAATAACCAACACATCAACGTTTCTGCAGAATGGAAAAGACTTCATGTGATTTTTTTGTCTCAGTTTTTCTTTAAGCAGTACATTTTTGTCCATCTTTGTAAGTACTGCTTATTTTCTTTTGCTAACTTCCTCACTTATTTGGCCCTTTCAAATTGATCTTATTCTCAGTTTGCTTCCTCAGCTCACCCAAGTTCTTCTGTTTCTGATTGGTCTGTTTTCCCCCCTCCCTCCTTCATTCTCTCTTCCTTCTCCTTCAGGCCAAACTGCAGTTATCAGATTTTTCTCTGCTTGGTTCTTTTCAATTAGACTTGCTCACTTCCAGCCTTGTGTGTGTGTGTGTGTGTGTGTGTTTGTGTTTAGTATCAGCGTGTGACACCTTAGGAAAAGATGCCATGCTGAATTATATTAACATTTTCCAAAGTCTTGCAACACTGTGAGTCCATCCATCCATCCATCCATCCATCCATCCATCCATCCATCCATCCATCCATCCATCCATCCATCCATCCATCCATCCATCCATCCATCCATCCATGTTATGTTTTCAATCAATGAATGGCAGAAACGTGTTGGTGGGATGGTGGCTGGGCGTATCTTGTGCGCAATTTGCATCTTTTGTCATTTTCAACATTTTTAAAGACACACTATATAACTTTTTTATAATAATCTGCTTGTGTCCAGAATACCACATTTGCAACTTCCGAGTCTCCAGTCCGGTGCCCTGAAGTCTCACAAAGTCACGTATCTCACGAGGGTTAGGCTAACCCAATGTGGCTAGCTGTTATGCTAGCACAGGAGTGTTTTTAGCTCATGATTCCTGTATTTAAAAAAAATCTCTCCCTGCTTGAACACAGCTGATTTCTTTGAATGAGTGATGAACCGCTCCAGTAGAAAGCAATGAAGGCTGAGGAGACATTTCAACACTTAGATTTAGGTGTTTCTGAGCAGAAACATGCTAACGCTTTTACAATAGTGATTTAAAATGGACACTAGGGGGTGATAAAAACAAGCCCAAATTGTATAGTATGCCTTTAAAAGATGCAACAACAGTCATCTGCATAGAATTTGTAGAAAACAGGGCTGTAAAAATCCTAAAAACCAATTTTATTCAACATAAACGCATGACTCACTGAGGGCAGCATGCTGGGGGTGGTATCCTGCTTCACGGTAAGGATACACATTGCAACCTATCAAATTTAAAGCTAATTAATAGATCAAAATTGCTGTAAAGGACCCTCCTAAACTGACATGCTTTCCTGAATTTTGGGCTTACGTGAGAATAATTTAGAAAAGATGTGCATGTTTGAGTCCTGCTCCCTAAGTGTAACCTTTCTTGTGGGCACAGAAAGTGGTGCGGGTGGGGGAAACTCATACATCTTAAGTCTGTGTTTGCTGGTGAGCCATCCATCATCAATATCCCAGCGATGGCTTCCTTCTGTGCACCATGTGACTGGTAAAGAAGTCAAACTTGGAGGTCAACATCTTCACACACACACACACACTCATCCTTTATGTACTGCAGCTCAGTCTGTTTTTATTTATACTCAGACTCTTTGGTGTCTCCAGTTGGCTCAGTTTAAATGTGTTTTTAGTGCGAAACAATATCACTTTTGGTGATGTGCGGGGTGCATGACACCAAAGTCGGTTTATTGGAAGAAAGATAAGATGTGTGTGTGTGTGAGTGTGAAGTCTATAAGACAGCCTGGGGGTTAATTAGAGAATGGTAAACAGAACACATGTGGCAGCTTAATATCCCCTCTGCCTTACAGCTCATTTCACACCCCAACCGCTCTGTTGCTCTCTTCCTGTTGTGTGTGTGTGTGTCCCTGTCTCTGTGTGTGTTTATCTGTTTTAGTTGGGGTCATGGGCGTTCCCCTGCCACCTATCCCAGAGGCGCTCACCCCTACCTCCGCTCCCACCCACACACACACATACACACACTCACACACACAGCTGCCATGGCGCCGGTGCAGGTGTGTGTGCGGTTCGGAGGTAATTTAAACCAGATGAGCTGGTGTCTTTCAGCCTGTGGCCCTGTCACTTCATCAATATCAAAAGATGGAGAGATGCAAGAATGAGGAGGATGGATGGATGGACGGGTGAATTGCATTGTCTCACTGGAAGACAAAAGATCAGTGGATTTGTCCATCCATGGATCCATTCATCCAGCGCTGGCTGATTTAAATCATCTAGGACACCTTAAATCTCTCAAAATGTATAGTGGATCAAGTTTTACTTAAACTTTTATACTATTTTCACTTTTGCATAGAAGAACTATTTACACACAAGTCCAGCTGTAAAGGAATAAGGGTTAATGTTATGTGTTTTCACACTGGTTTCTTTTGCATCATTGGTTGCTCAGTTTAATGCATGCTGTTCGCAATACTTGTTTAACATGCAAAATTACTAGTTTTCTATGTAAATAACTACAAACATCTGTGTGTAAATAACAGTCTGGTGCAGAAGTAAAATATTCACTTACTCTTTGAGGTTTGGTCATTTTATTCCCTTTATCCTAATGAAGAATGCACAGAATTAGCTGAAAAATGTCTAGAAAAAACAAGGAGGTTAGAATAAAAAGTTAAATATTATTACTTTTATTACAATGCATTATTAGATAGGTTTATTTAAAACATTTAAAATAAAAATTTCGATGTCTAGGATCCACTCTGGAAAAGGCTCCAGATGTTCACTTTTTCACGAGGACTTCTCTCTGATTATTCAAACTGAGATTGTTTTTTAACAGTTAGGGAGCCACTGATGACTCATATCTTCTCTACAGAAAATAATCATTAAAAATGTCCCACTAATCCCTTAAAGTTTTTCCATGTGAAACTTGTGTTTATGTTTTTCTGTGTTCTGATAAATTTCTTGCCTATTATTTCTATCATATCTATCTGTCTATCAGCTCAATGCATAGGTTCATTGAGGCCACAGCTGTTTCTATGCCTCATTACCAATATTTTCCAGTCGCCGCTTTAAAATTGAGCTCAGTAGCTCCTAAATTTAAGATAAAGCACATCCTAATTCAAACTAGAGAAATTCTTATTCAAGAAAATTTAATTTAAGGTCTGCTGGTGGGAAAACACTAATGGTTATTAGAGCTGCACTTCTGAGTCATCTGTAAATGAACATTTTCACTCATGTTTCTATGGCAGTGACCAATGTGAGCCTTAACCCCGTGGAAATTTGATCTGGATTTGAGTTTCTTAGTTTTACAGAGTTAAAATAAAATCAACCCAAACAATTCACTGTAGCTGTATAGGAAAGAACAAACATACTTTTTAATGTCATTTAAGAAGAATGTTCTGTAGCTTTATGATATATTAACTATGGCAGATCTATAATCTGTATTTGGTTCAAAAATCATTCATATCCATTCACATACAAGAAAAACAGAATTTGGAGCTGTTTACTTCATGTGTCTCTTGGGGGGAAAAGTCTTTCTTATGGATTGAATGAAGACTGAATATAATTTCCACAGATAGAGCAAAAGTTTGGTCTCTTTAAATGCAAAGAAACTTTTGCACAACGTGAAAACATCCTTAACACCGGGCTGCTGTGATTGTATGGGGAGTCCTTGCTGTCAGAGCTGAAGGCAATCGTATTTACTCATCTATCACTCTTCCCAGCACTCTGCCCCGCGTCTGTTTATTGTCACGCCACCATCTTATTATGACTGTTATTTCCTAATTATGACCACAAATTTCATAGGAGGTCTGGCTGCAGCGTTTACAGCGTTTACGCTTGACAACAGGGTGCTTTTTCCCCCAGAGCGTTGCATTCTGAACTTCAGCAGCACCTCCAGCGCGCGCCGGCGACCACGCAACAAAAGACCAATCTGTTAGACCAATAAATGAGCAGTCAGGTGTGTGTGTGTGTGTGTGTGTGTGTGTCCCGGAGCAGTAAATGAACACTCTCTCTATCTCTCATCTATCAATAGCTTGACACCAGGAGCAGCTGTGAATTTGTGCACACACACACACACCCTCTCTCTCACACACACACTCTCTTTACTACTTTAGCAATTTGGGATAATTAGCCTACTATACAATGTCTGCCTGTGGTCCCCAGGGGTCCAGTGGGCTGAGTATGTGTGTGTGTGGATGTCTGGTAAGGATCAGCTGTGTTAAGCATCCCGTGACATCTAAACTACTAATTCATTGCTACATTAATGACATTGATTAACATAAGGCTACGCACACACACACACAAGCATAGGCCACATTGGGTAGATCCGTTCTGATGCCTTGAGAGAGTTTTCTGACCGCTTGCACCAGATATTCTGATTTGGGTAATACATGTATTATGAAGCTGAAGCTGAAGCATGCATATCTGAAGCTGATTTTTAAAATAATAATGATCTAAAAAATGTGGACTTTTTACAGCAGTAAAACAAAGTATTCACTCTTATCACGAGGACAAAATCAGAGATTGCATCTTCTAAAAGGTCAGATCCATTGCAAAACTGACTAAAGTCAGTTCAGAAATGTTATTTGACCTAAACACTGTTTTTACCAAGAGAAATAGTAAACTTGTTCAATATCCTGTGAACACAAATAACCAATCAACATGGCAGCAACTCAGTGCATTTAGGAATCTAGAGGTGGAGAATGAACGTGGTCTGAGTATATCAGAAACTGCTGATCTACTGGGATTTTAACCCACAATCATAGAATGTTTTCAGAGAATGGGCAGAAAAAGTGGAAATATTCTGATGAAAATGTCTTGTTGATGTCAAAAGTCAGAGGATAATGGGTAGACTGGTTTGAGATCGCAAAAAGGCAGCAGTAGCTCAAATAACCACTGGATCTAACTAAGGTCTTCAGAACACCACCTCTGATCCTCGACATGTTGAACCTTGAAGCAGATGAACCACAGAAGACCAGGTGTCTCCCCTGTCAGGACCACCAGAACTGGAATATGTCAAAATGTCTTATGTGGACTTGAAGAAGGCGTATCAGCCTGTGGGGGGCAAACATCTCAAGATTTGCTCTCAAGGACAAAAACAGCAATGCTTTTAAGTTAAGGCTCAAATAAAACACTTAGATGTTTAAATAAATGAAGTATTGTGAATTTTGTGTTGTTTTGACTGCAGACAAATAGCCAATCATTGAGGGAGAGCAAAAGAGAGAAATGTGTGTTGGATTTCAATACCAGTGACCAGGCAACCGATTGCGGAAGTTGGTGTGTGTGAATAATATACTTCAAAAGAGAATGTGTGTGTGTAGATGATGAGAAGATAATGATGTATCAACGTCTGTCTGCCACTGAGCCTCAGTGTCCTGCTGTGACAAGAGCCAGGTGCTGATGGGAGAGAGAAATCAGGCAGTAAATCAATAACATCTTGATTGGAGATGATTACACTTCTCATTCCCTCGCATTCTATGTATAGGTCTTAGTGTGTGTATATTATTTTTTTGTCATCATGATTTCTGGTTGTCTGTTCCTCTTCGCACAGTTTACTCAGTTGCACACACACTCACACACACACTCACACACACGCGCACAAAGCTGCAGTTTCCATCATGACATGATGACAGCGATTTCCTAAAGACTCACCGTTGCTTTAAAACGTTTTTTGCTAAATTCTAAAAGACGCTCAAACCTTTAAAAGGGCCTTATTGAAGCTTGATGTTTAGATCATTTGAAATTTTTGTTTGCATCTCCAAAAACAAAGCAACTCCCTCAGACTGATCTTAACTGATGAGAGACATGTTGCTGAAATATGCACACAGAAATGTCCAAATCCTGCAAAATGACAAAAAAATAAGGATGCAACAAGTAGTTTAAAATGCAGCTGAACACTGTAACTATACAGAAGTTTGTTGTCTTTATTTTGACCATAACTTTAGAGGAAATGAGCAGAAAGAGGCAGGAAACATTTAAAAAGACTGGGATTTGAGTCAGAGGATGATGTTGCATCTGTGCATGAAGCAACAGCTCAATCTGACCTATGGCATTCCGACTGGTATATGTAAGACTAAGATATGTATATGTAGACTTATTTCATATTTTTAAAACTGGAGAAGGACATTGTCATTGAAGCTGAGATCATCCTAAAGCCATATGTGTGGTGTTGATTATCAGCCAAGGAATTGGAGCCCTCAGAACACAGCCACGAATAAAAAAATGGTACCTAAACATCCTCCCAGAGGAACTCCTCCCAACTACTTTGGTACCTTTTCCTGCTAGATAGAGTATGGTGCAATAAGGCTAATGTGATAATTAAGTGTCTCGGGGAACTGACCATCAACATTATGGGTCTATATCTAGGAAACTCCCACAAGATCCCATTGAGAGCTCAGAGTTTACACTCAAGAGAAGGATGGACAAACAACATGCACAAATTCCACTGAAAAACAGGTCTTGAATAACCATGCAAATATTGACTTTTTGCATAAACATTAAGTAATTGTCAATAAAATGGGGTGATCGTGGCTCAGGGGAAGAGAGGTTGTCTACTGATGGAGAGATCCGGGTAATGTGTTGAAGTATCCTGATACTGAACCCCCACCTGGCTCCTGGGCGCCATGAAACTGGCTGCTGCTCAGGGATGGGTCAAACAGACTCCACTACACGTGTGGCCACAAATCACTTCCCCTTATCGCCTTTGAAATGTATAATATGATTTGGTAAACCATAGAAACATACGGTCAAAAGATTTAAAAATAAATGTTAAAAAAAACCAAAAAACTTGTGTCATTCTCCAAACTGCTGGATTGTTGAACATTTCTAAATGTTTTCTTTTTTTTAGGCTTTACCATCAAACTCTACTGATGAGAATGCCTCACCTCATTAGGTTCACTCAATAAGAAATTCATCACAGAAAAAGTGTGTTTTGTTTTTCCCGTGACAGCCACGCACCAAGGTAATAAATTAGGGGAGAAAAATCCAACATATTCAGGGAAGAAATCACATACAGTGTGTTAATAAACATCACGTTTCACCAGAAAGCTGTTGGTTGGAGTTTGTTCTTTATCAAAATATTCACTCTATTGTCTTTTTTATGTTGATTGAAGAGACACTGGCCAAAAATCTTCCATGGATGACTTAGACGGGATCTACAAAGACATAAACATTTATTTTTTTAATTATCAAACGGTCCAGTGATCTCTTTCTGCTCATGTGTTCAGGTAGAAACCATTTCCATCTTGATAGAAATGTTCCATCACAGGTTAAAGGTGAGACAGCACAATTTGTATTGGTTTTCAGTGACACTTCCCTCTAGTTGTACAAGTGAACCAAATGTTGACCCTCAGAGCAAAACAGAGGCCTTCAGTGTGGGGATTTGTGCTTTTCTGGTCAATTCATAAGGAAAAGGTAAAAATCTCAGAAGTAACCAGTCTGTAAATACTTTGATAACAAGACCATGGCTAGAACCTCAAGTTTACGCAAAGTGCTGCATAAAAGTAATTCTCATTAGAATTAAGACCTGACAAATTAAATAGGCTGACACTAAAACCTCCCAAATAAACATCTGTTTGCATTTTCCCTGCATTCTCTGTTCTATCTTTAATATCTGCCTCAAATAACAGCTGAGACAGAGAGATGCAGATAGGTGAAAAAAATCAGACTGAAATAGAGGTGAAGATGGAGAGATGAAGGTAAACAGACGGAGGTAGGAAATAAGAGATTGGATGACAGCGCTCCATGTCTGTGATCTCAGTGTGAAGCTGATCCCTGCTTGGCCCAATTCTTTATCCATAACTCTGTCGCCATCATGTCCTCTCTGTTTATTCTTTCAATTAATCTTTGCTCTTTCATTTGGCTGATTTGAGTTTTTACCTGACATCTGCTGCTTAAATAGTTTAGTTTGTGGCTGTGAGTGGAGGCTGTGACCTTCATTCCAGTCTTTTCCTAATTCTCTCCTCCTTTATCTCCCTCTTTTGTCATCTTTTTTTTTATATTCTCTCAGCAGGTAGTGATCCCGGTGGTGACATGTGCCTCTGCACCCCACAATTACTGTCACATTTGGCTAAAGTAATGGAAAGAAGGGTAAAATGATCTGTGGTTTTGATCTGATCTGATAGATTTATTTTTACAGGTGCGTGCCAGATAATACCCCATACTTTTGTTTCCTTTTTATCCGTTTCATATCAGAGCAGCATTTGACCTCAGTTGCCTTTAAAGCTAATTTTTCTTTCTATTGTTTTGGATTCCAAACAAGCATTTTGTACAGTAGCATGAGGATATAAACAAACAGTGGCCTCAATTATAACACCACACACATTCACTGTGTACAGCCGAGGCGCCCTCAGATTTTTTTGGGTTTGCAAATTGGTCATTTCCCCCAATTTTAGTGACATTTTGAGGCTGAACAATGCCTCTAATAGGATGTTGGTTTACAGAAAGTTAAATCAGGACATTAAACATTTACGCAAACGGTATCAGAATGTATAAAAACATTAAAAATGACATTTGTGAAAGTCCTTTCTGCAGGATCTAACCATTTTTAATTCATTAAAATAAACGTTAAGTTGTAATTGTACAGCTGGTCAAGTCCGTATGTTTTATTCATTAAAATCTGAAATGTCAGTTTGTTTTATTATAATGGTTATGGGATTTATTAGGGAAAACATTTCATATAATATAAATGCACAAATCATACAAAACATAATGAAAACAGTGCAAATCCACCTGTTAATGATCAATTTCATCCACTTAGACTCTAGAGTCTGTAAAACTGTTTTAGACTTTGATGTCTTTTATATCTGTTGTAAAAAGTTTTGTTTTTGTCCTTCTGAGCCAAACAGACATTATTTTATAGGGTATCATCTGATTTGTTTCTTTTTTTTTTTCATTTCTCTTGAACTCACATCTTTTGGGTATCAATTTAAAAAATGTCTGTTTTTTCTGCAGTTTAAAAAAAAACACGTTAAAGGCACACTATGCAACTTTTTCATATTTTAAATCTTTTTCTTGAGCCAGTATGTGCTAATATGACCTTTTACAGGGTTAATGAAAAGTCACTCAGCCCCATCTGCTGCTTGTGTCCAGGATACTGGGTTTGCAGCTTCTGAGTCTCCGGTCAGGTGCCCTGGTCTCACGAGGGTTAGGCTAACCCAAAGTGGCTGTTATGCTAGCGCCGGAGTGTTTTTAGTTCATGATTCCTGCACTTTTTCAATCTCTCCCTGCTTGAACACAGCTGATTTCGTTGAATGAGTGATGAACCGCTCCAGTAGAAAGCAATGAAGGCTGAGGAGACATTTCAACAGTTAGATTTAAGTGTTTCTGAGTAAAGACGATGCTAACGTTTTTACAGCAGTGATTTAAAACAGACACTAGGAGGTGCTAAAAACAAGCCCAAACTGCATAGTATGCATTTAAGTGACTTTATGGTAATTCCTGAAACCACAATTTGACTTATAAGCCAGAAAACAGAACTCAACAGCATCACTACAGTATCAACAAGTTTGCATAACATCCTTTTCTTGGGAAAATGGTTGGAATTTAAATCAGAAACTGTGAACGTAATCTCTTTTGAGGCATGTTAGCTGTGCAGCAAATTACCATGACAATCCAGCCAGGTTAAATGAGAGACACATTTACTGTGACGCTGAAATCCCCTTCCTGTGATTAATAATACCTTTCTAACTCATTACTTTTTTGTACTGCCTCCTCTTTTGCTCAATAAATTTAAACTTCAATGTGCAAGCTTGTAGATTATATCTAATAAAGTCATCAAAGCTAACATCATCAGTTTTCTAAAGATGGAAACAGCAATAAAAATGACATTAACCGTGTTATATTAGGCACAGAGACGATCCCTTATGAGAGATGTGTCACTTCTCTTCCTGCTGGAGTTTTCTATTGTTTTTCTGTATTGCAATTTACTCTGCAGGGTTTCAAAAACTGCTGATGAGCCTCAGCAGATGGAAAAAAAATTAAAAAGCTTCAGTTTTAAGCTTTAAATCTAAATTTGGTAACAGTTTTACAGATATGGCAGGCAGGTGGATGAATGTGTGTTTGCTGCGTGTTTCCTACCACACCTCTGAGTTTGACCTTGTTGCTGCAGAGCTTGATGGGAGGGAGGGGGGGATGGGGAGGGAAAGGCGAGTGATTGGGGTTGGCGGTCAAATCTCGGTTTCTGTTAATGAGCTGTCATCTGCAGATCGGAGTTCCCACACGTCCAAACGGACCCTAAGTTCATGTGTTGTTGACCTACGACTCAGAAAGATGTGCTCATTCAAAGAAAGAGAAAGAAAATTAGTGTTTGATCATGAAATTATCCATCAAAACCCCCATATTGGTGTGTCCTCTGGACTACTTTATATTATATTATTTTCTCATAAACACAATGAGCACACACACTGGAGCACTGGGCTGTCTCGGGGTCACAATTTGGACCTTTTGACCTATATGGTCAAAGGTCTCGCCCAATCAAGAGTCAAAATGTGAACAGAAGGGGATATGGACTCCCTTGACTGTTCATTATAGCTCCCTCTCCTTCATTCTATGAATGTGTGTGTGTGTGTGTGTGTGTGTGTGTCAGCAGGTTAAGAGCCTTTCCATTGGCACCTATAGAGCCTGAGTGAATGGTCTCTAATGATTGATTTTATCCTTTCACCTCATCTCTGTGTGTCTTCCTCTGAACGTCAAAGTTGAAATTAGAGTCGCGGTGACGAGTGACACGTTTCAAGCACAAACAGTCAACAAACGCCTGACCTCTATTTCCTCAGGCTACAAATAAAACACATGATGCAACAAACCATTCACTAACCACTCCTCTGGATTTGTAGCTTTTGCTGATATCATCTGAAAACTATTATTCCAAGACATTTTTTTATTTATTTTTTCTTATGCATGCAACATTAATACACCATGATACCATATATGACATTTATTCATTTTTTTTAGCTGTTGCACACTCACATGCAACTGCCTATTAGTTACACAATATTCCTTCAGCAGACAATGCAAAATATTTCAACATTTAAAGATTAAGTTAATTTAAAATCTCTATGTACAAAGCTAGAAATGATGGATGGAAATCACAAGAAGGATTTTAAAGGCACACTAAATAACTTTTTCATATTTTAAAATCTTCTTCTTGAGCCAGTTTGTGCTAACATGACCCTTTAGGGTTAATGAAAAGTCACTCAGCCCCACCTGCTGCTTGTGTCCAGAATACCGTGTTTGCAACTTCTGGTCCGGTGAAGTCTCACAAAATCTCATGAGAAGCAGTTACGCTTTACGGCAATCCATGTTTACACCTCAATATCTGCTCAGAACAGAGGAGCTGAAGACACAGACTTCATATATATGAGCTAAGAGGTCTATTGTATTATGATTATCATGGCGGAGCCTCCAAAGAAACAAAGAGAACCTTTATCTGTTGATTGAAAACGTGGGCACACAGCGAGGGGAGGAGTCAACAGGTCGTTTTTTTCAACAGTGATTTAAAACAAACACTAGGGGGTGCTATAAACAAAACTGCCTAGTGTGCCTTTAAAAGTTTATTCCCACAATTGACGTTCATGAGGAGTAAAATTATGCCATGATCAGGATGATGACTTGCAATACTGTTCAACTGTTATTTCAAAAATAGCTTAATGTATGAAGAAATCATAAGATTATATGAACAAATGAAAATGTTTTTAGGAGGTTTGCAATGATTTAGCTGATTTTTTGGGGGGGTAAAATTCAATGAGTGAAATAAGTCAGCAAAAGGATCTTTTTGACTCAATTGAGGATACATTTTTTTTCAAAACTCGTCAGAGGCGATTCACAAAGCAGCTGAGATTTACAGCTTTTTAAAAAAGTTTTTATTGCAGCAAATGAGTGAATTTCTTGTCTGATGGATGCTTTTTGTGCTTTTAATAGTTTTTTCCCCCTTTCAGCGACTGTGCATCAAGAGGCCAGTGTATCATCAGCTGTTTGCTGGTTTCTATTTTACCCAGCAGTCATTCCTGCCCGGTAATGATCTTCAGCTTTTATTTTCCAGGATGAGCTCTATTAGTTCCCTATTGAATAACTCCAAGGGGGGGCAGAGAAGACCTCTGTGTTTGCAGCTATCAGCAGGGAGCACATCAGAGTCTCTGTAGGTCTGACGGTCGCTGATAAGAGCAGCATGATTAACACACACACACCCATGCAGAGGGGCTGCTGGTGGTAGTCTATTGTTGGAGGAACAACAGACGTCTGGGTGTGCGCTGATAATCAGCCATCAAACCAGATTTTACAAAACATTTTGTGGAAAAGCGTCAAATTCTCAGCTTCAGCTCAACCTCCAGAGCAAAACACAGTAAAGATGTTCAGTTAAATCAACCAATAAAAATGGGGGGAAATAAAGGATTATTACAATTTTGGGGTCAAAGTTGATTAATTAATTCCACTAATTTTGTTATTTTGTTTGCAGTTTGTGGTTTTCCCTGCTCTGTCCTTAAAATAAAGTCAACAGATTTCATGTAAGGAAAAAAAAAGTTAATAGATTTCAGCTAAAATGATTGTTTTCTTGTGAATTCTGTGCAGAACTGCAGCGCCAAACCCCCACGCACACTCCATTCAATCAGCCGACAAAAGAGCAAAAGGTCAGAATGACTTTGGTGGCTCAAGTTGACTTTTTAAGCCCAAAAATCAGTTAACTGGTCCTCACTGACTTCAGCAAAGCCTGCCATTAACTGAGACGGTCTAAGCTGACTAAACCAGACTTCCTCTGAGCTTTCAGACCGAGCTGAATGAGTCTGAGCTAAAAAAAAAACCTTCAAAAGTACTCAACTCTAAAACCATTAAAGCATGTCTTCTTAAAACTTCTCTCTCATTTCTTCCTCATTTATCCTCTGATCCTCTCCTCTGTTGTCTCGACTCCTTCCGGGTCGGTCCACGCTGCTGCTGGGCTACGTTTTCCTAATTTATCCTCCTTTCCTCCATCACCCCCCCCCTCTTTAGTGCCATCCTGGGCCCCTTGTGTCATGAAAATCCTTTGTTCCCCTCTGTGTCCTTTAACACAAGCACATGAATGCAGATGGAGTGAGTCAGTCTATTTAGACAGTCTCTTCTATCTGTATTTCTCTTTCGTTGGACAAAGGTTTGACAAATTAAAGGAATAAGTGAGCAAAGGCAGGAAAACTCACAAAATACAACAGTGAACTGACTACAGTTGAGCTTAAGGTTAATAGATATATTTCTGTGCTTTCATTCTTTTTTTTTTTTTTTTTTTTAAGAGAAATAATTATCTCCTCTTGGCTTTATTTTAAACCCAATAAGTAGAACTAAACATCCCGATGTTAAAAGACGATGAGATGAAAATATTTGTGATCAAATTCGGGTCTTTTATCTGTAATCTGGCCTTTGTGAGAAATGGTCAGCGGGCGTCTCTCTGATTTCTGCCGGTTGGAAACATAACTTCTGCCTTTCATCTTCGAGATGAAGGAAACAGAAATATGTTGCCACTCTGCCCCCCCCCTCCCCCTCCCCCACTGAAAGTGGAAACAGTATAACTCAATGGAATAAGTGCGTGGCTCTGCAACTCTGTGACACAGAAATCAGCAGTATTACTCAGAGGGAGATAGAATGAGGAAAAAGTGAGCGACAGGGAATGGCCTGAGCAAGTGCATTTGTGCCAAACTTCTATATAATATTCTCCTCTGATCTATTTACTGTCTTAGCTGACCAAGAAATTCCTGCGCAATAACCCACCCACTGTGTCTGATATCAGATTAAAACTCTCTATAAATAAATTGACATCGACAGCGACAGAATATAACACAGCTCCGTCATCTGCGTCGCCTCTCTGTGCAGATGAGTTGCTTTCCGGACTTTTGCATGATTTTTGTGTAATCAACATGTTGGGAAATGCTTTAATTTTACAACGCAACAAATATCTTTGAGGCAAAATGACACGTGATGATATTTCTGTGTATTCTAATCTGTACATCCATGGACTTCATAGTGCAGTGGAGTCTGTTTGTTCCAGCTCAAGAACAGTTACAGATTTTACTAACAAACTGGAAACGAGTGCAACTGATTGAGGATGGTCTTTGTCTCCCACCGACTTTATGATGCAAACAATAGGTTTACTTGATGTATAATTTTATTATTATATCATTATTGTTAAATGGTCTGACAGCTAGAAAACATTTGATGCTATTAATGTAAGAAATCAGTAAACAAAGATGCTTTTATTACTGAGATGAGATGTGAAGGATGTCCTTAATTCAAATGTATCTGGAGTTTAAATCAATTTACTGGAAATGTAGTTTAATCACTAAACTGAACAAACCATAACCTGGGAGGACACTGAAGTCTGAGGAAACCATGATATTTTTATTAAGTTGATGATTCATACAGATTCTGAAAATGGTTGCAGCTGTTTGTTGGTTTGAATTTCAGGCTGTCAAATCATCTTTTCAGATCATCAGGTGCAAAGTTTAGATCTTATTGTTGACAAGGATTCCTGCTGAACAAAAAAGATTCTCCAAATTAGCATGCAGGGATGTATTTGTGAGATATGACCTGACCTGATTTGAACATTCTGTCTGAGCTCCCCCGAGGGCAAAGAAACAGGTTTTTTCCTTATAGAAAAGATAATATTTGTGATAAAATCTCACCTACTTTAGATTATTTTTTGCTCCATTATTCAACAATCTGCTTGCAAACAAGTGACCTTTGTTGGGAAACTGAAACAAGCCGGTCGATTTCTGGGTTCTGCACCTGCTTCCTGTCGACTCTGTAATTTGTCTTTTGTCTAATTTGTCTTTTTATGATGTTCTAACCTTTCAGCTCCCTCCAAAGCATGAACTGGGTGTTTTAACATTTTGTTTGGAGACAAAGTTAGCCCTATCTATGCATCATCTGTTTGTTGCATGTGGGATAGTTTTTAAAAAAGTTCTAATTAGCCTCCTGGGATGGAGTGTAAGACGATGCAACTTTCTCAGAAGTGACAAAAGCGAACGTATGTGTCTTTGTTTGATTTGTTTCTTTTGATCGCAGAGAACAGAAACTCTTTTGTTGATTTTTGAACACGAAACTTGAAAACGAACATGAAAAAAAGGTGCTTGATTTTTGCTATGAAGTTCTCCACCTTGTTTAATCTGTGATGTGATTGAAACGATGCCATTCTCTCACTCATTTAAGAGTAAAAGAAAGTAATTAATATAAGAAACCCAAAAGAGGAAAAGAAAAAAGCTGAAACAGACCAAAGCCAGACGGCGTTTCATTAAGAAATGTTCTGTTGCTCGCACAAACACAACAACAGCTTAACAAGACAGCAAAGGAGGTTTAACAAGCAGGTTACTTCCTCACTTCTCAGACTGATAAAAAAAGGGGGAAAAAGATGTTTGTTTCCATGGCAACAAAGCATTGTTATTTTACAATCCACTCCTAACTGTCACCCCTTCAACTTTTTCCTCCGGCTCCAATTTCTCTGTTCCTTCCATCACAGCATCAACCCCCTTTTTCTTTCTTTTTTTTGTCCCCATGTTTATCCTTTTATCTTGACCTGCATCTCTGTTTTCTCTCATCTCCCTCCTCCTCCGTCTCCTCATCCCTGAGCTCTTCTTCCACCATGTTTCTCTCTCTTCTTCTTCTCTACACATCTCCACTTCCTTCATTATAAAGCTAAGAGGATTTGGTGGTTGTGGTGTGTGTGTTTGTGTGCATGTGTGTGTGTCCCTAGTCCCAATTAACCCCCATGAATCTCTTCTCTCTGCTGAGTTGTTGCACAAAATGAGAGATGTTCCTAACAAACCAGCGGTTTTTTGCGGCCGTGTTTTCATACTTGCAAAAATGGTGGCTGAACTCTCGAAGATGACCGGGATCGGGTGAAATTCCTGCAAATCCTCACGCTGTAACAGCTGAGACCTGACCTGCTTTAAATCAGAGGTTTATTGTTTTTTGTTATCTGTATTATAGTTTCATCACAGGAATACCGCTGCCTTTCTTGTCGTCTCTCTAATTCGAACAGATTTTCACTTACTCGTCCTATTCCCTTTGAAATCTGAAGTCCTCCTGCTGACTAAACCTGACAGACTTTGTGAAAAACTCCCTTTGAAGATCTTTTAATTTGCGCAGCAGGAAGGGATCACAGCGCTCCTGTTGGATGCTTTAGCTCTAATGAGCAAATAAATAAACATCTTAAAATGACTGAGTGAGTTTAGCATGTGAGGATTGTTTTACTTTGAAGACACAATCACAAGGTGTTTCACATCAAAGTAACATAAAGGAGAAAATATATACAAGTTCAAATAAAATTGAAGTAAAAATAATGCACAAATGCAATCAAACGGGAAAAGTTTTACTGAGGCAAGTAAAAACGTAGGATTCACCAATGTTTCCTTACTGAAAAATTCAAGACTGCAAGTCATATTGGAGGGTTTTCCATGAAGTCAAAGGTCAGACATTCTTGACGCACACCTTTCAGAAAGTTCCAGTTGAACACATTGAATAATTTCCCAAAGGTTTTGGGAATTATCCATTTATTTTTGGTAAATGAGTGATTTTGTGTTCTTTTTGGCCAGCAGAGGATTTGGGAAGTAATGTAAAACACAAATAAAATAGGGTCAAGAACAAAACCCTGGGGAACACCAAAGGGATATTTCAGTCATTTACAACAGGTATGTACCTAAAGTCAGGACCATATCCACCTGTGACATCTCTCAAAGCAAGCTGATTCTCTAAAAACAGGAAAAATCCTCTGACTGGGACAAAAGTCAGATCAGGAGAGACACTGCTGCTGCACGGCGACAAACCATGCTATTTTTTTGGGTATTTAAACCTAGGGATGCACCAATACCAAAATGATATCGGTATCGGGCCGATACCAATACGATACCATAAAGTTAACAGAAAATAGAAGAAATAGAACCTGTCTTCCAATTCATTGCATTTTGTTTGTGCGGTAAAAGTATCGGTATCTGCACTCGGTATTGGCATGTGCTCAGATTCAAGTATCGGTATCGTATCAGTTTGAAAAAAAGTGGTATTGGTGCATTCCTATTTAAAACAACTATTCCTCAAAAAAGTAATTTAGCACGAGACCATTTGTTTAGTTTATGGTGTTTATGCTGCTGTTTTAAACAATATCATTATGCTACTGTACGTATGCTGCTGCAGCTTAAACACCATAAATAAGTCACTATAAATTCAATAATGATCCACAGTGAAACACTTCCTACGTGAATGTTTCATAAATGTAAGCTGTTTAAACATTGCTTAAATAAAATGAACAGAAACTAGGACCAATTAGACTGATTGCTTTTGCATCTTTAAAACACGGCTAATAATGATGACTTCCTGCATGTGGTAAGTGTTTAACTACAGTTTAAAAGAGACCTGAATGTTTTGGTAATGCGAGCTGACATTTATCAGAGTGGGGTTACCACAAAGGAAAAGCATTTTATCACACCTTGGGACCATAAACAGACGTGCACATGTAATGAAAGGCGTCAGGGGAGCGCTGAAGGTATCAGGTGGGAAGCAGCTGCGAACATAGACTGCTTAATAAGCCGTCTGTGTTTGAATTAATGACTCATAAACCTGTCTGACTAAATCTGACATGCATCACCCCAGACTTGGCTGTTTAAATGCAATTGTTTTTTTCAAAATAGAAAACAAATTTAATGTAATAAACAAACTCAAATACAGTAAGTAGCGTTCCATTTGCAGGTCTAATATTTGGTGACATTTTTGCAAAATTGTTTGTGTTATCCAAGATCATTATAATTCAAGGATGAAAAATAAAATTACAAGAACTGAGACACACAAAAATCCCACAAATCTAGCAAAATGTTCCTTCAAATTCCCATCAGGGAAAACTTTGATCCAGTTCAGAGGAATCTAATTTGCTTCTGTTCATTCTTTTTCATTTTGCTTCCTTCCAGGTATTAAGATATTAAGAAAAGGATATTTACTTTTACAAAGTATTGCATTATAATTGATGTTTTTTTTAAACTCATGCCATTTCAGAAGTAATGTTTTTGCAGATGCCTTTTCCGAACTTATTGTCTCAAATTAAATTGGTTTTGTTTTACATACACACTCCCATGAGTCACACAGGTAAACATCCTCCTTTGGTTGTTTAAAAAAAAAAAAAAAACAACGTTGAGATGTTTGTTAGAAATCCTCAGAAGAGGATTATTCCTTCAGTGCAGTGAGGACCACAGCTAAGACTATTGGGTTAGGGAATTCTGGAGTATTAGAAAGTTTTAAAATAGAGCTTGAGATTCATCGTGACTAATGTGATTTCCAGTTTAATATCGGTCTGTGTGCAATCAAGGCAGAGGCGTATTTCTGGGATTTGGATCAGATTGGTGTTCCAACATCACGGATTGTAAAAATTGTACTTTTATTGGATGCTTGGTGCAACTCCATCATATAGTTTTTAAAGGAACATTAAATTTGGCTTCACGTGAAAAAATACTTTATAAAGAATTTGTTTTTGTTCTGAGCTGGTAAAGGTAACCATGGATGTTTTTCACATTCTCACATTTAATTTCACTGATAACAACAGGTCATTTCTGAAGGCGGCAGCTGAGGGATATTTGAATTGATAAACAGACAGAGACTTTTTTAGTGTAACTGTGTTCTGAAAATCATCCAGATCTTTATGAACTTCTGTCACAGTTTAAATGGATCAGGACCATTATGTGCTAAACCTACCCACAGGTAACACCGTAGCATTAACTGAATGTTTTCCATCACTGACCAGTTTTTTTTAAAAGGTGATGAAAAATTCTGAAAGTCATCTGTCATTTTGACAGATTACAATTCACACCCCTGACCACTAGGTGGCGAGTGAGCAGATTAATTAGCTCTCGATGACCTCGCTGGCTTCACACAAAAAAAAAAAATCACTGTAGCTGAGAGTCCAAAGTTTCTTCAAAAACCTCAAAAACGGTGATGATGTTGATAAAAGATGGACTGATGCAGTGGATGAAGAAGGAACTTGAGATGTGTGGTTTAACACAAGCAACCCGATTCAAGTCCACCCATCGGTTCGAGCTGAATAATTAAGTTAATTGTTTGGGCTGAGTTGTTTCATACAGCGGAGGAAGAAAAGGAAAACACAATAAAAAAACAACTACTCAGGTTCGGACCAACCATGTGATGATGCTGGGCTGTGTCTGGTTCAGGCTTCAAGTCATTTTGGGTTTGGGTTGAATTTTTGGGCCTGCTGAGATCTCTAAAAATGTAACTTAATAGCGAGCCACTGCAGTGACGGGCTGCATGATCTATACCGCTATATAAATATTATATAATTAAGAAATTATGGTAAAAATAGATTATGACCAGATTTCTTTGAACCTGTCAGTCAAAATGACAGACAACAAAAAAGCACAACCTCTGCACTGAAGGTAAATAACAATAATCTGTGTGTTTCACCATAAAATACCTTGAGTTCAGAGGTAAACTGATATAGTGAATGCACTTTGGAGAAACTGCTTTATTTTGACCTGATAGGGGTTAGTTAATACATTTCTGCTTGTTTAAAACATTCTTTAATCTCCAAAAATATCATATTATTATAAACCTTAGTGTTTGCATGAATTGTATTGAGACTGGAGTTTTTAAAGAGTAGAAAATGCCACTTTGTCCATGTATACAGTAATGTGTCTAAGTTACAGTCACAACAGTACGTTTACACTTTACAGCTATATGTGCCATGATGGTATCAGCTGTGTTTTATTACCTAATGACACACATGAGCAGTGAATGTGTTGTCAAAAACCCATCCTTCAATCCTCCAATCCCCTCGTGTTTCCCTCGTTTATGAGATTGTATTCAAGCCACTACACTTTGAGCTGCAACATATCGATAATTTCAGACTTTTGTCTTGATCTTTGTTGTTTTCCCTCTCATCACCTCTGTCCTGATTCCTTAAAGAAACATAAATCACATCTAATAATTCTCGGGGTGCAGTAGTCATCTTGAGGGTGTCAGGTGCTCTTTGTGGCCCTGCCCTAATGAGCCACATGTGACCAGTTAAAAAGGAACCATCTGATCTGTCAATTCGCCTCATTACCACCCAATACATATTAATGTCCAGGGTCACATCTTATACATACAACATACATATTCATAACATGCACACATGCAGGGTCATATATGTGTCTTAATGACGCACGGACGTGATGGGTTTACCCGAAGTGTTGGGTTCCTTTCTTTTGTTTCATCGCGCGAGTCTTTTTTCTTTAGCTGTATTTCATAAGATTTGGTCACGGAAAACTTCTCAATTATTGCATGAGGTTACATTGAATTGTATTACACCAAATTAAAGATGTTCTTGCCTATTTTGATTGGAACGAGTTGCAGGCAGTTAGACGAAAAGCATATTTTAAAGACTTCAAGTTTCACTTCAAGAAAAGCATGAGAACATTTGACACACAACAAAACTTGTCCTTGTAATTTTGCAACTATTTTAAATTTCCTGAGTCCTTAGGGAATGTTCCCTGTAGATAGAAGGGAATAGCTCTGTGGTTGCATGAAGAACGACGGTGTATTGGTAACTGAAAAAACCTGAAAGCTTTTGCATGGAATAAAAATCTAAGTTACACAAACAAACTGTTCCTATGAGCTTCCAACACACACAAAAACACATTTATTCTTCAAGGATATACTAGGCATCTACATTCTAGAAAAAAACAACAACAACTCAGCATTTATTAAAAAAAAAAAAAAAAAACCTTTCAGTCATCTAAATGACAAAATAGAAATTACAATTTTGCCAAAGGTGGTTTATCTCTTTGTATATCGTACAAGTTTTTTTTCCTAACCTAAACAATGCCCACAGAAGTCATTTGGATGATACTAACAGTAATATTACATGATTTTTCTCTTTCAGAGTTTGATTCAAGTCAACAGAATTAAAGTTCCAATAACTTCCAGGATAAAACAAGAGAAAGTGTAACTTTGAGGATCAGGCTGTGTGATCCATCACCTTTAACCACCCTCTGGAATACTGTCTTCATTTCTCCTAACATTTAAACCCTATCTGACCTTCCATTTGTCCTCCATAAGAGGTTTTTCTTTCTATTTCCCACTTTGCTCCCTCTCTCTGTTATTCTGGCTGTCATCTTCCCCTCCTATGGGCTCTCTCCATCCTCCTGCTCTGTGTCGCTCTCTGTCACTTTTTGTTTACAAACCCTTTCATCTGGATATTGCTTTATATGTAAAACCCGTCTATTTGAATGGGGTTTTATTTAAAACCCTGTCATTTAAATAGCTCTTTAGGAGACGGACCAATGAAAAGTCAACAAGGACCCTACAATTGTGTTTCTTGACAGGACTCTCACGCGCACACAAACACATGCTCGCACACCGCCTGCCTGTCTGCACGCATCCGAGTCTATTATTATGCTAATGAGTCTCCAGTCTCCACATGTCCCCACAGCCTACACACACACATTCTCTCTCACACACACGGACATCATTTCTGCTGAGCTCAGCAGTATTGCTGCACTTGCGGCTAGCACAGAAAATAATGAGGAATGGACAATTTCACCATCACTGAATCAGACGGGATAGAATGGTCAGAGTGTCGTTGATGGACACAAAAAAGACTGAATTTCTTCTGATGTATCTTAATGTTTTTTTTTCTTTAGATTAATATAAATATAACCACAAAGACTTAAAAAAATCTGAACTAGTGTGCTTGTACCCTAAGCTGCTGTAAATATCCTGTTTTTTTTAAGCTGTTTGTGACTTTAAGCAAGCTTTGAGCTTTAATTCATAAAAACACAGCTACAGAATATTTGTTTGATCAGTTTTACAAAATGTGACCTTGCTTCCAAAGGGAATGAACTCTAAATGTAACCAGTGACATGACAACTACACTCCTGTTGGCTGCAGAAATGATGTAGCTTGGTTTAAAACTGATGAATGTCCTGCTTCTCTCGTCCAACATTCCAACAGGTTTCTAAAACTTTAATAATTTATCCAAATTCTCAAGTAATGGGGTCATTTTACAATCAAAAAACACACATCAGCAACAAAACTTTAAGAGTCTGAGCATTCATCAACCAAAAATAATCTCAAATAACTGGTGAATAATTAAACAGAATTTGGTATCTTATTTTATTTTTGCTTCAGAAAATACTGGGTCTTTTTTGGGGGGGGGGGGGGGGGGGGGGGGTCAGAAATACACAACACTTGCATGCAGATGGAAAGCACGCTTCAAATAAACCTCAACATTATAAAGCTGTGCATGTTAGATGACACCCATTTTTTTCCTAAAACTAATCAAATAATTAACAGAAAGTCATAATATTGCTTCATTAAAATTAGCACTGGTGTCCCCCAAGAACGTGTGTTCGGTCCTTTGCTGTTTTTTTCTGCTAGTAAAATCTAACACAAACTAGATCATTAAGTATGATAACAATACAATATCATCAGTAACAACAATCCTACTGAGCTGAGGTGGCACGCTCATATAACTAGAGGCTATATTTTCCTAAAGAGGTGCAAAAAATGCCATAAATTCTGAGAGATCAGAGTGATTTCATTAAGTTTTTGATCTCATGCCGAACAAAATATGACATTACTTAAGGCTAAGTTCTCATTTTTTTTTGTATGCACCCAAAATTTTCAAAGGAAATCTTTACATTTTAGATAAAGTAAAGCTAAACAACACTGGCTGATTTCGTGGCACAAAATCAATGTTTCCTTTTTCTAACTGAGTAGTCATCTGTTCCATGGCCGCTAGAGGACTTTGTGGTTTAAATATGAACACATCTCATTTTTTGAGCATCTGCTGACACAAACAATAGACTTGACAGATCACGGAGTGATAGCTGGAAATGCATTTCCTGTGTGTCAGCACCAGAATTCCAAAACAACCTGCTGTAAATAATTAAACAAGGCTAAACGCTTCATAACGGAGAGCTGAACGAGCTCGCTATTGGTTCAGCTGCACAAACAGCCATTTTACTTCAATTAGAAGACAAGGTTTAGTTAAAAGTCACAAACATGATTTCTTGATTACATTAAAAACATTTTATTTAAACTTTTTGAGCCTCTGATTCTATTCAGCCATACATTTTGTCACATGTTAGAATGAAATCTTAAACAATCCATATATTAATTACCTAAATAAAAAAGTGGCTGTTGTAGGACCTCACTGAACAGAACTTATATAAATGTCGACGTCACTGGGTTACATCACACACACCGCCTTTCATCCTGCCAGCTTTGTTTTGTTGTGTACAAGTAAACACAAATCTGCGCTCCATCGCTGACTACATCCCCTCCCTACGGCACACTCACAAATAAACTTTGTGCCCTGCAGAGTCCTAAGATCTGACATTTATTGTCTCTCTGTGATGGAGACTATTCAGTCAAAACACCTCCATCACCTCATTAACTGAACTCACTGGCTACTGCTGATGTGATAAGAGATGTGATTGGAGGAGCCATATTTTGCATAAAGGGAGTTTTATTGGATGTCTGGAGAACAGAAACACTGCTCTTTGATTTGTGGAACAAAAAGTTGAATTTCTGTTGTTGATTTGCTGTATTTTGGTCTCTAATTAATATTCAAATCAAATAAACCTTTACCCCAAAAGCAAATGGGGCATTTAATAAACATATGCATTTAATACATTTAATTGTTCACCATTCTTTTGTATAGTATATCAATTTTAAACCATTATATGCATGCAATATGACCTTATTTGTTTTTATTCATCTTTAGGCATGAAAAGCAGGCTTTGAACATTTCTTGTGAAGTATTTTTTAAATGTCCATTCGGGAGGAAAACCTTCATTTTGACTTTGGAATGTGTATTTGACAAATGATTTATAATATGATCCTATTATATAGTGATTTATATACTTTTGTCAATCTGTACACAGCCAGAGGAGGCAGCATATGGACACTAGAGTCCAGTGTTATCAACACCTGCATATAAAGGCCTCAAACTAAACAGACTGGTAAAGTTACAGTAGACTGTTCCAAGTACAAAGGGTTTAAAAAATCATAGCCCTACTCTTAAACCTCAGATTTTTACTTTCGCTGCAATAAAAATTAGAGTGAGTGAGGACTTCAAACTGCCTAATTAAAGACCTCCCTCCTCACCGCAAACCGCTGCTGATACCACAAGACAAGATGCTGCTTTTCTTTTTTTCTTCTTCCTCTTTTGATGAATAAAATTAAGTCTACTCGCTCCCCCTCCCCCTCCCTCCCTCCCTCCCTCGCGCTCTATAAAGCTGCAACAGCTGATCTCGCGCATCACAGAGAGCTGCAGCTCCGGAGGAGAGAGGGAGTCAGAGTTAGACTCGGGGACTGATCCGATGCTCACGATCTTCCAGCTTCAGGTTTTTTTTTTATTGTTAAATCTTCAAGGAGCAGCAGGGAGATTTTCTTTATTATGTTTGAGAGACTAACACCCTGTGAAGGTCTCCTGACGTTTCCTGCTACCACTTCCTTTGGACGCACAGGTTTTTTTCACTTTTAACATTAAATCTCACCTGCATTTTGGATTTTTTTTTTAATACAAAAATTCGCAGCAACTCGACCAATTTTAATCCCCTTTCGTTGTTTTTCTTATGTTTTTCTTCCTGTTTCTTGCTTTTGCGCGCGCTGAGAGGAAGACCAGAGTCTCGCGCCTGAGAGGAGCTGTCCGGTGCTGAAAGCACGAGGCTGCACAGGAGCGCCGCTGGGAAACGGGAGCTTAACGGGGGCAGAACAAACCAGGAGGTCATTTTAATGGAAAATACATCCAGAACTCGATTTAGACTTTATTTATGATCCGCCTAGAGCTCAAGAAGTCACCTGTAACGACTTAACTCTGTTAAATAGACTTTCTTTTTGCCAACAATTGAACAGAAAACAAGTTTTCACTCTTCTTAGCTGAAAGACATTGACTAAAAAGGAGAATCCTTCATCTTTCAGAGCCATGTTTCCTCTTTTAGTTAGATAAAAGAGGAAATATCTGCTAACCCCCTGCTGGTTCTCATCACTAGAAGTTGATTATTAAGAGAAGCAAAGCAGAAAAGCTGTCCCATCATGCCTCGGTCTTTCTTAGTGAAGAAAGTCAAACTGGACGATTTCTCAGCTGCTGAGCTGGAGAGCTCCTACAGTCACAGCCGGAGAGAAGAGCTCCGTCTGCGATTCCATCATCATGACAAAGGTTAGTCACACACACACACACACACACACACACACACACACACACACACACACACACACACACACACACACACACACACACACACACACACACACACACACACACATCACCCGGGGTGTTTTCTTTCTTTTTTATCCCCAGATTTAAAGCATTAGTCATGACTGTTTAAGGAGGAGGAAAAGGGAATTACAGGGTCAAACTCAGGTCGCAGAGCAAAAATATCCTCTAATTTTAGTCTCTGAATGGAAACATTCTTTGAAGCATTGCTAGAAAAACACCAGGAGCTGATGAAGACTTAGACTTTCAGTTTGTGGAGGAATGAGTTCTGTGCTGTGACCTTTACCACAGTCATATCAGAGGTCAGGGCGATTTATCTCTAAGGCTTTTCTTCAAGAGGAATGTCTGATTTTGTGAACAATGATAAAAACAGCCCTCTACTTTCTTTAAGTTTTACTTACACTGAGCACGCCTCTTGAATGTATTTTTAGAAATGCATGTAAAATAAATCCTGCAAACAGAAAAGTTGCATGTAAGCAAAAAAACCCAAAAAGTCATTGTGTATTCCAGGTGTTGGTTTTCTACTGTAACCCACTTTCTAGGTCACTGCTGCTGCAGCACAGACTTAATTTACTTCAAGCAGATCACATTTTATTACAGACGTCTCCCGAAAACTGCATAGAAGTGAAAAAAAATAGACAAAAAGTCATATTCTGTTACGCTGAGATAAGCAGAAAAAGAAATCCCCATGGAGAAGCAACAGAGATGCAGAGTTGAGATGTTTGCATGCTAAATGAATACGTTAATACATTATGTCACCATCTCATATGCTGGGATTCCCTGTTGTTCTGCTACCAATTATATGATTCAAACTAACATTCTCTGCAGCACCTGTAAGTTACATCTATATTTCCCCATCTAAATTGACTGCAAACGGTTCCCACATGCTGTATAATCCTGGATATTCAGGCTAGATATGAGAAAGACTAGCAAATCACTTCAATATTGAGTGAAAATGTTGAGAAACACTGAAAGCATTAGGAGGGTTAGGAGTCAAACCTGCAGTTAAACCACATCAATGCTGGCTGTGTAATCTGTGTTGAGTGTTTAATAAAGTAGACACTTCTGCACTAATTACAAAGGCATTATTAATTAGATTAGTCAAATTAACCACTTTATGTTTTAAATAAAAAGTCATAATGAGACTTTAAAGCATCTATCATATTGTGTTATGTTGATTCTTTTACATGAAATGTACAAAACTGTTATAAAATAGCAGTTTTACATAGAAAATGAACTGTTTATTGATCATTTTCTGCATGATGCATCATGGGTCATCTTCAAATCTGCAAATTTGGACTGCTTGAAGTTTAAATATGCTTCTCTATGAGGAACTTTTTAGTAACGTGTACCTAGATAAATAAACTGGAGGTCAAATTCTGGAATAACCACTTGACACTGAGGCATTTTACTGATTGATTACACAGGTTTTCAGCATATGAGATCTACAGTTAGAGCAGGAATCCATTAAATGGACAAACACAAGAGGGTGGAAAAACAAGCCCATAATGAGATTAAAAATCATTTTGTAAAGGGAATAATTTGCTTCGGATTCACCTTTGTTGACTCATTTCTGCCCTCTAGTGGCCAAAGCTAGAAAACTTAAGCTTTAAAGAGCTGACAGGAAATTTTCCTGTCACTGCACCGGGGCCGGTGTGTAATAGTGTTAGTGCAGCCTGGTGGCTTTCACATTGTAGCAAGGTCAAATGTAAGATGAGGCGTTTTCAAGCGTTCAGATGACAAATCAAAGGAGAAAAAACACAGAGCAGCAGCAGCAGAGGTTTAGTGGCAAGCATGTAAACTCTGAGGAAGTTATATTCACCGTCATAAATATAACAAGAGCCAGAGTGAAGCAACTGCAGCTTGTTGCACACACAAACACACACACTCACGTCGCTGTGTTTCTGTCAACTCGGCACATTTCCCGGCCAGCTTGCACAGCTGAGTGCACAGCATCTCACACACAGTCGTACACACACACACACACACACAGAATGACCTACAAGTGTCCAAAGCACACAAGTGTGCATCAGTCGCTGCTGCTTTGGATCAAAAATTAAATTGTAGCTTTCAGCTTTTTCTTTTCCCCCCCATTTCCTCTCACCGCGTTCTAATTCTCTGCATTTTAAAGACAGTTGCAACAGGAACGGAGTATTTAATCTTTAATAAGCATTAAGAACAGCTTTAATGCTGCAATGGTATTTTAAATGAATATTGAGTTGGCATTGAAAGGCATAATTGGAAAAAACTGATGAAAGATGGAAAGCAGTCTGTGTTTTCCTATTATCCCTCTTAATAAAATAATAAAACAATCATTTAAACATCTATTTCCACTGAAAACACATTCACCCTTTTCAGTCTTGAGTCTAAACTCTTACAGGTTACAAAATACCATTTTTTCTCCTACTTACACTCAGTCTAGTTTTGACACTGAGATAAAACTTTTCTCAACAGTTCCCTCTTGCAGTTTTCAAGTCAAATACCACTCCGCTGGAGCTGCTCACTTCAAGCCTGAAAATTTCAGTTAGCGCCTGAAGGTTTTTTCAGTCGACCTACCTGAAATAAAGCCCCAAAAGAAACACTTGATCATGCTTCAAAAACTTTACTTATGCTCTATAAAACAAGAAACACACACTCACTAACACTCTGAGAGAGCAGCGATAGAATATTTATGATTCAACCCCTTTTTCAGTCTTTTCACATGGCGCCACTCTTCCCTCAGTCCTCCAGATTTTTCTATTTTCTTTCTCTTTTGCTGGATTAAATTTAAAAAATTCAACCAGGAGCCACAACACCGGTCACTTCATGAAATAAGAAGCGCTCATCTTTATTTATTTATTTTAAAAAATCTTTCCTTCCATTCTTTCCTTTCCCGCCCCCCCTATCCCGTCTCTTCTCCTCATCATATTATCGATCAACATCTGAGCTTTTCTCAGAACTGCATCATGAAATTACATTACCAGCAACAGTATCTCCTCTGCTGTCTGTGTCTTAATGCTCGGCGAGTGCTAATTGAAATGGAGAGCTATTGATCGGCAGCTCAACAGGAGTTGTGGCTGTGGCTTATTAGCTACCAGTCTCTCCTTGTGTCTGTTAGAGTTCAGCCTGTTGAGCTGCAGCCAATAATAGAAATAATGAAGCAGCTGACATCAAAACTCGCTAACAAATAATTGATCTGGTTTGTCAGGAGGTGTGCAGAGGGGAAAAAAAAAACAAGATGCTGAGGATTTTTGTGAGTCTGGAGCAGGAGTAGTTACAGTTTAGCTCGAGAAGGAGACTGTCAGTGTCACTGCGCCCGCTGAGCAGCAGACCTCCCAGCTGCTGTAAAAGAGATGGTCCGTGTGCAACAGCTGAAGTTTTGACAGCCTCGGGGTGTGACTGCGTGTGGCGGTGGACCTGTCAGGAAAGGTGCAACTGATGAGGAGCAAGTGTGCTCACTGAACCCTTCTATGAAAAATAAAGATTTCCCACAGAGGGGAAAGTGTCTACTCAGTGCTGCCAAAGGCATGAAAGCATTTCTGTACCTCTATAAATACCAGCCCGTTTCCATCTCCTGTTTCCTACCTATAGCATGAACGAGAGCAAAAGTACAATCAGCATGTTAATGTGATCCTAGATGTAGAAATGTAGACCCTAGACATGTCTGACTTTAATATAATGTTCTGTTAATAATGAATGAAGAGATCTGAGTTTGATTTGGAGCCTGTGTTGACATTATGATGTAAAATCAGCTTAGATTTGATTATTGTTTTTTGTTGAAAGCTCCTAGAGTGTCGAGGATAATAATAAGGTACATCTTTAGACTCACAAAGCACAGCACAAACTCCTTTGACTGTCAAGGGAAAAGCTCAAATCTTTAAAAGTGGGTTTCTAGGAAGATTAGCAACAATTTCAGCAGATCGTAAAAGTGTGGTGGTATACTTGGGCCTAAGCCACAAATATGATCCCTGATGTCCATGCATTGCTAGTGGGTGGTAATGTATTTAGTAACAATATCAATCATATTAAATTAGAATAATAATCATACAATATCATAAAAGTATTTCTCTGCTTGCTGAATATATGCTTAGGAGTCAAAACTCGTGTTATTCATCAGATGAATGTGAAATAAAAAAAAAAATGTATTCAGATGAAATGAAAAACTTACCTTTTATGCCTGAAGGTGAATTAAAAGTATTTGTTTCCTGTTTCTCTGCTTCCCAAATGGATGTCAAGCCATAAATTTAATGAATTTAACTATGCAATAGGAGGAGTATCTCAGACAAACACTAACGGATGTTATATGTCATGACTGAACGCGTTAAAACAATTCTAATTTCAAAATATGGTTTATGTGAAGATTATTTTCTAATCTTTTCACAGACAGTTTTACATTAATTTGACCAGAAATATCCTAAAATCTGGAACAGAAGTGCAACACGCTGGACCTGAAGTCAAGTGCTACAGACAGTTTGCTCTGTTGCTAATTTCCACTGCAAATTACCATAGAATTCTATGTGAATCACACACACAAAACACTCATCCAAAATAGATTATCATATAATGATTTTAAAAAGAGCATTTTCATAAACCACTACAACTTTTTGGATTGCAGTCTGCTAAAATCCACTTTGGTCTTGACCCCAATTTAGCCTTTAGCTAATCACCTGGTCAGACATAAGACTCAAGTTGCTCAAAAAGTTTTGTGAAAATGTAAATTTTTGCAAACCTTTCTACAGAAACCTACTTCAAACTAGCTTTGTGACACTATGTATATTTGCACTTTCCAATGAGAAGGGCTCAGGATCATGCATAAGGACCTATCAACATGCTGCAGGGTTGATCAAACCCCTCTGTGTTGTGACTGAAAAGAACCACTAAATGCAAATAAAGCTTTTACAGCCATAGTGTGTGAACAAGCTTTTAAAACATTTGTGTGCAATTTTTATGAGACTCAACTACAGTTAACTTAGCTTCTTTTCATCTCTGGTACATCTTGTGGTAGTCTGAAATATTTTGGCTTCAAAGAAACTCTAAACAAATTCTAATGCCTTCAAACATCATGAGGATACAAAAGTCCCAAAGAGGGACAAAGGTCCTGTCTGGTTCAATGCAAGTTAGATAAAGTGCAACTGGTGGTTTGGGGTTAGGTTTAGATAGAAGGTCAGGATTAGGGACAGGGATATGGATGGGGTAGGAAGAGGATGGGGTATGGATTGAGATAGAAATAGGGACAAGGGTAGGGATATTGTTAGGAATAGAGATAGAGATAGGGTTACAGGGTTAGAGGTCAGGATTAAAGTCTGAAACACTGACACATTTAAACTGAGGTGCTTTAGGTTTAGGGATATTTGATGTTCAAAGCAGTGTCTAATTTCCCATCATTGTATTCTTTATAATCTCTTCTTTTGTTTCCTCAGACTATGTCAGCAACTATCTGAGTCCTAATCCTTATGACGATGTTGTTGGAAGTGATACATCGGTCATCTCTAAAGTTCCCTCTCCGAGCCATTCGTCGATTATCTATGGCCACATTGACAACACCTACTCTGGTATCCATGGTGACATCCACGGCGATTCAGACCAACCTGATAGTCCGAGGTCCGAGGTCTCGTCATCGGCCGGCGGATACATAAATGGAGATACAGCTGTGAGTGAGGGATACACCGTAGATGCATTTTTCATCATGGATGGACGATCTCGAAGAAAAGCCACGGGGAACCCAAGAGGAGCTACCCAGAGGCACACCTGCAGCGAGTGCGGTAAAACCTACGCCACTTCCTCCAACCTGAGCCGACACAAGCAGACGCACAGGAGCATAGACAGCAAGATGGCCAAGAAGTGCCCCACGTGTGGGAAAGTCTACGTCTCCATGCCCGCCATGGCCATGCACCTGCTCACCCACGACCTCAAGCACAAGTGCGATGTGTGCGGCAAGGCGTTCAGCCGGCCGTGGCTGCTGCAGGGCCACATGCGCTCGCACACGGGCGAGAAACCGTTTGGCTGCGCGCACTGTGGGAAAGCGTTCGCTGACCGGTCAAACCTGCGTGCTCATATGCAGACGCACTCAGCCTTTAAGCATTACAAGTGTAAACGGTGTAACAAGACCTTTGCACTCAAGAGTTACCTGAACAAGCACTACGAGTCGGCGTGCTTTAAGGGGGCGTTCTCCCCTCTGAGCTCACTGAGCGAATAATCCACCACTGGGGTTTATTTACTTGATTTAAATCAGATTTTACTGATTTTTATTTTTTGCTTCAGCTCTCAAAGCAACCTAAAAAGTACAACAACGGAGTGTTTTCTCTTTTAGGATCATAAAAGTCCTCACCTGCTTCAATAAGTTTTGCCTCCCTTTAGGTTTCTGTGAAGATAAATAAAGCACATCTGGCTCATCTTTCCTGATGATCTATTTATGTCCACATAGATCCTCATCATGGTTTTTTTCCCTACCTATGAGGACATGGCACAAAAGCACAACTCCTCCTTTCTGTGACAGCTGCTTCAGAGTCTAAAGCATCTAGGTCTCTTTCACTTCTCTTGCAAAGACATTCAGAAAACACTTTTATTTTCTGCTTTTTGAGGATCCAATTTTTCATCTGCTGTATTGCTTTGACTACAGCTGATTAGGAGACACAACACTCAGCCTTTTCATTAAATAACATTATAAACTGTGAACAAAATATGTACAATCTTGCCAGAAACTGGAACCACTAGTATTTCAGTACACCTAAGTAGAAGTAAACTCAGTATTTTTCCAGATTCTGGCTTCTTGTGACAATAAACAGTGTAAAGAATAAACCAAGAAGACAAACTGAGCTTCCATTAGGCTCAAAAGGCCCACAGAGCCTCTGCTTTACTCTTTTACAACATTTCTTTAATGCTTAACTTCCATGTTTGTCTTTGATTTATCATTTTTTTCCAAAAGGTTTTCCACTTTTGTAAAATTGTTAAGTTGCCATCAAGCAACTCTGAGTTTAGCTATTTAACGTGTGTATTTATTGCCTAGTTTAATTATTTATGTTATTTTTTTGTATTATTTTGCACTTTATTGCGATTGTTTGCCTTTGTTACAAATATGCCAAAGCATTTGACACTTTCTAACTACCGAGTACCTTTTTTATGTTTGTCTGTCACTTTAATTACACAAACCTTTTGCATGCAAAAAAAAAAAGAAATGGTCTAAATAATGGAATCTATGCCAACTTTATGAGTTTTGGGGAACATATTTGTTTTAGGTAACAAATTAAGTAAGTTTTTTTTTGTCTTGGGCAATATTTCATTTACACCTGATAGAGCAATAATGCATGATATGTTAAAAGGAAACGCGACTCAAAAGTACTTGGAACATCGTGATTTTTCCCCCCAACTACTACACGTGGTTGCTAGTAATTAAAATTTCAGGGAGCTAGTGAACTAAGTTGGTGGTGAATAATGAATGGGTATGGTTTAGAGGAACTGTGACACTGCTGTCGTTCCTAGGGGTGTTTTTTGTGATTAGGGGGTGAACATTTGTAGAAAGATGATCAAAGCAGAGGCTGCAGGGTCAGTTTTCCAATTTTTCAACTTCTGCTGCTTTTTATGTAAAAGAAAGACCCTCAAAAAAATGAAAAGCCTGCTAGTTACAACTATATCATAGCATCATTAGCTTATCAATGACAAATACTACGTCTGTACGAGCTACTAGGAACTGCTGGTGCTTCCGGGATTCACACAAATGACTCTGTTAGACAGAGAGCTCTGGGTGGGGTCGTTTTGTACATGGTTTATGCACTGCCTGCCTCGTATTATTACTCTAAAATATTGTAGAAAGTAGAAGGTAGATCTCTGGTGCTGAAACGTGGACAAAAACCCCAGAATGTGAAAAGTTTTAGAGCTTTTGTCCAATATTTATATTTATAAGGAATAACTTTGTGGTGCTTATAGGGGGAATCTAATCTAAAGCTCCCTCTGAAGGCAACAACGCTCATTAAAACCCCGTCACAATATCTGATTGTTTTTATTTTAATCATCTCTGGCTGTTAGGTGATTCCCAGCGTAATTATAACGACTGAGAACATTTGTTCAATATTTCAGCACCAGAGAGCATCACTGAACACTTAGTTTCTATGAATTACTGTAGCCTACTATAGCCACAAGCTAGTATAACTATATAAAGGCACTTCCTGTTATGAATTATATCCTACAACTTTTTTCTTTTGTTTTCTCTCAAAAATAGTAGCACAATGAAAATGTTTAGATTCAGGTAGAAAATGCCTTGTATGTAGAAATAAACACCTCTTTCTCAATTTTCTATAATAAAAAAATGTTTAAAAAGGTTAAAAACAATGATGCTGACACGACACAGGTTGTATTTAAAAAAATCATTTCCAGAATACAGAATGCTGTGCCATTTTAAAAAAAAAGTCTTTGTGAAAGCATCAACACCTTTTTTTAGAACAAATGAGAATGCGACTATTTTGTGGCAAAAGGCCTTGTACATAAGAACTGATGGACTTGGGTTATTTCTACTGATCTGTACAGAGTGAAGATGATGATACTGATCACGGCGATGATTATTTTTTTCTGGCGCTTCCTGTTTTGAGTTCTTCCTCTGAGGTCTTTCTGAGATGATGTAAAGCACAACGACGACACTGGGCATTTTGTTTCACTTCCTAAATAAAAGCTACTTGGAAAAAACACGTCACGTCTGGAGATTTTTGAAACATTGCTAAAATGACACATTTTTAATTAAGGTTTTTCCTGTATTTTTTCCCTTATATGTTTTTAAATCCACTAAAACCTTATTTAATGATGATTAGACTGAAGTGTATTAGATAAAAGCCATTCAGGAAAACCCACTAAATGAGACATTTATGCAGCTGTAATACAAAACCCACCAAGCCCACTAAAGTGTAAGGTAACAGATTATTATTAGCTCTTCAAAGATGCCAACTCCACTCTAAAATAATCAATAACCAGCTGAGAACTTGTTTATCATGTGAAGAAAGGCAGAGTGAGAACATGACCATTAATAAAAAAAACAAAGGGGAACAAGCTGTTTTTCTATTTAAACACTTGTTTTGGCCTCATCACTAAATGATAAGATAATTAGGCTATAATAAACATTCATTAAGATGATTTGCCTGCAGTAATTAAAGGTTATTGTTAAAGCTTTTAATTCTGTTTGTATCGTTAAACTAGTCTGGAGAGGTCAAAATCTCAGCTTTGTGTGTTTAGAGTTTTACACTCAAGGCAAAGTTTGAATGTGTTTAGGAAAAAATTTGCTTTTTGCTGTAAAAACATAAGATTTTTTCTTCATGTAAATACAAAAATATTCTATAGTGATCATATCAACAGCTGCTATCATCACTCTGAATTCCAGCGGCTGCGTAACAGTAAATCCCTATCAGCCATAAAAGTCCTTTAGCCCTAATGGCTACCATCTGCCAGCACTTTAACTCAAAAGATAAATGGTATTCTATTAAAAGGTGATTGATTTTCTCCTATTGCAGCTAAAGCTATTGATCTTTGATGTGCTGCCTTAGTCCTCTAATGATACTAATTCTAATATTCACTGAACCTGAAAAAGACTTTCTTGCAATTATAGCTACTGTCAGTGAATGAGAGTGTTGCACAAATAAATGAAAATCAAACCAGTTTGGTTTTACCTCAGTGGACTGGTGCAGATCAGCTGCTAATGGTGGTGATCAAACTGGAAAAAAAAAATGATTTATTAGAGTTTATTTGAATATTTGCAGATCATATATTAGGTATCATTTATTGACATTGATTTTATTTTATTTTTATATAATTTGGGTATTTTTTGGGGGGAAATTAAAACAACATCCTAAAACTGAACAAATGAATGATGTAAAAGCTTAAATGGGTTTTTTTCTGTGATTTTTAATGCAAAAAAAATCACCAAAACTACACCCTACAGGTACAGTCATGCAACAAATAACACCTGATCATCGTTGTCAGGTAGAAACCTCACATTTCCCCAAAATTTACAAAAATAATCTTAATCTTGTTTGGTCACATGACACAAGCTCTTTATTTTGGCATTTTTCACCTAATAATCCTTCATAATTTACATGTAAAAACACAAAAATTATACTTTTAAATGAAAATATGAGATTTTAGTATACAGTGTTTGTATTATTTGTTTATGACCTTCACCTCAAAACTGGTTGTTAAGTGAGTTTTATTAGAAATATAATAACATGCTAAGTTATTTGTGCTTCTTGACCATTTTTAAAAATGTCACATTTCATTTAGTATGTTCATAAAAGCAATAAATCTGGATTTTCTCATCTTTAAAATCTTCTAAAATGTATAAGTCGTCAGGAAACTTTATAAATAAAATGTTAAAAAAACATTTATTATTTTTAAAACAGCTACTTTACAAGACAAACTTTAAAAGTGCTGTTAATAAAATAAATATGATCCTTTTTCTTATGATTTTATCTGGACACATGATTGGACAAAACATAAAGGCTGAGAAAGATATAAAATGCACTTCGCACAGAAAATATTTTATTTATTGCCCTTAAGTATTTAAATATGTTAATTCCTGTTTCCCGCGGCGCCTGACCTGCCAGCCTTCAGCAGATGAGAGTTTAAATAGTTCAGATCTGGTCCCTGAGTTTCTCTTACCTTAAATGATTCATAAATCAAAGTGACACTAAAACTTAAGGCTTTTCTTTGAACATCATAATCACTCAGCTCTGCTTTAGACGTTTTACAAACTCATGTTTCACATTTAGTAGTCTGTGTCTTGTATAAAATTACGTCTTATTCATAGTAAAATTTGATTCCGTTTCCTGAAATCAAACATAAATAACATGCAAAAACTCCGCTTTTCCTTTCATTTCTGCTTTTATTTTGAAAGCAGCTAATATGGTTTACATGTCAGTGCATGTGGATGGGTGAATCCTAGATTAGCATGAGCTTTGTTGTTTGAAGGTGTTAGCTAATTGTAAAAGGTCTTAAAATTGGACTAAACATGGCAGCAAAGAGCTGCTGTCAGCTGCTCGCTGAGGGCTGAGAGCCTCTAAAGGTCAGATCCTTTAATCCACCTTTCTTTGTGATGAACTGTTGACATGCTGGGAACTTGATCAATCTCTTCTCCAAAGTCATCAGGAATAAACTGTATCTATGTGGAATCAAAGAAAGATCACCTGGGTGAAATGTTGTGATCCTGAAGAAAAAAGGCAACAGAGGTGAACTCCTGATTTAATAAATTAAAGAAAAAGAACAAAATTTCATAAAGTTTTGAAAAAGTTTACCCTCAAATTTGTCTGTCTGTTGTTTTAATGCAACATAAAAAGCAATGACAATTAATCTTATTAGCATTTGTTTTATTTGTTAAGGGCAAAAAGGGTTATAGTAATGTAAGGTAATAATGATATAAGGAAATAATTATTTAATTTCTATTCCAACGTCCCCATATTTTTCAGAGATTTTTGTTAACTAGATAATTTTATTTTTAAAACACTTTTCAAATTTTATTGCCACACAATAGAACATCATTTCTACAGTGATCTTTTTAGTCCTTATACACATAATCTACACAATTCTAACGTTTTTGGCTCTATACACCACCACAAAGGATTTGAAACGAAACAAACACAATGTGCTAAAACAGACTGAAGAGCTTTAATTTGAATTTACATCCAAATCAGGTGAATGGTGTAGGAATGACAACAGTTTGCATATGTGCCTCCCACTTCTTAAGGGACCAAAAGTAATGGAACAGAATAATAATCATAAATCAAACTTTCACTTTTTAATACTTGGTTGTAAATCCTTTGCAGTCAATTCCAGCCTGAAGTCTGGAACACGTAGACATGACCAGACGTTGGGTTTCATCCCTGGTGATGCTCTGCCAGGCCTCTACTTTGTCTCCAGTTCCTTCTGGTTCTTGGAGCATTTTCCCTTCAGTTTTGTCTTCAGCAAGTGAAATGCATGCTCAATCGGAATCAGGTCAGGTGATTGACTCGGCCATTGCATAATGTTCCACTTCTTTGCTTTGAAGAACTCTCTGGTTGCTTTTGCAGTCTGCTTTGGGTCATTGTCCATCTGCACTGTAAAGCGCCATCCAAAGAGTTTTGAAGCATTTGGCTGAATCTGAGCAGATCATATTGTCCGAAACACTTCAGAATTCATCCTGCTGCTTTGGTCAGCAGTCGCATCATCAATAAATATAAGAGCCATACTGCCCACGCCATGACACTACCACCACCATGTTTCACTGATCAGGTGGTATGCTTAGGATCAGGAGCAGTTCTTCTCCTCTTCTGCTCCCATCACTCTGGTACAGTTGATCTTGGTCTCACCTGTCCAGAGGATGTTGTTCCAGAACTTTGAAGGCTGTTTTAGACGACGTTTGGCAAACTCTAATCTGGCCTTCCTGGTTTTGAGGCTCACCAATGGTTTACATCTTGTGGTGAACCCTCTGTTTTCACTCTGGTGAAGTCTTCTCTTGATCATTGACTTTGACACACACACACCTTCCTCCTGGAGAGTGTTCTTGATCTGGCCAACTGTTGTGAAGGGTGTTTTCGTCACCAGGGAAAGAATTCTTTGGTCATCCACCACAGTTTTCCATGGTCTTCCGGGTCTTTTGGTGTTGCTGAGCTCTCCGGTGCATTCCTTCTTTTTAAGAATGTTCCAAACAGTTGTTTTGGCCACGCCTAACGTTTTTGATATTTCTCAGCTGGGTTTGTTTTGTTTTTTCAGCCTAATGATAGTGACAGCTCTGTGGATCTCATCTTGAGAGTTGACAGCAACAGACTCCAAATGCAAATAGCACACTTGAAATGAAATCTGGACCTTTTATCTGTACATTGTAATTGGGGATAATGAGGGAATCTAACACACCTGGCCATGAAACAGCTGAGAAGACAATTGTTTTATTACTTTTGGTCCCTTAAGGAGTGAGAGGCACATATGCAAACTGTTGTAATTCCTACACCGTTCACCTGATTTGGATGTAAAATTTGAAATTAAAACCACTCACATCATTCAATTCAAAAACACCATAGGATGTTTTGGCATTAAACAGGAAAAGTAACAACAAACATCAAAACTGATGAAGTCACAATTACCAAAGCATTCAATCAAAACTATAAGTATTGGTCTGACGTTCGGCCGTAATGATAACAAAGACATGTCGCTGTTTAATAAATAAAGTCACTAATCAAGTCTTAAAGCTCGTTAGCTTAGCATTAGCTCATCAGCAGTTTGAATGGGCGAATGTAGCGCCGTATCTTTAGTAAAACAAAAGAAACGAACAAAGCAAGCGACTCACCGTGAAGTTGATTAGATAAGGACACAATATGGAATCAATCAGCAGGGTTGTCACAAGCTGTCAAGAAGGATTCTATGAATAAGTATCCATTTGCCGCCACTGAGAAAATAACAGAGTGATCACCCCGGAACTAATAGAAAGGTTCATCCCCGCCACAATCAAAGCTGTGCTCGGAAGTGGAGATTGAATTCAAATCACAGCGAAAGGAGAGCACCAAAACAAATGTTTTCATCTTGTTACGCTGACAAAGCCGCGTTTTGTTGGCATCTTGTTATCATAGTAAAAAAAATGGTGCGTTAACGCTATATTTTTGTTATACAAAAACAACACTGACATTATAAAAAGCTAAAATGAAACCAAATTTAAAATTCTAACATGGCTACAGTGCATTAGGGTGTGTATGACTAATGAGTTATTCTGTCATTTTATTATTGCTGTCTCATTATTTAGATCCATACTTTATTAGAACAGAAACTAAAGTAAATTTTAGAATTTATTAAGAAATAATAAATTAAAATACTACATAAATATACTGTATACAGTCAATTTAAGGATTAAGCGTAAAACCAGCCACATTTGTGTTAAATCAGTTGTGTTTTATCAGAGTTTTGTGTAATTTGCTCATGCTTACCCCACGAAAAACAATTATTTCAAACAGGTCTGGAGGTAGTGTTGCTTTAACAGGACCTTTGAAGTGACTTTCAACACCTCTGTGTTTATGTGAGAGTGTAAATGAATAAATATGTATATCAGCTTAGAGTGTAATATCACGGCTCACCAATCTGATAGAGACCACAGTGTGTGGAGGGCTTTTATAAGTACCTCTACACACTCGTATGAGAACCTATATGCAAACATCAGCAGCATTACAGTAATGCACCAAGACGTGCACAAACGCACCCTCAAAACATCTTTTGTCACCTTTAAGACATATTAAGAAACATGCATAATAAAGAAAAAAGTGTGCAACAAGCTCAAATGATCCAACAGTTTATTGGAAACTTGCTGTGATTGTTATAATAAAGGTTGAAATGCAGCACTGAACAGTTCACATGTGAATCCAGGGTGGTTTCAAGCTCCAAAGATTGCAAGCAGCGAGACAACCAAATGATTAACAGGTACAAGATTGGGTTTTGCAGTAACCAAGCAGGACGAGAAGAAAGGTTCAAAAGAACGGAGATGGAGAAAAGACAGAGAGAAGAAGAGACAGAGATAATGAGACAGAGATGGAGAAAAGGTGGTGGGAGTCAGAGGGGCATCGAGGAGAAAGGAAGTGTCAGGAAACGCTGAGGAAACTCAACCTGAGCTCTAAATGGCTCCTTAACAGGAGGCTGAGGCAGCAAAATGAAATTATATCCACACACACACACACACACATGCTCTCACAGACACACACTCATATCATCGCCCGCTGGAAATAGTTCTTCTCTGTCTTGTTGTGCAGACAAACGTGCAAACTCTCGTGCAATCATTTAACTTTGCCTCCAAACATGCTTAAATACGAACATGTTTAACACACTTTTCTTTAGAACGCACACACTCGCAATTGTGTCTGGTCAAAAGGAGTTGGTATGCGTTGCTCACACACACATGCACGCACACGTACGGGTCCCAAACACACATTTAGCTTCACACATAGTGATAGGTCTTTTAAAGGGGTGTTTCACACCTCATCGCTTTTCAATTAGAAGGTAAGACAGACACACACTCACACACATACATACATGCACTCAGAGGCTGACAGGCTGTCCGTTGGGTGAAGAAGATTCATTTGGATTCTCATCTCTTCCCTTCTGTGTGTGCCCTTTCTTTTCACTCTTCCACTACTTACCTCCTTGTGTATATTCACTTTCCTTTCGCTCTCCCTCTCTCTCTTTTGCTGTCTATCTTTCTCTCCATATCAGTGTGAGTGACAGTAGTTTGACCTCCCAGATAGTCAGGGGAGACTGTTGCACGGACGGCCAGAATAGGAGAGTCTTTCCCTGGGTACAATTCAGATGAGGGTTTGAAGAGGAGAAAGTCCGGCAGCTTCCAAAACACCTCGGTGCAGCTTCTGTTTTTTAAGCAAGATAGCTATATAAAAAAACTGCATCAAATTCCAGAACATTCTTATGTTTCTATTTGGATACTGTTTCCTCCGATTAAATGTGTTCATTAGGAACAACTTAGACCAAAAGTGACGCAGCAGGCGATTCATTTTCAGGAAAATTTCATTCAGAATCTTCAACCAATTTTGCTACCTTACAGATTTTGATCACAGATTGCACATATTGTTTTGCATCACAGGCTCCACCGCAAATAGTCAGAGTAATCTCAAACGTTCTACCTCCCTACCAGGGGACATTTGTTCCCAGGTATTCCAGCTTTACGTGGGTAAATGCAGTGGAAACAGAGGGGGGTGGAAACTCACCTATACATGTAATCTCTTAAATCTGATTTCCTCCACACTAACACTTCCCAGAGATGTTCATCATCTCTCTACAGGTTGACTTTATTGAGGAGGTTCTCTGTAATCATCTCAGCTGGAACCTTAATAATTCTCAACTCTCTGGAGAGGAAATCCCTCATGCTGTAGAAAAACAACCGTCTCAGTTCATACAGTGAAGAAAACAAGAGCTCTCACAAATAAAAAAGAGTTGTTTTGGTGGAGGAGAATGTACTGAGGATAAAATGTCTTTATTTTTATTGTCTGTTAAACACGACAGGAAAGCTGATCCCACCTCAGCGCTTCTTCCTCCTGGTCCTCCCCCCACTTTCCCTCTTTTTCTGTCCCTCCTTTGTTTTCCTTCATTCATCCCGTTACAGACCTGATGCTTTTCTCTCCACTACTCCAACCATGAGCCTGCTACAAATGTCAGATTCCTGCTTTTGCAGGACTTCCAAGCATCATGTGAAACGTTGTTGCTTCTCACTCCCACACAGATTTATGTTGTTTTTTGATGAGAGGGAAAAAACATTTATGTGTGATAAAGTTTTTTCTCTGTAATCTCTCTCTTTCTTTAATGTGTCTTTTATTGCACCAGTACAGAACAAAGCCCTCAGGCACTGCTCACACACACACACACACACACACACACACACAAATATACTACCCTCACACACTCATATCCAGTATGCACACACACACACACACACACACACACACATCTACATGGGAATAATGGAAACACAGCTGAGTATGTTTGAGTTAATCTTAAGAGATCAAATATTATGTACAGTATATGCACTCGCTTAAACACACACACACACTTGCAGGCTCCTGATGTCATGATGCAACTGTCAGTGAAACACTAACTGTGTCGTTTGTCACTTGGCTGACAGTCGCTCACGCAGAACAATAACTAGTTGAGTGTTTTAAACTGGTTTTATGAGCAAGAAGTTATGTGTTCCTGTTAGCCGTCGGCTACACAGACAGAGGAGGAGCTCAGACAGAAAGTGGAAGAGACAGAGAAACCAGACATTGAAAATGAGAGAAGAGAAAATGGCTGTGTGTGTGTGTGTGAAAGAGGGAGTGTGTGTGTGTACCCTGTTGCAAGTGCTATTAAAGTTGCACAGTGCTTTTAGAGCATCGACCATCAGCCAAGTAACTTTAGCTAATAATTTTTTAAAAACCTCCGTGCTTTGTGCATGTCAGGGCTTTCCACGGGGTGTGCGTGTGTGTGTGTGTGTGCGTGTGTGTGTGTGTGTGCGTGTGTGTGTGTGTGTGTGTGTGTATATGTGTGCGTGTGTGTGGTCTGGATTGTCAGCCTGTATTTGTATAATAAGATCTCTCCTTAGAGCTTGTCGGGTCACATCTATGAACACATAAGTCATTTTATTCATGTAGAATTTTGTCTATAGTTTTACATACTAAGGTCATGTCATATGGAGGTTTCTCATTTTGTCTTCCTGCCAGCTTCTTCATTCATAGTAAAATGATTTAGAATTATCCAACTAGATTATGAGTGAAAACATGCACAAGATTATTTATACAGTATAGTGTTTTTAGTTGATATTCGGGACCACAGGTTTTTGGAATGGAGTTTTTAAAGTGTGCTTCTGTGTAAAAGTTATAAACATTTCTTATCTTACCTGTTGTAGATGGCTTCCTGAAGAGCCTCTGCTCTGAGAAATAGAGCTTATGGCCTTCAGTCTGGTGAACAAATAGTCTGAGTGCAGCAGGACCAGAGGGTTTTGCTTCCATCTTAAAAACAACTCCTTTCTTGCAGACTGTTTAGCATCATGCATCACAATTTTATACACTTTATTTATGGTTATTTACATAAAATTTAGAGGATATTTATAGTAAAAAATGTACATTAAAATGCAGTATGTTGGTGCATCCTCTAGTTGAGTCTAGCAGGAATTTCTTAATATTTCTGACTAACAAAACCATGTAAGTTACGTGCAACCGACAGAACTGTAAAACATTTACTGACTGGAGCAAATTTAAACTCCTGAGATGTTTTGTCTTTGTCTTGACTTTGTGCACTATAAACTTTTTATCTTTTAATCATGTTTTAATTTAATGTTCTAATATTGTCATTATAGCCATTGTTGAGTTTTGTAGCATCTCTATTTTGAAAACAAACTATTATTATTATTATTGATATAGGGAGTCTCAAGAAATTGTCCTATTTTAGAATTATAATTGTAATTATTTTATTTAGGATGATTTTATAATTTTATTAGATTTTTTTTTTAACTAGTAATTGTTCAAAAACAATATGTTGTGTATTTTTGTTTGTTTGTTTGTTTATGAGGTCCTATTAATCTAAAATAAATTGACAAAATTTAAATTGTACAGCAGCCAAAAGCACTTCCTGTGTTCATACTAGCCATTATCTCATCAGTGTTTCAGAAATTAAAAGCTTTTTCTCCTCATTGAGGCTGTTCATGAATCTATCCACAACTTTTACACAGAAACAAATTTCAGAAGGGGCAAAACGTTCCTTTAAGAACAAACTTCATGAACTCTTCGTGTGAAACGTACAGGTCCACGTCACACACATGGACTCATGAGGCTTTTCGGAGCTTGATTGTTTCGCTCTAAGAGTTTAATTTACATAATCAGCTTTTATTAGAAGGTCATTATCTCCAATCCCTAGCAGTACTTGATGAAGGAGTTCATTTGCGATGTGTTTTCATGCATTGTTTTTGTTATTAAGTCCATGAAGGTCATTAAAGTAGTTTTCTATCTGTCACACTGATTGTGTTGACCATAAGGTTTGGTCAAACAAGTTTTAAACAGAAACCAATCAAAGTGGTTGGTTGTGTCTACCTCAACACTTGATGAAATATTAATGAAGCTAAAAGTTTTTTAAGTTCCCGTCTGCAACAAAAGACAAATTCTAGGTTCTGGAGATCTATGCGTAGTCCTAAGGACCTCCTGAGAATGTTTCTATCCATAAAGGGGTGTTTGAGCTTCTGTAGCTTTTTATGAACAAGAATCAGCTAAAGAATGCTCCTCAACATGAAAGTTAATCTGAAAGAGACTGAACAGGAATAATTAGTCCACTTGTTTTTCTTATTTCAGACGTTTACCAAGTTGCATCTGCATCAAACATTCTATTTGGAAGTATTAAGTGTGAAGGGCATCTCCATTAGAAGTTTGTGGAGGTCCCTTTAAAGTGCATCACATACAGCTGCAGAAAGCGTTTCCCACTGCCTTCATCACGGTTCATCTAGTTGTCATAATTATGGGAGCCAGCAGCCAAAAGCCCACACACAGATTTAACTAAATTAAGGGAAAGGGTGTGTTACTGGATTTCATCTGCAATCACCAGACCTTCATCTGAACTGCTGCTCAGTTTCAGAGTCGCAGACAAAGAGAGGATTTTTGACTCTTTTATGTTGAGGACTTGCTGCCTGGGTGTTCAAATCTGTGGTTCCTAGTCAGATCAAAGTGTTTTTCTCAAATAAAACTAGAATTGTACACTGTACATCGGAAAAAAAAAACTTTGGAAAATAAATAACACAATTACCTGGTGTTTTTGCAAGGACATTTAGGATATTTGTTAAAATCCTAATGCAAAATTTTAATGAAAACATTTAAAATGCACCTATAAAAGTCTACATTGGAAATTCCTTCAGATTATTACTGTATTGTAAATTCAGGCTATTTTTAAGTGTGGAGTCAAAAAATAGAGATGCTTTGCTAATTCTTTGACTTTGTTGCTTCTATTGAATGCACAGCTTTTAAATGTTATAAAACCCTGGATGTTTGCACCACATTGCATCATTTATATATGAATTACATCCAAAATGCTCCAATCTGGTTTAATTATTCAAATTAACCCAATTTAGGACTTTGAACCTTTTGTTAAAGTTGCAGTTATTTGTTCAGTTTGTTCAGTGCATCTTAAATTATAGAAAAAAAGAACGTATCTGATTGTGAGTATTTATGGGTTTCATATCGTGTTACGAGGATCCTGCAACACTAAACCAAACAAAGCTCTCTCTGCAGATTTGCAGAAAGTCAGGCTCTGATTATTCAAATTTTCTTTCTAAATACTCTGATTACCCCCTTTAACTGTGCACTCTTTTGGCACAACCATATGCATTCCAGGCACATTCTTCTCCTCCTTTTCCTCCTGCTTTCAGAGTCCAGTCATGCTTTGAAATGAAAACCAAGAATCCCTCTCCCATGACTCATGTATGTTACACAGTATGTCGGCACTTGCACGTGTCCTGTATGTGCACATACATTCCCCTACAGAAGGAAAACACGGAGACAGCTCTTTGCTGTTTGCCTCAAGGTGACTGTCCAAAAAATGAGCAACCAATGCTTTGTCTGTGAGATAAAGTAAAGGACAAAAACAGGGAGTCTAGAGGAGGGAGGAGGAGAAAGAGAGAGATTAAGAGACAGGCAGGGAAAAGGAGAAAGAGGAGAGTGCAAGCATAACAGAAAAGGACAATCTGAAGTCATTCAAGCTTTTCTTCTCCCTGAATAATCCAAGTTTTGTCCAAATTTAGTTTAAGGAGATTGTGGAACATCCAGTCCTTGACATCAGCCAGAAAGTCAAGTAACAGCAGCGACTCAGACTGAATCTCTGAACGTGTTTCTCTCTTTCTCTGCTCAGTTTTCTTTCTTTACTTTAAAGGGATGTTTTGGTCATTTTGAAATGTTTTTCTTACAGATATCAGTCTGTAGTGAAGAGCATCTCCACTGTTGATATCGCTCAAAGCAAGCAGAGTCTCTAGAAATAAGAAGACATCCTCAGGTGAGACACTGCTGCTGAACGGTGACAGACTAGCGGCTGCTTTTGGGGTATTTAAAACAAACCTTTGTCTAAAAATCCAAATGAAGCATTAGAACTCTACAGTACATGTTTGTAAACCTCTACAATTTAGCACAAGACCATTTGTTTAGTTTGTGCTGCAGCAGCAGGATGAATAGTTAACACACCAGTAAGACTTTTTTGACAAAAACATTCAAACAAATTTAAAATAGCCTAAATATTAAAAATCTTATTTTATACTAAGAAAATGCTTATTTATAAGACAAAAAAATCCTAACATTCTTTTCTAGAAAAATATCCAGTTCAACAGTATTTTGCCACCAGAAGATGTTTTTATTTTTGTTCTAGCTGCACAGCTTCTACTCTGGTTCAGAGTCCTCCTCCACAGACCTCAGGGTATCGCGAGGGTAGGCATAGTCAGCCATGTTTGGTAATCCGTGTATTACACAGCAGCTCAATGCGCTGCGGAAGAGGCTCATGTCGCAGGCGTTAGTCCACTCATTGGTTGCGGCGTTGTAAGACTCCACGAAAAAAGTGGTGGTGTTGCCGTCGAAGCCGCCGACCACAAAGAGCCGATCTTCGACCACTTCGATGCCGAAGTTGCTGCGCTGGGTGTTCATGGGGGACACATCACTCCAGGTGTTGGTTCGCGGGTTGTAGGCCTCGACGCTCCTCAGACGCTCGTTGCCGTCAAAGCCGCCGACCTGTGAGAGTAAAAGTTGTTTAAATATTTGCTGAGACCTTTTCTCAGTGATTGACCTCAGTTGAAACAAAACCAGCAATAATAGAGAAAGTATGACTCAGAAAATCAAACGTTTGTCTCCATAAAAATCTAATTCAGTTAAATGAGCTGCAGCTTTGGTCTGATCTGTCTTTTGAGGAATTATTTGGTGTTCTTTGTCTGGATGTTAAATAAAACATCTGGGATATTAAACACTTCTTCACATTCTCAAATTAAATTAATGCCATCTCAGTTAGCAGCACTGACAATGTTTCCTTTGAGCTTAAAGTCCTCAAATGTGACCAAAAATCATTAATTTATTAAATTGACAGTTAACAATTGGAGCTTGATGCTGGCCTCTCTGCAAGTCTGATCGGCTTAAAGGTCCTCTGATGAAAGCCTTCACACGTTATGAATCTAATTTAAATATGCAGCCTGTGTGTCAGCAGAGTTTCCTGCACTTACTGCATAAACACAACCCGCATAAGCGATGACTCCTAGTCCACTGCGCCGGCTGTTCATGGGGGCGATCATTGTCCACTGGTCAGTCTGTGGATCGTAATACTCGGCTGTCTGCAGGCACTCTTGTCCGTTGAATCCACCGCAAATATACACCTAAAAACAAGAGAGCAGCCATTATAAAGATCATTTTGTTCTGATAGATGGGCTAACAGCTTGTACAAGACCAAAGTCTAATGTCTTAGATCAATATCACTCCCAAATGGAATTTCATAGTATCTTATTTCTGATTTAAAGTCTTATAGAATAGCGTTTTGCACAAACTACTGTTAAACTTTTACAATGTGAGTTGTTTCAAAATGACTTTAGTCCATTTTCCGCTTGTCTCTATACAGGTTAGCCATTAGCTCCTCAAGCTGGTCAGATTTAAACTCGTTCAACAGCCCATCTAAAACAGCTTTCCACTAACGCACACACACACCTTGTCCTGAAAGGTCGTGGCGCTCGCGTCGCTCCTCTCGTGATGCATTGATGCAATAAGACTCCACTGGTTCATCGCTGGCTCATAGCGCTCCGCCGTGTTTGTCCGTGTGTGTCCATCATAACCTCCCAGCGCGTAGATGAATCCATTTAACACTGTCACACTGACATAACATCGGCGGAAGTACATGGGGGTCACCTCCTCCCAAACACGTCTCCTGGGACTGAACCTGAAGACATTACTGAAATGCTCCACTCTGTTAAAGCCACCAATGCAGTAGATGTAGCCATTGGTGAAGACAGTGCCGTGGTAGGCCCGAGGATGCTCTGTGTTTGTCAGTGAGATCCAGCGATCCATCCGGATGTCGTATGCTTCGATGGTATTGGTTGGGTGATTACCACTCCACCCTCCGAAGGCCAGGAGGATGGCAGTAGGCAGACGTGGCCGGGCGAGGAGGTTTTGAAGGCCGGTGATAGGAGGCATACTGTTGGACATGTAGGCTCTAAGTCTGAATGCCCTTGAGATGATCTTCAAGCATTCAGGATTCCTGTTCACCAGCTCTTTGGACAACACGTTGCTCATGCAATCCTCATCCAATAACGCCAATCGAACCTATAAGGAGACAACAAGACAGAATCTATAAATAGTCAAGAATTAAAAAACAATCTAAAATTCAGTTCATTGTCCATAAATGTAATTGCATGTCCTCTGTTTGCCTAAAGAACCACAAGTGATGGAGAAGGCCAACAATTTGTCTGAAAGTTTGTCTCTGAGAAAAACATTGAGGCTTGCAGACCCTTGTGACATTATAAGGAGATAAGCATTGCTTCCAGCTAGCAATCAGATCAGTCTGAGCTGCCTACTCCTCTCTGTCATTCACTGAGCTTCCAGTGAGTGACAGAGAGGATTAAAAAGATATAGCCGCCACGATGCCGCTCAGTAAGTTTGTGGATAACATTCGGAATCCTCAAGATTGTTACTTGGTCTTCGCTATCATAGTTTTTTGGAACCAGAAGTGACTTGCAAGAGATGGATAGGCCTGTCAACACCAGGATACTGCTATTCATGTAGGTGACACTTAAAGCTGCCACGTCCATAAAAAAGGAATTTGATGTTGAAGAATTTTTATAAATTTAGCAGCAACTGGTCCAAATGGAGGAAAGGGATTGTGATAGAATTTCTCACCATTAGTCAGAGACTTCTATTCAAGTTTGCACATGCATGCAGCATGCACACCCACAGTAAGACCTACAGTTAATTAAAGCTCACTAATTAATGTAAAGTGCATGTCTTTTTTAAGCTTTTAATTTGAAAAAGAGGTTTTTAAATGATGATTTCATTTATTAAGGGAAACAAGCTCTCCAAATCAACCTGGCTTTATGTATAAAATTAATCACTCCCTTCTTAAAGGCATAATATGCAGTTTTGGCTTGTTTCTAGCACCCCCTAGTGTCCATTTTAAATCGCTGTCATTAAAACGTTAGCATTGTTTATGTTGAAATGTCTCCTCAGCCTTCATTGCTTTCTACTGGAGCGGTTCATCACTCATTCAAAGAAATCAGCTGTGTTCAAGCAGGAAGAGATTTTAAAAAATCAGGAATCATGAGCTAAAAACACTCTGGCGCTAGCATAACAGCTAGCCACATTGAGTTAGCCTAACCCTCGTGAGATACGTGACTTTGTGAAACTTCAGGGCACCGGACCAGAGACTCAGAAGTTACAAACGTGGTATTCTGGATACAAGCAGCAGATGGGGCTGAGTGACTTTTCATTAATCCTGTAAACGGTCATTTTAGCACATAAGATAAAAAAGATTTTAAAATATGATAAAGTTACATAGTGTGCCTTTAAATTGTGAATTTACTGTGATTACATTATATGGAAAATTGAGTACAGTTTCACTAGAATGAAAGATCTGAAAAGCTTTTTCCTTGAAATAATAAAATAATTTAAAAAAATCTAATACATAAACTGATTTTCAGTTACAATTAAATGTGGTGTCAATCCATAAAAAACACAGTAATATACCATAAGGTTATAGATTCACTTCAGTTGCTTCACTTACCTGTTTGTGACACTAGAGTGCAAACCTAAAGTATCAAAGCATCCCCAATTAGAACTATTTCTTTCTATTTAAATCTGACAATTGTTGCTTCACAGCAGTCAGGTAAAGCCCGCCTCCTCTGTATGAAAGATGTGAATGATATTAATCTAAATGTAGTCATGGAAGCGATCATACCTTAGACAACAGATCGGCAATGTGTCTCTCTCTTGGTGGTTTGTGGCTGATCCACTTCAGGATGCTCTCAAATACGAAGCTCTCCTGTCTGACATTCAGGTCATCCGTAGTGATGATGTTTACGAGTTCCTCCAGAGAGAGCTGAAGGAACTCGTCGTATGAAACAACATCCTTGAAGTGGCTCATGATGTAATGTAAGCCTGCAGAGGACAGCATGGCGCTGGGGACAACAGATGTAAACTTCCAGAAGCCAATGCAGTTCTTAGGACACATGATGTCTAGGATGAAATCCGAGCCCTTTCGTAATATATCCGTTGCGTTGATCTTATCGGCTGCTATCATCACATCTGTCACGTTGATCTCTGTGACATTAAGAGAGGAGGTGTATGCGAAGTCGAGAATGATTTTCATAATCTCAGCAGACATGATAGATGTTTTGTAAACTTTCTGACAAGGTGGGGACCAGCGTGAAAAGAGAGACCTGAAAAAGGCAAAAAACAAACAAACTGCAGTTTAGACAGTGAAATTAAGTATTTTCTTATTTTCATCTCTATTAATAGTCTTTAGAAAACAGATTTTTTTTTAAAATTTAAGTAGTTGTTTATGTATGTGAATAGGGCCAACTTGGTCCCATGTGAAAAAGTAATTTGTTAAACCATGAACTGACTGTGGTTAATTATTTTTTCACACAGAACCAGGTGGTTTTTGGATTATTAACAAATAAAATAATCCTTTTAAAATTGCATTTTGAATTTACTAGGGTCATCTTAGACTTCTGAAATGTGTCTGATGTTCTGAAACATTTACCTGTGACAAAAAAATAAGCACAGCAGAAATCTGTGAAGGGACAAATACTTTTTGCCCAACTGTATTTCAGTTTTCACTCAAACATCTTTGCACTGCATCCTATTGCATTCAGCTCTTCTGTTGCTTGTTAATCTCACTGTAAAGAGTGAATGCAGCTACAGGGTTTTTCTCACTGCAACACCATGAAATACACAAGACAATATAGCCCCTAGCTTACTGGGCTGTGACTGTTAGCAACTTGTTGGATACACCTCATTTTGAAAATATACACAAGTTTTCAGTAGTCAAAACTGCAAATTTGTTGCAACCTTCACTTGAAGTTCTTGCAAATTTAGAGCAAAATATTTTACCACAAAATGTCTTGATTATGTATTCGCTTGTTCACAATTTATCCTGAATTTATTCAGAACTTTGTTGCACTCATTGTCAAGTCCTATTATTGTTTCCAATCAGTTTAAACTTAATTCCATATTTAATTCAAAAGTTTTTGAAACTAAACAGATTTGAGACAGGATTCCGTTGCTATGACTTCACTTGTAAACAACACTCAGGTTATGAACATTTTTCTCTACTTTTCACACTTAAAATCAACCTGAGTTTGCAGTCAGTACACTAAAAATGAACATTCCTCACAGATTTAGGTGATGCAATACGTATGAGAATAACAGCACAGCCTGAAACCTTATTTGAAACTTTGCAGGTCAAAATATTACTTCAAATTTCCAGTTGTCTGAGTCACCTTTACATGATTTAGCAGTTTTCAGTGCATATACTTACCTCAGTGCATTTATTTATGATAGCATAAACACAAGCATACGATCACAGAAAGCTAGCAAATATGCACTGACTTAATGAGAATACTTCTGTAGAGGAAGATTTTTTAAAACGACTTCTAATTTAATTTATCTTTACTCAGTATTATTTATGGAATTGACGTGTTTGGTAAATTGTGTGTGTTACAGCTATACATTCTTAGGTTTAAACCCTTAAATAAAACAAAATGTTACTTAATTCTTGCCCTCTATTATCTGAAGTTCAACTCACCAGAAGTAGGGAGCACAGGCGGCCAAGACGACCTTATGGATGGGGAACTCTACGTCATTGACGACGATGATCGCATCGATAAATTCTTGATTCAGTCTGAATTCATTGAAATTGAAGCTCTTGGGTTTCATCACCTGATCTTCGCTCGCTTTGGCTTGAGCCATTTCGTCTTTGAATGTGATGTCTAGCCTGGTAGCTGACTGTGTGCAGAGTAGATGTCTAGCCTGGTAGCTGACTGTGTGCAGAGTAGATGTCTAGCCTGGTAGTTGACTGTGTGCAGAGTAGATCTCTAGCCTGGTAGCTGACTGTGTGCAGAGTAGACAAAAGTGAGCTTCTCACCACACCAGAACAAAACCACAGAAAAACATCTCCATGACGACCAAACACATATCCCATTTTGTGTTTACATTTGGGAAACAAAAACAATTGTTTTCAAATTTCAAATACAAATTATTTTAAAAGTACATTAACAAGTGTCAAATGACATCAAATCTTATATCTTTGTAACTAAATACATTCAGTTACTTTTAAATAGCTTTGATTTAAATGGTAACGTTCTAACTGTGACTCTTAATCATTTTAAACACCAACTTCTTTCAAACTCTATTTAAAACCCTTCAAACATGAAATAACATTATAGTCATTAATTAATTGTATAATAACAATATAATAACAACCACTCAAGGTTAGAATCCAGCAAATATTGTTGATTTGAGATGGTTGTGAGTTCAAATTCAAATCAAAACCGTGACATTTATTCTTGAACTAAAACAAATACTTTCTGAAAACCCTATTTAACAGCTGTTTTTGTTTTTTCAGCATTATAGAGTGTGTTTCCAGTGTGAGCTGATGCTGGTTGACTCTATAAATTCAAAATATCTGAGAAATGTACCTCTGATGTGATGTGGCTGTCAGGAGATGCTCTGGGATGTATCAACCTGTTGTGTGCTTTTAAGAGAGCAATGCATGCTGGGTTAAGTTGTAGTTGTTGGGCGCATGTTCTGTGCGAATGTTTATTTTACACATTTGAAGTTTCAAATGTTTCGAGAGGAGAAACGTTTCTGTCTCTGCTCTGATTTGAAGTTGTTTGCTAGTTTTTACTTCTATCTTATAAAGCTCTTGAAGATCAAGCTCCTTCTTACATGAGAGATCTTCTTGTTCCATATGTCTCCATCAGAGCTCTCCTCTCTCCTTCTGCAGGTTAACTTGCGGTTCATAGAGTTTCTAATAGTAGGGAGGCAGAGCTTTTAGTTCTCAGGCTCCCCTCATGGATTGAGGCAGACACTTTCTGATAAACCTCATAGTTCGGGTCGAACGATTTGGTTTTGTTTCTCTGTTCAGCGCTTTGAGACGTTGTGTGTTGTGAACTGGTTCTTTGGAAATCAACTCAGTTGAATTAAACTGTCATTTCATGTCACGTTGTATTTTATTGCATCATATTGTATAAAGATTATCAATAAATCAATTCAATGATGGGATTTTTAGATGCATCAGCAGAAATATCTGACCTCAGCCTCTGAGAGAAAGTAGTTTTGCATTCTCAGAGCTCTGAAGGACCCAGAGAACCCGGTCCACGTAGGATGCAGCATCTGAATTTGGACACAGCAAAAGACTTCAGCCTATCAGAGATAAGAATACAATCATACATGTAATCTCTTTTACTTAGTAAAGATGTGTCAGTAAATCTTATTTTTCTTCATCTTCGTCACAACCCACAAAAGGTTAGATTTGTACACAAACGAGTTGCATTTCTAAAAACAACAAATCCATTACTTTCATAAAACTAATNCCCCGCCACAATCAAAGCTGTGCTCGGAAGTGGAGATTGAATTCAAATCACAGCGAAAGGAGAGCACCAAAACAAATGTTTTCATCTTGTTACGCTGACAAAGCCGCGTTTTGTTGGCATCTTGTTATCATAGTAAAAAAAATGGTGCGTTAACGCTATATTTTTGTTATACAAAAACAACACTGACATTATAAAAAGCTAAAATGAAACCAAATTTAAAATTCTAACATGGCTACAGTGCATTAGGGTGTGTATGACTAATGAGTTATTCTGTCATTTTATTATTGCTGTCTCATTATTTAGATCCATACTTTATTAGAACAGAAACTAAAGTAAATTTTAGAATTTATTAAGAAATAATAAATTAAAATACTACATAAATATACTGTATACAGTCAATTTAAGGATTAAGCGTAAAACCAGCCACATTTGTGTTAAATCAGTTGTGTTTTATCAGAGTTTTGTGTAATTTGCTCATGCTTACCCCACGAAAAACAATTATTTCAAACAGGTCTGGAGGTAGTGTTGCTTTAACAGGACCTTTGAAGTGACTTTCAACACCTCTGTGTTTATGTGAGAGTGTAAATGAATAAATATGTATATCAGCTTAGAGTGTAATATCACGGCTCACCAATCTGATAGAGACCACAGTGTGTGGAGGGCTTTTATAAGTACCTCTACACACTCGTATGAGAACCTATATGCAAACATCAGCAGCATTACAGTAATGCACCAAGACGTGCACAAACGCACCCTCAAAACATCTTTTGTCACCTTTAAGACATATTAAGAAACATGCATAATAAAGAAAAAAGTGTGCAACAAGCTCAAATGATCCAACAGTTTATTGGAAACTTGCTGTGATTGTTATAATAAAGGTTGAAATGCAGCACTGAACAGTTCACATGTGAATCCAGGGTGGTTTCAAGCTCCAAAGATTGCAAGCAGCGAGACAACCAAATGATTAACAGGTACAAGATTGGGTTTTGCAGTAACCAAGCAGGACGAGAAGAAAGGTTCAAAAGAACGGAGATGGAGAAAAGACAGAGAGAAGAAGAGACAGAGATAATGAGACAGAGATGGAGAAAAGGTGGTGGGAGTCAGAGGGGCATCGAGGAGAAAGGAAGTGTCAGGAAACGCTGAGGAAACTCAACCTGAGCTCTAAATGGCTCCTTAACAGGAGGCTGAGGCAGCAAAATGAAATTATATCCACACACACACACACACACATGCTCTCACAGACACACACTCATATCATCGCCCGCTGGAAATAGTTCTTCTCTGTCTTGTTGTGCAGACAAACGTGCAAACTCTCGTGCAATCATTTAACTTTGCCTCCAAACATGCTTAAATACGAACATGTTTAACACACTTTTCTTTAGAACGCACACACTCGCAATTGTGTCTGGTCAAAAGGAGTTGGTATGCGTTGCTCACACACACATGCACGCACACGTACGGGTCCCAAACACACATTTAGCTTCACACATAGTGATAGGTCTTTTAAAGGGGTGTTTCACACCTCATCGCTTTTCAATTAGAAGGTAAGACAGACACACACTCACACACATACATACATGCACTCAGAGGCTGACAGGCTGTCCGTTGGGTGAAGAAGATTCATTTGGATTCTCATCTCTTCCCTTCTGTGTGTGCCCTTTCTTTTCACTCTTCCACTACTTACCTCCTTGTGTATATTCACTTTCCTTTCGCTCTCCCTCTCTCTCTTTTGCTGTCTATCTTTCTCTCCATATCAGTGTGAGTGACAGTAGTTTGACCTCCCAGATAGTCAGGGGAGACTGTTGCACGGACGGCCAGAATAGGAGAGTCTTTCCCTGGGTACAATTCAGATGAGGGTTTGAAGAGGAGAAAGTCCGGCAGCTTCCAAAACACCTCGGTGCAGCTTCTGTTTTTTAAGCAAGATAGCTATATAAAAAAACTGCATCAAATTCCAGAACATTCTTATGTTTCTATTTGGATACTGTTTCCTCCGATTAAATGTGTTCATTAGGAACAACTTAGACCAAAAGTGACGCAGCAGGCGATTCATTTTCAGGAAAATTTCATTCAGAATCTTCAACCAATTTTGCTACCTTACAGATTTTGATCACAGATTGCACATATTGTTTTGCATCACAGGCTCCACCGCAAATAGTCAGAGTAATCTCAAACGTTCTACCTCCCTACCAGGGGACATTTGTTCCCAGGTATTCCAGCTTTACGTGGGTAAATGCAGTGGAAACAGAGGGGGGTGGAAACTCACCTATACATGTAATCTCTTAAATCTGATTTCCTCCACACTAACACTTCCCAGAGATGTTCATCATCTCTCTACAGGTTGACTTTATTGAGGAGGTTCTCTGTAATCATCTCAGCTGGAACCTTAATAATTCTCAACTCTCTGGAGAGGAAATCCCTCATGCTGTAGAAAAACAACCGTCTCAGTTCATACAGTGAAGAAAACAAGAGCTCTCACAAATAAAAAAGAGTTGTTTTGGTGGAGGAGAATGTACTGAGGATAAAATGTCTTTATTTTTATTGTCTGTTAAACACGACAGGAAAGCTGATCCCACCTCAGCGCTTCTTCCTCCTGGTCCTCCCCCCACTTTCCCTCTTTTTCTGTCCCTCCTTTGTTTTCCTTCATTCATCCCGTTACAGACCTGATGCTTTTCTCTCCACTACTCCAACCATGAGCCTGCTACAAATGTCAGATTCCTGCTTTTGCAGGACTTCCAAGCATCATGTGAAACGTTGTTGCTTCTCACTCCCACACAGATTTATGTTGTTTTTTGATGAGAGGGAAAAAACATTTATGTGTGATAAAGTTTTTTCTCTGTAATCTCTCTCTTTCTTTAATGTGTCTTTTATTGCACCAGTACAGAACAAAGCCCTCAGGCACTGCTCACACACACACACACACACACACACACACACAAATATACTACCCTCACACACTCATATCCAGTATGCACACACACACACACACACACACACACACATCTACATGGGAATAATGGAAACACAGCTGAGTATGTTTGAGTTAATCTTAAGAGATCAAATATTATGTACAGTATATGCACTCGCTTAAACACACACACACACTTGCAGGCTCCTGATGTCATGATGCAACTGTCAGTGAAACACTAACTGTGTCGTTTGTCACTTGGCTGACAGTCGCTCACGCAGAACAATAACTAGTTGAGTGTTTTAAACTGGTTTTATGAGCAAGAAGTTATGTGTTCCTGTTAGCCGTCGGCTACACAGACAGAGGAGGAGCTCAGACAGAAAGTGGAAGAGACAGAGAAACCAGACATTGAAAATGAGAGAAGAGAAAATGGCTGTGTGTGTGTGTGTGAAAGAGGGAGTGTGTGTGTGTACCCTGTTGCAAGTGCTATTAAAGTTGCACAGTGCTTTTAGAGCATCGACCATCAGCCAAGTAACTTTAGCTAATAATTTTTTAAAAACCTCCGTGCTTTGTGCATGTCAGGGCTTTCCACGGGGTGTGCGTGTGTGTGTGTGTGTGCGTGTGTGTGTGTGTGTGCGTGTGTGTGTGTGTGTGTGTGTGTATATGTGTGCGTGTGTGTGGTCTGGATTGTCAGCCTGTATTTGTATAATAAGATCTCTCCTTAGAGCTTGTCGGGTCACATCTATGAACACATAAGTCATTTTATTCATGTAGAATTTTGTCTATAGTTTTACATACTAAGGTCATGTCATATGGAGGTTTCTCATTTTGTCTTCCTGCCAGCTTCTTCATTCATAGTAAAATGATTTAGAATTATCCAACTAGATTATGAGTGAAAACATGCACAAGATTATTTATACAGTATAGTGTTTTTAGTTGATATTCGGGACCACAGGTTTTTGGAATGGAGTTTTTAAAGTGTGCTTCTGTGTAAAAGTTATAAACATTTCTTATCTTACCTGTTGTAGATGGCTTCCTGAAGAGCCTCTGCTCTGAGAAATAGAGCTTATGGCCTTCAGTCTGGTGAACAAATAGTCTGAGTGCAGCAGGACCAGAGGGTTTTGCTTCCATCTTAAAAACAACTCCTTTCTTGCAGACTGTTTAGCATCATGCATCACAATTTTATACACTTTATTTATGGTTATTTACATAAAATTTAGAGGATATTTATAGTAAAAAATGTACATTAAAATGCAGTATGTTGGTGCATCCTCTAGTTGAGTCTAGCAGGAATTTCTTAATATTTCTGACTAACAAAACCATGTAAGTTACGTGCAACCGACAGAACTGTAAAACATTTACTGACTGGAGCAAATTTAAACTCCTGAGATGTTTTGTCTTTGTCTTGACTTTGTGCACTATAAACTTTTTATCTTTTAATCATGTTTTAATTTAATGTTCTAATATTGTCATTATAGCCATTGTTGAGTTTTGTAGCATCTCTATTTTGAAAACAAACTATTATTATTATTATTGATATAGGGAGTCTCAAGAAATTGTCCTATTTTAGAATTATAATTGTAATTATTTTATTTAGGATGATTTTATAATTTTATTAGATTTTTTTTTTAACTAGTAATTGTTCAAAAACAATATGTTGTGTATTTTTGTTTGTTTGTTTGTTTATGAGGTCCTATTAATCTAAAATAAATTGACAAAATTTAAATTGTACAGCAGCCAAAAGCACTTCCTGTGTTCATACTAGCCATTATCTCATCAGTGTTTCAGAAATTAAAAGCTTTTTCTCCTCATTGAGGCTGTTCATGAATCTATCCACAACTTTTACACAGAAACAAATTTCAGAAGGGGCAAAACGTTCCTTTAAGAACAAACTTCATGAACTCTTCGTGTGAAACGTACAGGTCCACGTCACACACATGGACTCATGAGGCTTTTCGGAGCTTGATTGTTTCGCTCTAAGAGTTTAATTTACATAATCAGCTTTTATTAGAAGGTCATTATCTCCAATCCCTAGCAGTACTTGATGAAGGAGTTCATTTGCGATGTGTTTTCATGCATTGTTTTTGTTATTAAGTCCATGAAGGTCATTAAAGTAGTTTTCTATCTGTCACACTGATTGTGTTGACCATAAGGTTTGGTCAAACAAGTTTTAAACAGAAACCAATCAAAGTGGTTGGTTGTGTCTACCTCAACACTTGATGAAATATTAATGAAGCTAAAAGTTTTTTAAGTTCCCGTCTGCAACAAAAGACAAATTCTAGGTTCTGGAGATCTATGCGTAGTCCTAAGGACCTCCTGAGAATGTTTCTATCCATAAAGGGGTGTTTGAGCTTCTGTAGCTTTTTATGAACAAGAATCAGCTAAAGAATGCTCCTCAACATGAAAGTTAATCTGAAAGAGACTGAACAGGAATAATTAGTCCACTTGTTTTTCTTATTTCAGACGTTTACCAAGTTGCATCTGCATCAAACATTCTATTTGGAAGTATTAAGTGTGAAGGGCATCTCCATTAGAAGTTTGTGGAGGTCCCTTTAAAGTGCATCACATACAGCTGCAGAAAGCGTTTCCCACTGCCTTCATCACGGTTCATCTAGTTGTCATAATTATGGGAGCCAGCAGCCAAAAGCCCACACACAGATTTAACTAAATTAAGGGAAAGGGTGTGTTACTGGATTTCATCTGCAATCACCAGACCTTCATCTGAACTGCTGCTCAGTTTCAGAGTCGCAGACAAAGAGAGGATTTTTGACTCTTTTATGTTGAGGACTTGCTGCCTGGGTGTTCAAATCTGTGGTTCCTAGTCAGATCAAAGTGTTTTTCTCAAATAAAACTAGAATTGTACACTGTACATCGGAAAAAAAAAACTTTGGAAAATAAATAACACAATTACCTGGTGTTTTTGCAAGGACATTTAGGATATTTGTTAAAATCCTAATGCAAAATTTTAATGAAAACATTTAAAATGCACCTATAAAAGTCTACATTGGAAATTCCTTCAGATTATTACTGTATTGTAAATTCAGGCTATTTTTAAGTGTGGAGTCAAAAAATAGAGATGCTTTGCTAATTCTTTGACTTTGTTGCTTCTATTGAATGCACAGCTTTTAAATGTTATAAAACCCTGGATGTTTGCACCACATTGCATCATTTATATATGAATTACATCCAAAATGCTCCAATCTGGTTTAATTATTCAAATTAACCCAATTTAGGACTTTGAACCTTTTGTTAAAGTTGCAGTTATTTGTTCAGTTTGTTCAGTGCATCTTAAATTATAGAAAAAAAGAACGTATCTGATTGTGAGTATTTATGGGTTTCATATCGTGTTACGAGGATCCTGCAACACTAAACCAAACAAAGCTCTCTCTGCAGATTTGCAGAAAGTCAGGCTCTGATTATTCAAATTTTCTTTCTAAATACTCTGATTACCCCCTTTAACTGTGCACTCTTTTGGCACAACCATATGCATTCCAGGCACATTCTTCTCCTCCTTTTCCTCCTGCTTTCAGAGTCCAGTCATGCTTTGAAATGAAAACCAAGAATCCCTCTCCCATGACTCATGTATGTTACACAGTATGTCGGCACTTGCACGTGTCCTGTATGTGCACATACATTCCCCTACAGAAGGAAAACACGGAGACAGCTCTTTGCTGTTTGCCTCAAGGTGACTGTCCAAAAAATGAGCAACCAATGCTTTGTCTGTGAGATAAAGTAAAGGACAAAAACAGGGAGTCTAGAGGAGGGAGGAGGAGAAAGAGAGAGATTAAGAGACAGGCAGGGAAAAGGAGAAAGAGGAGAGTGCAAGCATAACAGAAAAGGACAATCTGAAGTCATTCAAGCTTTTCTTCTCCCTGAATAATCCAAGTTTTGTCCAAATTTAGTTTAAGGAGATTGTGGAACATCCAGTCCTTGACATCAGCCAGAAAGTCAAGTAACAGCAGCGACTCAGACTGAATCTCTGAACGTGTTTCTCTCTTTCTCTGCTCAGTTTTCTTTCTTTACTTTAAAGGGATGTTTTGGTCATTTTGAAATGTTTTTCTTACAGATATCAGTCTGTAGTGAAGAGCATCTCCACTGTTGATATCGCTCAAAGCAAGCAGAGTCTCTAGAAATAAGAAGACATCCTCAGGTGAGACACTGCTGCTGAACGGTGACAGACTAGCGGCTGCTTTTGGGGTATTTAAAACAAACCTTTGTCTAAAAATCCAAATGAAGCATTAGAACTCTACAGTACATGTTTGTAAACCTCTACAATTTAGCACAAGACCATTTGTTTAGTTTGTGCTGCAGCAGCAGGATGAATAGTTAACACACCAGTAAGACTTTTTTGACAAAAACATTCAAACAAATTTAAAATAGCCTAAATATTAAAAATCTTATTTTATACTAAGAAAATGCTTATTTATAAGACAAAAAAATCCTAACATTCTTTTCTAGAAAAATATCCAGTTCAACAGTATTTTGCCACCAGAAGATGTTTTTATTTTTGTTCTAGCTGCACAGCTTCTACTCTGGTTCAGAGTCCTCCTCCACAGACCTCAGGGTATCGCGAGGGTAGGCATAGTCAGCCATGTTTGGTAATCCGTGTATTACACAGCAGCTCAATGCGCTGCGGAAGAGGCTCATGTCGCAGGCGTTAGTCCACTCATTGGTTGCGGCGTTGTAAGACTCCACGAAAAAAGTGGTGGTGTTGCCGTCGAAGCCGCCGACCACAAAGAGCCGATCTTCGACCACTTCGATGCCGAAGTTGCTGCGCTGGGTGTTCATGGGGGACACATCACTCCAGGTGTTGGTTCGCGGGTTGTAGGCCTCGACGCTCCTCAGACGCTCGTTGCCGTCAAAGCCGCCGACCTGTGAGAGTAAAAGTTGTTTAAATATTTGCTGAGACCTTTTCTCAGTGATTGACCTCAGTTGAAACAAAACCAGCAATAATAGAGAAAGTATGACTCAGAAAATCAAACGTTTGTCTCCATAAAAATCTAATTCAGTTAAATGAGCTGCAGCTTTGGTCTGATCTGTCTTTTGAGGAATTATTTGGTGTTCTTTGTCTGGATGTTAAATAAAACATCTGGGATATTAAACACTTCTTCACATTCTCAAATTAAATTAATGCCATCTCAGTTAGCAGCACTGACAATGTTTCCTTTGAGCTTAAAGTCCTCAAATGTGACCAAAAATCATTAATTTATTAAATTGACAGTTAACAATTGGAGCTTGATGCTGGCCTCTCTGCAAGTCTGATCGGCTTAAAGGTCCTCTGATGAAAGCCTTCACACGTTATGAATCTAATTTAAATATGCAGCCTGTGTGTCAGCAGAGTTTCCTGCACTTACTGCATAAACACAACCCGCATAAGCGATGACTCCTAGTCCACTGCGCCGGCTGTTCATGGGGGCGATCATTGTCCACTGGTCAGTCTGTGGATCGTAATACTCGGCTGTCTGCAGGCACTCTTGTCCGTTGAATCCACCGCAAATATACACCTAAAAACAAGAGAGCAGCCATTATAAAGATCATTTTGTTCTGATAGATGGGCTAACAGCTTGTACAAGACCAAAGTCTAATGTCTTAGATCAATATCACTCCCAAATGGAATTTCATAGTATCTTATTTCTGATTTAAAGTCTTATAGAATAGCGTTTTGCACAAACTACTGTTAAACTTTTACAATGTGAGTTGTTTCAAAATGACTTTAGTCCATTTTCCGCTTGTCTCTATACAGGTTAGCCATTAGCTCCTCAAGCTGGTCAGATTTAAACTCGTTCAACAGCCCATCTAAAACAGCTTTCCACTAACGCACACACACACCTTGTCCTGAAAGGTCGTGGCGCTCGCGTCGCTCCTCTCGTGATGCATTGATGCAATAAGACTCCACTGGTTCATCGCTGGCTCATAGCGCTCCGCCGTGTTTGTCCGTGTGTGTCCATCATAACCTCCCAGCGCGTAGATGAATCCATTTAACACTGTCACACTGACATAACATCGGCGGAAGTACATGGGGGTCACCTCCTCCCAAACACGTCTCCTGGGACTGAACCTGAAGACATTACTGAAATGCTCCACTCTGTTAAAGCCACCAATGCAGTAGATGTAGCCATTGGTGAAGACAGTGCCGTGGTAGGCCCGAGGATGCTCTGTGTTTGTCAGTGAGATCCAGCGATCCATCCGGATGTCGTATGCTTCGATGGTATTGGTTGGGTGATTACCACTCCACCCTCCGAAGGCCAGGAGGATGGCAGTAGGCAGACGTGGCCGGGCGAGGAGATTTTGAAGGCCGGTGATAGGAGGCATACTGTTGGACATGTAGGCTCTAAGTCTGAATGCCCTTGAGATGATCTTCAAGCATTCAGGATTCCTGTTCACCAGCTCTTTGGACAACACGTTGCTCATGCAATCCTCATCCAATAACGCCAATCGAACCTATAAGGAGACAACAAGACAGAATCTATAAATAGTCAAGAATTAAAAAACAATCTAAAATTCAGTTCATTGTCCATAAATGTAATTGCATGTCCTCTGTTTGCCTAAAGAACCACAAGTGATGGAGAAGGCCAACAATTTGTCTGAAAGTTTGTCTCTGAGAAAAACATTGAGGCTTGCAGACCCTTGTGACATTATAAGGAGATAAGCATTGCTTCCAGCTAGCAATCAGATCAGTCTGAGCTGCCTACTCCTCTCTGTCATTCACTGAGCTTCCAGTGAGTGACAGAGAGGATTAAAAAGATATAGCCGCCACGATGCCGCTCAGTAAGTTTGTGGATAACATTCGGAATCCTCAAGATTGTTACTTGGTCTTCGCTATCATAGTTTTTTGGAACCAGAAGTGACTTGCAAGAGATGGATAGGCCTGTCAACACCAGGATACTGCTATTCATGTAGGTGACACTTAAAGCTGCCACGTCCATAAAAAAGGAATTTGATGTTGAAGAATTTTTATAAATTTAGCAGCAACTGGTCCAAATGGAGGAAAGGGATTGTGATAGAATTTCTCACCATTAGTCAGAGACTTCTATTCAAGTTTGCACATGCATGCAGCATGCACACCCACAGTAAGACCTACAGTTAATTAAAGCTCACTAATTAATGTAAAGTGCATGTCTTTTTTAAGCTTTTAATTTGAAAAAGAGGTTTTTAAATGATGATTTCATTTATTAAGGGAAACAAGCTCTCCAAATCAACCTGGCTTTATGTATAAAATTAATCACTCCCTTCTTAAAGGCATAATATGCAGTTTTGGCTTGTTTCTAGCACCCCCTAGTGTCCATTTTAAATCGCTGTCATTAAAACGTTAGCATTGTTTATGTTGAAATGTCTCCTCAGCCTTCATTGCTTTCTACTGGAGCGGTTCATCACTCATTCAAAGAAATCAGCTGTGTTCAAGCAGGAAGAGATTTTAAAAAATCAGGAATCATGAGCTAAAAACACTCTGGCGCTAGCATAACAGCTAGCCACATTGAGTTAGCCTAACCCTCGTGAGATACGTGACTTTGTGAAACTTCAGGGCACCGGACCAGAGACTCAGAAGTTACAAACGTGGTATTCTGGATACAAGCAGCAGATGGGGCTGAGTGACTTTTCATTAATCCTGTAAACGGTCATTTTAGCACATAAGATAAAAAAGATTTTAAAATATGATAAAGTTACATAGTGTGCCTTTAAATTGTGAATTTACTGTGATTACATTATATGGAAAATTGAGTACAGTTTCACTAGAATGAAAGATCTGAAAAGCTTTTTCCTTGAAATAATAAAATAATTTAAAAAAATCTAATACATAAACTGATTTTCAGTTACAATTAAATGTGGTGTCAATCCATAAAAAACACAGTAATATACCATAAGGTTATAGATTCACTTCAGTTGCTTCACTTACCTGTTTGTGACACTAGAGTGCAAACCTAAAGTATCAAAGCATCCCCAATTAGAACTATTTCTTTCTATTTAAATCTGACAATTGTTGCTTCACAGCAGTCAGGTAAAGCCCGCCTCCTCTGTATGAAAGATGTGAATGATATTAATCTAAATGTAGTCATGGAAGCGATCATACCTTAGACAACAGATCGGCAATGTGTCTCTCTCTTGGTGGTTTGTGGCTGATCCACTTCAGGATGCTCTCAAATACGAAGCTCTCCTGTCTGACATTCAGGTCATCCGTAGTGATGATGTTTACGAGTTCCTCCAGAGAGAGCTGAAGGAACTCGTCGTATGAAACAACATCCTTGAAGTGGCTCATGATGTAATGTAAGCCTGCAGAGGACAGCATGGCGCTGGGGACAACAGATGTAAACTTCCAGAAGCCAATGCAGTTCTTAGGACACATGATGTCTAGGATGAAATCCGAGCCCTTTCGTAATATATCCGTTGCGTTGATCTTATCGGCTGCTATCATCACATCTGTCACGTTGATCTCTGTGACATTAAGAGAGGAGGTGTATGCGAAGTCGAGAATGATTTTCATAATCTCAGCAGACATGATAGATGTTTTGTAAACTTTCTGACAAGGTGGGGACCAGCGTGAAAAGAGAGACCTGAAAAAGGCAAAAAACAAACAAACTGCAGTTTAGACAGTGAAATTAAGTATTTTCTTATTTTCATCTCTATTAATAGTCTTTAGAAAACAGATTTTTTTTTAAAATTTAAGTAGTTGTTTATGTATGTGAATAGGGCCAACTTGGTCCCATGTGAAAAAGTAATTTGTTAAACCATGAACTGACTGTGGTTAATTATTTTTTCACACAGAACCAGGTGGTTTTTGGATTATTAACAAATAAAATAATCCTTTTAAAATTGCATTTTGAATTTACTAGGGTCATCTTAGACTTCTGAAATGTGTCTGATGTTCTGAAACATTTACCTGTGACAAAAAAATAAGCACAGCAGAAATCTGTGAAGGGACAAATACTTTTTGCCCAACTGTATTTCAGTTTTCACTCAAACATCTTTGCACTGCATCCTATTGCATTCAGCTCTTCTGTTGCTTGTTAATCTCACTGTAAAGAGTGAATGCAGCTACAGGGTTTTTCTCACTGCAACACCATGAAATACACAAGACAATATAGCCCCTAGCTTACTGGGCTGTGACTGTTAGCAACTTGTTGGATACACCTCATTTTGAAAATATACACAAGTTTTCAGTAGTCAAAACTGCAAATTTGTTGCAACCTTCACTTGAAGTTCTTGCAAATTTAGAGCAAAATATTTTACCACAAAATGTCTTGATTATGTATTCGCTTGTTCACAATTTATCCTGAATTTATTCAGAACTTTGTTGCACTCATTGTCAAGTCCTATTATTGTTTCCAATCAGTTTAAACTTAATTCCATATTTAATTCAAAAGTTTTTGAAACTAAACAGATTTGAGACAGGATTCCGTTGCTATGACTTCACTTGTAAACAACACTCAGGTTATGAACATTTTTCTCTACTTTTCACACTTAAAATCAACCTGAGTTTGCAGTCAGTACACTAAAAATGAACATTCCTCACAGATTTAGGTGATGCAATACGTATGAGAATAACAGCACAGCCTGAAACCTTATTTGAAACTTTGCAGGTCAAAATATTACTTCAAATTTCCAGTTGTCTGAGTCACCTTTACATGATTTAGCAGTTTTCAGTGCATATACTTACCTCAGTGCATTTATTTATGATAGCATAAACACAAGCATACGATCACAGAAAGCTAGCAAATATGCACTGACTTAATGAGAATACTTCTGTAGAGGAAGATTTTTTAAAACGACTTCTAATTTAATTTATCTTTACTCAGTATTATTTATGGAATTGACGTGTTTGGTAAATTGTGTGTGTTACAGCTATACATTCTTAGGTTTAAACCCTTAAATAAAACAAAATGTTACTTAATTCTTGCCCTCTATTATCTGAAGTTCAACTCACCAGAAGTAGGGAGCACAGGCGGCCAAGACGACCTTATGGATGGGGAACTCTACGTCATTGACGACGATGATCGCATCGATAAATTCTTGATTCAGTCTGAATTCATTGAAATTGAAGCTCTTGGGTTTCATCACCTGATCTTCGCTCGCTTTGGCTTGAGCCATTTCGTCTTTGAATGTGATGTCTAGCCTGGTAGCTGACTGTGTGCAGAGTAGATGTCTAGCCTGGTAGCTGACTGTGTGCAGAGTAGATGTCTAGCCTGGTAGTTGACTGTGTGCAGAGTAGATCTCTAGCCTGGTAGCTGACTGTGTGCAGAGTAGACAAAAGTGAGCTTCTCACCACACCAGAACAAAACCACAGAAAAACATCTCCATGACGACCAAACACATATCCCATTTTGTGTTTACATTTGGGAAACAAAAACAATTGTTTTCAAATTTCAAATACAAATTATTTTAAAAGTACATTAACAAGTGTCAAATGACATCAAATCTTATATCTTTGTAACTAAATACATTCAGTTACTTTTAAATAGCTTTGATTTAAATGGTAACGTTCTAACTGTGACTCTTAATCATTTTAAACACCAACTTCTTTCAAACTCTATTTAAAACCCTTCAAACATGAAATAACATTATAGTCATTAATTAATTGTATAATAACAATATAATAACAACCACTCAAGGTTAGAATCCAGCAAATATTGTTGATTTGAGATGGTTGTGAGTTCAAATTCAAATCAAAACCGTGACATTTATTCTTGAACTAAAACAAATACTTTCTGAAAACCCTATTTAACAGCTGTTTTTGTTTTTTCAGCATTATAGAGTGTGTTTCCAGTGTGAGCTGATGCTGGTTGACTCTATAAATTCAAAATATCTGAGAAATGTACCTCTGATGTGATGTGGCTGTCAGGAGATGCTCTGGGATGTATCAACCTGTTGTGTGCTTTTAAGAGAGCAATGCATGCTGGGTTAAGTTGTAGTTGTTGGGCGCATGTTCTGTGCGAATGTTTATTTTACACATTTGAAGTTTCAAATGTTTCGAGAGGAGAAACGTTTCTGTCTCTGCTCTGATTTGAAGTTGTTTGCTAGTTTTTACTTCTATCTTATAAAGCTCTTGAAGATCAAGCTCCTTCTTACATGAGAGATCTTCTTGTTCCATATGTCTCCATCAGAGCTCTCCTCTCTCCTTCTGCAGGTTAACTTGCGGTTCATAGAGTTTCTAATAGTAGGGAGGCAGAGCTTTTAGTTCTCAGGCTCCCCTCATGGATTGAGGCAGACACTTTCTGATAAACCTCATAGTTCGGGTCGAACGATTTGGTTTTGTTTCTCTGTTCAGCGCTTTGAGACGTTGTGTGTTGTGAACTGGTTCTTTGGAAATCAACTCAGTTGAATTAAACTGTCATTTCATGTCACGTTGTATTTTATTGCATCATATTGTATAAAGATTATCAATAAATCAATTCAATGATGGGATTTTTAGATGCATCAGCAGAAATATCTGACCTCAGCCTCTGAGAGAAAGTAGTTTTGCATTCTCAGAGCTCTGAAGGACCCAGAGAACCCGGTCCACGTAGGATGCAGCATCTGAATTTGGACACAGCANTCAGCCTATCAGAGATAAGAATACAATCATACATGTAATCTCTTTTACTTAGTAAAGATGTGTCAGTAAATCTTATTTTTCTTCATCTTCGTCACAACCCACAAAAGGTTAGATTTGTACACAAACGAGTTGCATTTCTAAAAACAACAAATCCATTACTTTCATAAAACTAATAAAAAAAGATTTATAATATATTAAAACGTGTGAACTATTAACTGTTAGTACAACAGTCGAACCTGTTACGGATGCAGGATATCAGTGAACCAGCCCACTAATTTCATGCTTTTGGTCCCTAATATCAGTATTCTAACTGTTCCCTCAGCAACTGGTGTGTCTTTGCCTGGATCGCTGGCGGGGGCTTGAGTCCCTGATGTTCCTGGTATGGGGATAACTGTCTGTGTTGGGGGCTTCAGAAACTGATGTGCCTGCAGGGGCACTGCTGTCAGCGCAGTGTCTAAGTGGACACCTGTCAGTGCCATCTCCCTAATTATTTCTTGAATTCTTGGGTCTACTTGGGTCTACACTGCCAACCTCCAGCTGTCCTCCTCCAGTTGTCACTATGATGGGAATTCTGGCTGGGTTTTTTTGTATTCCAGTTCAGCAATAACCTTGTTTGGCTCCCAACTGACTGTCCATTTAGTACTATTTCTGGCTATTTTAATTAAGTTATTATACTCAGCCAAAGTGGGTGAGCAAATAACTTGATTTATTCAGTGAATTTTGAATACTTGTTTTTATTATTATATTAGAAGCATTAAACACAACATTTGCGTGAATCTAGTTTAGCATGATTGCTATGATCCTCATATGCATGTAGAAAAATGTGGCTGCAGCAGTGGGATTAATTTTAGCTCTTGTTCCATTTAAATGTGCACGCCAAGAAAAAAGCAATTATTTTGTTGCATTTTATTAATTTGTGGCAATAACGTTACAAGAAAACTTTAAATAATAGTAACGTTTATATCAAGTTATGGAGAGTAATGTTATTTCACATTTTATTAATAGGTTCCCATTTTAATAGGGTTATTTTCAATTCAATAAGACTGAAATGTGCCAGTCTGCTAGTTAAAGGGATAAAAAAAGCTGCAGAAAAACTCAGATTTAGCATATTTATTATTGTTTTCCTATCCAATATATAATTGAACTTGTTAATGATGATAAATGTCAGTTTGCTTTCAAGTATTAGGTTGACTTGATCTAAAGCAGGTGCAGAAGTGACACACAGTACCAATAATTTAGATGTCCATCGCTCACCTTATGACATATCCTCCCAAAAAAATCTCAGTGTCAGTAATTTATTCATCATCTCAGCAAATCGCTTGGGAAAAAACTCCTAATCTCCTGTTTTGTGCCTTCAAACGCAACATCAGTCTGTAAAAATTGTCACGTTATGCAATAAAACTGAAATAGAGTCATATTTGTCATTTTTGCCTCTTATCTTCATCTCATGTGAGTTTCCGGTGCGAAATTAATCAAGTATATGAATGATTAGCTGTAATTTTCTCTAAACAATCCTCCTCTGAGAGTCTCTTCGTCATTATGTCTAAATATGACATAATGACTCTAAATATGAGCGTTAATATGCAGAGATTTGATCAATCATGAGGGGAAAACAAAGCAAAAAAAACAGAATGTGAGAAGAATAGAGATGTGACTGGACTCTAATGAAGATATATGTTGCCAATGCAAATTATTATGTTTGCATGTGGGCATTCTTTGTACTTTATTAGGATCTAAATTGCCTCTAAAATAGCTTGATAAATGCATGCTAAAGACAGAAAATAGATTATACGTGTCAGCTGCAGTTTATTCAATCCTGTCATGAATTTACCTGCTGTTTAAACACATCACCGGCTCATAAATTACCTCCAGCTGACTGTTATCACCCAGCTGAAATGTCTTTAAATGAAATATGATAACTCACAAAATCTGAGTCTAAACAGTTTTTCTTATTCTTGTTCCCGCTTTTGTCCGAACCCGTCTTCCTGTCGCCGATTTCCAGAAAGCTCTTCTGACCTTTGTGTGAGGAACAGCCTGCAGCCAGACTCAACTGTTTCTTTGAAACAAAGTCAAAAATTGAGCGGAGCCTTTGTCAAATAAATTGACCTTTATCCTGAAAGAATGTGAAGTCACTTAGGATCACTCATCAGCAACACTTTAAAACAAAACAAGGCAAGGTTTGGGGACATTTCACAAAAAAGATAAGAACACTTCTAACAAAATCTGTTGGATTTGTCTTCTATTTGTGGCATTTTGTGCCTTCGTTATTTTCGTTTATATTTTGAATTGTTTTGGTTTTGTTTCAGCTCCTATTTCTGTTTATAATTTATGATTTTGCAATTACATCAATGCAATTTTCATGTTTTGATTCTCTGCAGTCTGGGACTGTTCACTGTTAGTTTGTGTTTTAACATTAACACGTTTTGTGGAATGTTGGATCTGGACAGACCCCTCATAGGTGGAAAACAATGTACCTGTGTTGCTGAGAACAACTGACGGTGGGGAAAAAAAAAAACAAGTTAGCATCCATAAATTTAAATGAAATTACAAATTTATGTAATTTCTTTCTTGTGCTGCAGGTTGCTGTGAGTTACAGCTCCTCTTTAACTTTAACCAAAAGCTTGTTTGTAGCTCAAGACAACAAAAACGCACATAATTTTCAGAAAATCCTGATTTTAATCTATAATATAAATTAAATTAATAGTTTCATTAAAAATATGAATTGCTTTTGCACATTCATGCAAACAAACAGAACAATTCCAATGCTCATCAATGAGATTTGTATTTATTTTGTCTGCATCAGACGTATTATAACACTGCAAACCCTAAAAACTTTGCCAGCCAAACTGTTGAAATCTTCTGGAGCACGTGACAAGAAGAAAACATCCAGGTGTTTCTTTGGCTTTATTTTTATTTGATTTGAATATTTGCCTCTTTTTTCCTCAAACTGATGTGTCTTTTTAGAATGCAGGAGTCAAGACGAATGTTAAACACAAATGTGTACTCTCTCTCTCTCTCTGTGAATCTGCTCCTTCTGCTCACAGCAATTTTTACATATGTTGAAAAGACGTATTCAAAATGCAAAATGCATCAGGGTATGAAGAGGGAAAGTAGGTTCATAGTGCTGCAATGGCTCTTTAAAATAAAAAGAAAAGCTGATGGAGCAAAAAAGGCTGCACTCTGATCCATATTCATATTTCCATTCATTTATCCGAGAACTCTCTCTACAACTGTTGATTCATTTTGAAGAATCACTTGTTCGCTTTCAGGAGGGGGTGCAGTCGGTTTCTTTTTGCATAATTATGCCGTTACTTCAGGGGTTTTCCTGTAGCTGTGTGAGTGCATTAGTTTGGCTTGCAAAGAAATACACACTCACTGGAAATGTGTGTGTGTGTGTGTCTGCTGAAGTCAAACACAAGCTGCACAGCCTCCTGCAAAAATTACACATTCAGTTTTAAGGGCTTGTTTTTCATTAACCTTTATTTGACTGGGTTAATCCGCTTGAGAGGAAAAATTGTATTATTATTTTCTGTTCTCCCACATTCACTGGTGATCATCAGGAAGAGAAAACCTCAGACATGTTTGTTTCTTTTGTATAGAGGTGCAAGTTTTTCCTTAAACAACAAAGAACTGCAGCTTTAGTTTAAAACAATGGATCAGAGCTGTTCATTAAAGCATGAAAAATGTACTTTCAAACATTTTGCACAACTTAACTAAGTTATACAACTCTTTTTTTGTAAATTTTTTTTGTGTATATCATTTTCTTTTTTGCCTAATTGGGCCTTAAACATATAAAACATCATATACTCTAATTAGAACATGCATATAAACCTGACCAAAAATTACAGAAATGTTGCAGTTGCATGCATCCATGGCTAATGTTTAAATCTTTTCAGGTTTTAAAACATGCATCTTAAACATGCAAATGCATTTAATCCTCTCTCAGATCCTGATGATTCATCATAAATCAAAACGCTGTTCCAGTTTCCAAAAGGAAACAGCAGCAGAAGCCTCTGAGCTTTTTCCCTCTGAGCAGATCAATATCACTGTAATGAAATGTACTCAAACACGCAGGTATTTTTCATTATTCCAGCTCTGTGTTGCCTTTCAGAATGTAACAGTCTGCTGGAGAGATAATTTAGCAACACTGATGGAAAAAAGAAAAAACAACAAAGGACATTTTAAAAGGTGATCTCTGCTGATTTGATTCAGGACTTTTGCAAAAGAAAAGAGCGAGCTCGGTACTGGCTGAAGTGTGTTTCTCTCCCTCCCTCTTTCTCAGTGTGTGAGTGTGTGTGTGTGTGTGTGTGTGTGTGTGTGTGTGTGTGTGTGTGTGTGTGTGTGTGTGTGTGTGTCTTATGCAGAATCAGCAGTGCATGCAGGTGTGTTCCTACAGGTGTGTGTGTGTATGTGTGTGTAGGAGGAGCATGGGAGTCTCAAGGGGATGCAGCAGCAGCTTCCTGCTTCCCTCACTGCTCCCTAAAGAAATCCATCCAGATGCTGCAGAGTTTCTCTCCTCCTTTTAACTTCTTGCAAGACTTTACACCTTAAAATGTTTCCACACATCCTCTTTCATCTCGCTTTGATTTACAAGGGAAAAAATACACACACACAGATGCTGCATTATGCATTTAATTTAACAAAATAGCAGATGAACTCTCCTTGGTGGAGAAATCATGACCATCATGACAGCAATCATGAAAAAAACTTTGATCTTCTATTTTTTAAATGCATTTTTTTAACATCTGTTCTACAAAAATATAAATGCTTTATATGGATTTGATATCAAAACTAATTTAATCTGTGAACACACAAAAAAAATAAAATAAAGGTACACCTGAACCCTTCCCTTTGGCCAGGGTTCTGTGGAGTGATTTTTCAGCACATCCTCGTCCCTAAGCTGGCTAACAAACTGTTCCCAAGTCGACTAAAAAACTGTTACTGTGGCTTAACAGGCAACAAAACAGCTGACACAACGACGCACACAGACACACACACACAGCACTATATTATCAGTCCGCCAGGCAACCAAACTGCTTACAGGACACACCTAAGTCCTTAATGATCCAAGGTGTGTGAAAGTGTGTGCGTGAGCTGCAAACATTTTTACATCTGCATTTACACAAATTGCACACAGTGAGTCCTTCTGAGCCCCTGACTCAGTTGCATGCAGGTGTTGTGTCTCAGAGGGCCACACTAAGTGCATATGTGTGTGTATGTGTGTGTGTGTGTTTGTGGAGATCAATAAAGCTATTGCTGCAATAAGCTGGCTAGGCTTTTGTGACAGTATTGCTTGTGTCTCTAGAGAACAGAGAGTGTGTTGTGTAATTTACCTCGACAGCAAAATTCAGAAGTGGTTCGTTTCCAAAACAAACACACCCCCACACACACAAAGTTATTGTGTGATAATGAAATACTTGCTTGAATAAATAATCACCATAAAGTTGTTACCCAGTATCTCAACACCAGAAAACTATCAAATTGTTGAGTTGATGAGAAGTAAAACGGTGACATTTTGAGGTTGAGAGCAAACAAGTGGAGGTAATCTTTTTATTTGCCCAGTTGAATAAAATTAATAGATTAATTGACTGTAATGATCACTAAACTAAAGCTGCTTTATTTCAATATCAATGTATTGGCATGATTTAGGATACAATAAGATATGATGCAATAAGATAGGATATTGTGCTATAATTTCATGCTGGAATAAAATATCTGATAGAACACAAAATGATACAATAAGACAATGCTATTGGATACATTAGCTTAAAATAATAATATGATACAGTAAAAACATCTGACAATCTGATACAATACAATGCAATATGACACAGAACAGTAAGATACAATATCATAGTATATGGTACAATAAGATACAATATGGTATGGTATATGATAAAATACATGATAGATATGATGTTATATGAAATAATATAATATGATGTGATATAATACCATACAAGGCAATACCATATGATGCAATAAGATAGGATGCAATATGATATGATGCAATATCATACAATGCAATGCAATATGATGCATTACGATATGATGCTATAAGATACGATGCAATACGATACAATGCAATATGATATGATGCAATACAATACGATGAAATATGATACAAATCAATATTAGGGGTGCAACGGATCATCATCGATCCATGGTTCGTACGGATCACCCTCTACGGTTCGGAAAGCACGTGGTCCGCGGTTCATGTAGAAGCGCGTGCGTCGCTAAATAATCCCCGACGTTCTGTGCTCACGCGCTCTGAATCTGCAGATAATTCCCCTCTTAGAAAGGCATTCATTTTGCCATCACGTATAGAGGTTAACTCTGTTGGCTTCAGCCGTCTTAGTACACCAGAACGAAGGATCCCTGTTCAGTATCTGATCCAGTCTCTGTTGCGCGCGCAGCCTCTGATTCCTCCGTCAGCTGGAATATCCATCTTTCTGATAGATAAACTAGATTCACCTATTTCTGTCTAAGATAACGTTATGTTGGGCTTTTATACGAGCTATTAAACGTTAATATAACCGGAGTTCAGTCAGGAGCCACAGAGCAGCGCCTCGTGCGTCACGCCCCCGCCCCCCCCAGCTGTGACCGCTAGTTTGACAGAAGCAGGTCTGTGACCCCTGAGGTGCGCATATGAATCTATCTCCCCCATTAATTAGTTTTAATATGATTCAAAACGTCCCAATCCTCACCTATGGTCATGAGCTTTGGGTAATGACCGAAAGAACGAGATTGCGGATACAAGCGGTCGAAATGAGTTTCCTCCGCAGGGTGGCCGGGCTCAGCCTTAGGGATAGGGTGAGGAGCTCGGACATTCGGGAGAGACTCGGAGTAGAACCGCTGCTCCTCCATATCGAAAGGAGCCAGTTGAGGTGGTTCGGGCATCTGGTCAGGATGCCTCCTGGACGCCTCCCTCGCGAGGTGTTCTGGGCATGTCCTGCCGGCAGGAGGCCCCCGGGTCGACCCAGAACAAGCTGGAGGAAATACATCTTCAGTTTGGCCTGGGAACGCCTGGGTGTCCCAGCTGAGGAGCTGGTGGACTTGGCCGGGGAGAAGGTGGCCTGGGCTGCCCCATAAGCGGAAGAAGGCGAGGCGAGGCGAGATGATTCAAAACTTTATTGAAGCATCAGATTGACATCTTGAGTTAAATGCAGTTTGTACAGTATTTATGAGGATTGAGCATAAAATAGTTGCTCAGTGTTTTAGAAAATAATGAGAGAGCAAAGTTTTTTGTCTTTTCTTTTTCATTCTGCTGATCCGAAAATTGATCCGAACCGTGACTCAAAACCGTGAACCGATCCGATCCGTGAGTTTTCTGATCCGTTGCACCCCTAATTCAATATGATACAATGCAATATGATTGATTTAAGATATGATACAGAAGAATATAAGTCTTTTAAAAAATAAATAGTTGGACAGTACCTCTGACTGAATTTCTGCACAAATGCTATGATAAAATATTTAAAATATAGTTCAATCAAAAATTTTTTTTATTTCATTCAGTAAAAAAACAAAACAAAAACTAAAATACACAAAACTGCCTAATAAGCATAAAGAATGAAAAGGAACAGAAAGAAGAGGAAAACTCTTATTAATATCTGCCCCTTTAAAAAGAAAATAGTAATATTAAAAAAATAAAAACAAAATAGAATTAAAAAGAAAGGCTTTAAATGAAGATTAGTCTGTTTACTGCCCAAGCCCTTTCGGCAATTAATGTGTAAAAAACAAAAGCTGAATGTTTACCGCGGTTTACCCAGAACTCAAAAATTATCATTTATATATACATACTGATATATATGCATATACATACTCATACATCACACATACATAAATCAAACATAGCCCATTAAAGGTCTAAATCATTTCTTTATAAACTTTAAATATAAAGTCTTTTGTCTTCTTTTTAAACTTTTTAATGTTTTGACATTTTTTCATGTCATCACTAATATTGTTCCATAACTGGACTCCTCTTGATGAAACACAATGTAACTTAGCATTAGTTCGTACGGCTGGCTTCATAAACATGTTTGTTCCTCTCAAAACAAAAGTACTCTCCCTGATTTGGAAAAGCTTTTGGATACTGCCCGGTAATTGTTGATTTTTTATTTTGAACATAAACTGAAGTATTTTGAAGTCAACTAGATCTTCAAATTTCAATATGTTTAATTTAATAAATAGAGCATTTGTTGGTTCTGTGTAAGATGATCTAGTAATAATTCTTATGGCCTTTTTTTGAAGAAGAAATATAGAATTGATTGTTGTCCTGTATGTACTCCCCCAGACTTCAACACAATAAGTCATGTATGGGAGAATGAAGGAGCAGTACAAGATGTATAATGATGGCTGGTTTAAGAAATATTTGACTTTGTTAAGTATTGAAATTGATTTTGATATGTTTGAGTTGATATATTTGATATGCTTCTTCCAACTCAGTTTTTCATCAATCAGGACACCAAGGAATTTAATTTCAGCCACTCTTTCAATTTCTATATGATTTATTGTGAGTTTCTTGTTGGTGATGGTTGATCTATTGCCAAATATTATGAACTTTGTTTTATTTAAATTCAGTGTTAATTTATTGGAGTCAAACCAATCCTTAAATTTATTAATTTCATTTCCAACTGCATCCAAAAGCTCCTCCAAGTTGTCACCACAACAAATTAAACTTGTGTCGTCAGCAAACAAAATTGTTTTTAACAAACTGGACACCTCACAAATATTATTAATATATAAAATAAACAATAACGGTCCCAAAACTGAACCTTGAGGAACTCCAAACCCTATTTTCATTAATTTAGATTTGACCTGATTTATTTCTACATACTGTTCTCTATCACTCAGATAACTAGCCAACCAGCTCAGGGCCACGCCTCTCACCCCGTACGTTTGGAGTTTACGTAACAATAATTCATGATCAACGGTATCAAAAGCTTTTTTTAAATCCAGAAAAATTCCAATAGCATATTGTTTATTTTCAATTGCAGAAGTTATCTCTTCCACAAATTCCATTATTGCAAGTGATGTGTTTTTATTCTTTCTAAAACCATATTGTTGGCCATATAGAATATTATGTTTAGTAATAAAATTGTCCAATCGGTTGTAAAATATTTTTTCTAATATTTTAGAGAACTGAGGAAGTAAAGAGATTGGTCTATAATTAGAAAACATGTGTTTATCTCCAGCTTTAAATATTGGTATGACCTTTGCCGTTTTCATTTCATTTGGAAAAATCCCTGTTTTCAAGGATTGATTACAAATGAAGGCAAAAGGTTGGACTACACAATCAATGATGTTCTTCACAAATGCCATGTCTATGTTGTTTGTGTCCTTAGAGTATTTGTTCTTAAATCCTTTGACTATATCTATGATTTCTTTCTCATTGGTGCCTTTTAAAAATACTGTATCCATTATTTCCATATTTATTTTATTATAAATTTCTCTGTTTTTCGGAGGTTTAATTTTTAGTTCAAAAGTAAGAAATCCTAATAATTTTTGTTTTATTTATTTTGCTGAATTTACAACACCTCCTGCAAAGTCAGACATATGCAGCACTCTGATCTTGTGCGTGTGTGTACGTGCGTGCGTGCATGTGTGTGCGCGTGTGTTTGTGTGTGCGTGCGTGTGTTTGTGTGTGTGTGTGGTATTGCTGCACATAAAACACAACACAGAATACTAGTTCATTTTGGTTCGGGCGCATGTTCATAAACTTTATGAAGAAAAAAAGCAGAAAGAAATAGAAGGAGAGGCAACACACAGATGCTCAACACAGCTAATTGTTTTCCATTGAAATAAATGCTTTTGGACTGCTGTGTAGCCTACAGCTTCTAATCAAAATGCACATTTTTATTTTGTCAGGCACAGTTATAACTCTCCATCACTGATAATCATTAACCTGGAAACCATCAGCCTGTAGGCAGCATCACAGCTCTGCCAGCTACCATGCAAGTCAGAAAATGAGTAGATATTAACCTTTTATTGTCTGCCTGAGAAGAGTAAAAAATACACACATGTGTCGCTGAGAGGCTCAATATTGCAGAGGAAAATACAGGAATGCAAAATATCTTATATCAGTTTAACAGCAATAGGAAAATATTTGGGAAAGGGAAATAAAGGCCAGCAATAATGATTCTACCCAACATGTAGGCTGTTTTCAGTTTGTTCCTGGTTGTGCAGAAGATGTAAGAAATAGAGAGGCTGTGGCTCAGACAGAAGAGCAGGTTGTCCACTAATTGAAAGGTTGATGTGTCCTCGAGCAGGATACTAAACCCAGAGCTGTCCATGAAAACAGGAGAGCACCTTGACTCTGTACGAGTGTGGGAATGAGACACATTCACATCAAGCCAATTTGTGGGAAATTTAAAACTTAAAAACTCCCAGTTAGATGACTCACACAAGGTCCAGACTTAGTTCATTACTATAATATGACTGTAACTTTCTCTTATAGTCCAATTATAACTGGATTTGAAGGGTACAAAAATGTGTTGTCCTTGAATTTAACTATAAGCGTGACGAGGAGTTCTTTTCTTCCAGCTTGTGCACCAGAAACCACTCTCCTCCTCTAAATATATGGCCACATAGAAGAAAAATAGTCTAATTTTCTCCATTAAAAAAAAAGTGATGGTTGCAGGAGGATAAAGATACCAAGTAGGGGGAAAAAATGTGGGGATACTAAAGAAATATTGGTGTGACAGATTTACACACACTGACACCTGTGGGAATGAACATGGAGAGCTTGAAAGAACACGCTCACATGTGAGTATAGAGGTAGAGGAAGAATCTCCACACAATACAGCTCCCTGGACATGAGAGATGTATGATGTAATGATAAGAAATTACAGCTACAGGCACTTGATGACTTGTCCACTCTTTCCTCTCCACTTCTGCCCTCAGCTTTTTTTTCATTTCTCTGTTTTTTGTTGTTGTTTTTTATCCTTAGGCTAATCTTAGTCACGGCTGTCTGTTTGCGTGTTGAGACGAATCATCCGAGACAGGTCCGGTGGTTTATTAAAGGAAAACCATTTGCTGTCTTTTTGACTCGGTGCTCTCTGCCTTTTGCAGAGAGGAGACCACTCCAGTTGGGTTATTGTTGCTCTCCTCTGCTTTTATCACTCATACAATATAGATGATGTTACTATTACAGGAGGAGAACAGAAGAAGAGACTAGAATCCCTCATTTAATGACCCACTGTGTCATTAGCTCGTTTCTTTGAGCCTGTTTGTGCGTTCGAGAGACACAAAGGATGCGCTTGAGGGTGTGAAACTGTATGTAAATCTGTGCATGTAGCTCTCTTGTGTGTGTTTTTTTTTTTACAATTTTAATACAGTACAATAATTCACACATGCTGATCAGCCACAACATTAAAACCACTGATACGTGAAATGAACAACATTGATCATCATCAGCGCATCATTTTGCTGGGGAGCCCTGAGGTTTTCTTACTTCGATTTGACCAACCCGAGAACAGAACAATATACATATATCTGCAAAGATCAGAGATGTTTTGGAAACATTATGAGGTAGATGTTTGGATTTACTTTACCAATAATGTGTATTTGAACTATCAACAGTTGAAAAATAAAGTACAATATTCCATTTACAGGTGCTGCTTTGATCAATAGGATTTGACAGCCAGAAAAACACTTACCTCCGGTGTGTTTTAATTTTTGTTACTAAGGAAAATGTCCCATTAGTTTCCATGAAAGGGGGAAGGACTTAAAACTTGTACTGCAGCCAGCCACTAGGGGCACTTTGATTTTCTGAGGCTTAAACTCCAGCAGCACATTTCCCTGTTTAGTTATTACACATCAGTGATTCTCAATTATTTTCTGTCAGGATCCCCCATGACAATAGATGCTCCATGGCCGCCTTGCATATAAATGTTCATCACGCATCCACCCCCCCCCCCACCCCCCACCCCCTGTGCGCATGAACGTTCAGCCACCACTGAATTCCACCCCCAGTCCCTCTGAGCAGCCGCTACCGAGGGTGAACGGTTCCATCCAATTCGTCGTTTTTCCCAGCAGGTCATTTTCTGCCAACTAACATGGCAAGCCTCTCCATCTTGCCTTCCTGCTCTATACATTGGTCTGGGTTGCCAGATAGTCAATGCTATCTGGCTCAAAATTCCTTAAAAAAAACACTGCAACACAAAAACCCACCCGAGCATGAATATAGACCCTAAAAAGTCCTCATGCCACCTCACCACCCCTCACCAGTGGGGTGCGCTCTACTATTGAGAAGTACTGTTATCCTAACACACAACTATGAACCATATATGTGTATAAATTTAGCAAAACCTACACTTGTACTCATGATTTATTGTAAATTATCAATGCTAAGGAATTGAATAAGTAAAAGAAATTGACTTTTTATAAGTGTTTTTGTTTGGGGTCTTTTTATTTGTGCAAAAAGATGTTGTTACTAAATAGGAAAATACAAAGAAAGCACCTGTTTTTTTTTTAAATCTAACTTACAAATAAAAAATAAATGCATTTGCACCACAGCAGGCTACTTTGGTAACTCAAACAAAATTAGGTAAAATTAAATTTTCTGCCAAAAAGATTTCTCACTCTTCATAGCTTGGAAACCTAACATTGTGCAGCAAAGCTTAAATTCGTCTAACTGCTTGTCAATGAGCCCAAACTTGTGTTTTTTCTCAGTATTAGCGCCACTGCTTGCAATTTATTTTTAGCGTCATGAAAAATGTCATCGATTCATGCAAACTGTGAGATTTCCACTCTTTGTTTACTCGCAGAAATAACTGTCTTCTTTAAAAATCTACAAAGTAAATCAACCTATAATGTTCTGTATTGGTCAAAACTCCCCGATGGAGTAAAATGCTCACAGCTGAACCCTGATGAGATGGTTCAGCAGTCAGCTGACTAATCAAAGGAAACGGGATCTTTTTCAAAGGTGATCTTTAAAGGTGGAGCGTTGACAGAAGGTAGACACAGTAGAGTAAGATGTTTTGTTTTAAAGCTGAATGAGAATACAAGCTCTACTCTATTTGTTGATAACTGGTGTTACCATATTAAAACAAGGTGAGAAATCTCATCCTGGTTTTAACAAAGCGTGAGGACTTTCGCTTATTATTCAGAGTTCCACACAATTTTTATTTTACCATTTTTTTCTTTCTTTATTCTTTCACACTAAAAGTCAATAGAGGTAATTGTTACAAATGTTATTCTTATCGTGCCAATAAAGCTCTTTTTTGAACTGCAAAATCAAAGCTATGAGCCAAAAAAACAAAATAAAGAAGATCATGTGGTCAGATCTTTACAGAGCTGGTCTCAAAACATTTGCTTGTTATAATGAATTAGAAAACTAATTTTTTTGTTTGTTTAAAGTGTTTTTTCACACCTCTGTCTGCTGCAAATAACAGCTCAACCAGCTTCATAACATGTGACGCGATGATATTAGCGCTGGAAACTACAGCAGTGTTCCTGCAGGCGGTCGGAACACATTTAATGAGCTGTGGTTTAATGTACATCGTCTCCCCTTCATGTCCTCGTGGACAGAATTAGTTCAGTGACACCAACACTCATGTCAACAACATGTCCACCACTGAGGTTCAGCCTTTTATCTCATTTCTTTCTGTTGCCTGAAGACACTGAAACTCAAACTCCCCCCTGAGCAACAAATCAACAGAAGCACAAAGTGCAGCTTGTGCTGAAGACACGTCTGCCCTGCTATAATGTGCACTCGAGTGCCAGCAAAGGCAGAAATCTTAAACTGTCATGGCCATCCTTACTTTAAATAGTTTAGTGTTAAGGTTTATTGCAGTGTTCTTAATAAATTTACAAATTTCAGGTCATATAGGGTTTAAAAAGAAGCACTTTTCTATGAAGTTAATGAGGTGAACACCTGCATTTTTTACGTTTTTGGTTTTCTCTCACCTTTGTTCTTTTATTTGACAGAAAACAAAAGCTGTCGGTGACTGCTGTTTGTCTAATGAGATAACCAGGGTTCATAATTAACACAATGTGAAACTGAAAAACTTCACTACATGACATCCGTCGTTTAATTTTAGATGCAAAAAGTGGCATTTTCTAACAACGTGCAGCTCCAAAAATGAACACAAGAAGAAAAGAATCCCTAAGGGTTTCAACAGTGACGGAACTAAGATTTTGGCAGGTGTGAGGCAACATGGGGGCCCCAAACAGGGGCCAAGTATGTTCAGCTTACATTTAGTGTTCAAACGCACAGTTTAATGGGAAACAACATGAACACTTCTGTGTGGATTCTCTCTCCATCTTCAAGTTCATTTTTAATCTTTTACAAAATTCTAGTCTTCACTTTGCTTAAAATCATCTACCCCAGAATTAAAGCTACTAGTGTGGAGCCAATCAGATTTAAGCTGATGCCAACCATAAATAACTATAACATTAGCTGTTTTGGGACTTTCCTTTTAACTTCTAAGCTAGATTTAAATTAGGTTATATTTAAAGTATATTAAGGAAAAATATGTTTCTGATGATCTAGAGCTAAAAATAACACTAATTCTTCTTTTAGAGAAGGATTTATAGTATGAAGTAATAAAGACATAAACATCATAAACTCAATATTTGTTATTAATCACACACATTCCCAAAGAAGTTAAAAAGATAATGGGAATTGCTAGAAATGAAGATCCTGGCTCGGAGCTGTGGTTATGTAAATACAACAAAATAAAGTTTAAGATCATTTAAATATGTTAGTTTGTGCACAAGACATGGTGGAACAATTAAGACGGGATATTTTAGTAGAAACAAACTAATATGTTTTTCAGGGATGTCCAGATCAGGACTTTTTGTCCCTTATCTGAATCATTTCAAGAATATACTGATAATATTTCTCAATACAATACATATATATTTTTAACAGCATAAACTAGCAGACTACACATCATAAGTTAGTCAAGTCAATGCATGTGAGTTTCTGTAGAGGATCACAGTGCAGGGAGACAGTTTATCTACACAGATCACTGGATTTGTCTCACTTCACCTGTAAAAAAATGTCCTAATATCACCAGTGTAGCTCAAGAACGCGGTTTAATAAAACAGCTGCTGCTTGTGAACGCACTTTAATGATCTATTTGTGAAACACAGCTGTAAACAGGACAAAATCAATAAACAACAGCTGGCTCTGACCTGCTTTATTTACCTGACTGGTGATAAAAATGAAAAACTTAACAAAGCGCAGGAAGATGAAAGACAAGTTTATGTTACTTCTTATTCACGCTCAGGCAGAGTATTTTGTCTTAGATTAGTCTGAGTAAAAGTGAAACTAACTCAGAGATTTTAAACATGATGCTCACAACATTTTCATTGGTTGTTGGTTTCCTTGATCCCGCCTCCTTTTCCAGCCCAGAAATGAGCCGGTGTCGTATTACAGCATGGCTGATATAAAACCAGAAAGCAGGTCAACAATCCCGTACTTGAGATTGGATAGGGACATCTTTATTTACCTTGTGTGCATAGAAAAATCAATATGGCCTCCCTCATATTTATATATAAACCATATTTGTTGTTGCTAATTAGCTGCCCAATGTGCAGGAGACAGGGTTAATTTACTAGATTTATGACTTTGTTTTACTTCTTACAGCATAATATTCTTTCTTTCATGTCTGTTTCCTTCTGGCACGAGAAACAAGTGCAGTTAATTTATCAACTTGTCAGCACTTTTACTCACTTCATCCAAAAAAATACTCAGTTTATTGCTGGTTTAAAATCTTTGAAAACATTTGGTTTCTCGAAGTCGCTTCACCTCTAATCCGAGAGGCGTCTTCAGACCTAGCAGAAAAGTTCTTCAGTCCTGGATGACTGAGGATCTAATGTTTGTTTACAGTTCTCAGCTGCTCATGATTGGCAATTTTTCTGATTTAATTTGCTGTCTAACACAGTCTTCTCCACTGTTTCCGTAAAACTTTAAAGGCCAGCTGCTGTTTAAATTCTGTTTAGCTTGCTGCATAGCTGCCCACCTGGGAAGCTGAATGAAAAAAGTCCGTCTTTATTATGTTTGACAAATAGGCATCCCTTTAATGAAAGTGTGTGCTGTTAGCATTTATCACACAGGCAGAGCTGTGTGCACTGATGTTATGCTGGAGGTCCTGATCTCACTCTCTCTCTCTCACACACTCACACACACACTCACTCCGGTAAGTGTTTAGTCCACTGCACAAAAGACTGTTGCTGTTAAAAAAAAAATACACATTTTGCTCTGTTGCACAAGCTGCTCCCATGCTACATGCCAGACAAAGTGGGTCAGAACACACACACACACACACACACACACACACACACACACTCATGGTTACACATGCATTCAGTGCACACAAACACTCGCAATCTCACACACGTACAGTACATGCAGGGATCTTGGGACATTCGCCCTTTTGTACTCACATGAGATCTCTTAATAAATCTACCTTTTTTTCTCTTTACTGCTTCACACACAAACACACACTGAGCAATCCCACAATGAGAGGGTTCCTCTGGTGTTGGGAAATGTTTGCTGTGCTCCAGCTGTTCCAACAAATGCGTCCCGTGGTTATGAAGAGGAGAGAAGAGATAAAGGAATACAGAAAATTAAGAGAATGGAAGGAATAGAAACAGAAAGGGAAATTGTAAGCAAAGAATGTAGGGAAGCAGAGTGGATGAGGACGAAAACATGAGAGTAAACAAGAAAAAATACATAAAAAGTAGGGAATGAAAGAAAAGGAATGGAAAGAAGGTGAGTGACAAGAGACAAAGAGAAAGAACAGCAGGATGAGAAAGTAAAAAACTTAAAAAAAACATGGTGAAGGTGTGAAAAAAAAGAAAAGAAAGCAGGGACTAAGTGCAGGGAAACACAACTTTAAAGGAAAATATGAAAACAAGGAAGTATAGAAAAAAGAAATAAAAAGAGATACAGTACAATGAGATAATGGGAGGAGGTGAGATTTAGAAAAGAGGAGAGAAAAATAACTAAATGAAAAGAGATATCAGACGAGAGTAGAGAACTTTGTGATCAGACAAAAAACGAGGACGGAACGAAATAAAAAAATAAGTTGAAGAAAGGACAAGAAAGTAGGACAAGATAAGAAGAGTTGGGAAATGAAGGAGGAAGAAAGTAAAAAAAGAGAAGCAGGAACAAAAAAGCAAAGGAAGAGACAGATAAGATTAAAAAAACAAAAGAATATGAAACTATTCAGAGAGAATAAAGCTTTTTTTTCCCCTTTTGCCTGATGAGCCTGATGATTAACTTATTGTTGCACAACTAAAAGAGCTGATGGCAGTTTCAGCTTCACATGTCCAGCTTCTAATTAGATCACAAACATGCCCGCTAAAGCTTAATAGTGTTTATTGGAGCACGAAAACCGCCGTTGCATCATCTAAACACACACACACACACATCTGTATGGTGATCAAAGATTGTTTGTGCTTGCTGGATGCCTCTGAGGTCCAGGAGGAGAAACATCTAACAGGGTCCACCAGAAGAGACGGGACTGGGTGATGTGGGGGGAGGGCAGGTGGGAGGATGCGCGCAGGCATGTAGAAATAACCAGGAGACACGGATGCAATAAATCCTGACAAGCTTATTTGCACATTACATGATCAAACACACGCTTAAGATGCGATGAAATCCATCTGAAACCCACCTGTCAACAAACACTAAAACAGTCTGGTTTTGTTTCAGCTTCTAATTGGATCCATGTTGGTGTTTCATAACCAAACACACACATAAACAATCACCCAAAATCATGTCAGCGTCCGTCATCTACATCTGAATAGTAAACCCCCGCTAAACCCTTTAATAAAGAAAATCCAGACCAGGTTCCTATTGAAAGCAACACTGATGAAACTCTTGGAAACTCTTTGATGTTGTGCGATGTCTGGATTTAGTCCGTTATAACACATCCATCCACCAAAACCAGCGCCGATGAAGGCAAGAAAAATCTCGTGTTGTGGGGAAACCGTACGGATGAGCACAGAAAGTCACAGACACTCAAGAGTAATACAATTATTTATTAAAGATTCAGTGTCAGAATTTTTTAGAATGCAGGTTGTGCATGTTCACTTTAATAATGTAGCGAGGGCTTCTTTGTGATGCAGGAGTTCCATTAAATTAGAAAAAAAAAAGAGGCTGTATGTGACATCTCTCTGTCCCTGAATGTAAAATAATCATTTGCCTATAAATGTTGTGAACTCAAATTCATTTTCTTCCCATAAAACACATTCGTAAATCCCTGAATGTTCTTTACAAGAGACTGTAAGGAACATAGCACATAAATAATGGCACCAATTACTGTTTGCTTTGACTAATTCTCCAGTTTAGGATTAAATGATCATCTAGAAGTCTCAGCAGACAGGTGAAAGTGTCTGGAAAGGCCTGAGGAGGTTGACTTTTAAAGTGGGCTGTTAAAAATGACATTTCCACCATTCATGGTTCATTCTTTTTTGTCATGTCTGCAGAAATGATATCAAAATGACACCCTTTCTTCAAACTGACATTCCCAATTAGAAACCTCCATCTTTTTTTATTTCTTTTGACTTTATTTCAGTTTTTATTTGACTCTCCTTTCAATCACGCTGCTACAGATTCCTTGAGCTGTGATTCTTTTTGTTCTTTTGACTGTGTGTTTCCCCTCTTTACATTTCCCTCGTTAGACCTCTGCTTGTCTCTTTCACCCCCACATCACAACCCCTCTGTCATCTGATCACTGGAATTAATGGCTCTATTTCCATCAAATCGCCATGGTGATGAGTCATGTCATTAATTTATCGCTGGGGTGATGGATCGAGTCATTAATCAGGAGGTTTTTCTGGGCTGCAGCAGCATGTTCAAAAAAGCTAACGCAGACGTTGGTGATTAACAATTAAAACACTCTCTCTCACACACACACAAACGCACACACACACACACACGCACACACGAGACACCCTGCAAAGCTGAATCGCTGCCAGAAATCACAGTGACTTTGTCTCTGTTGGCTTAATCAAACTCACTGGTAAGTTTCAATCACTGACACCTTTTAACCACACACACACCGATACAAAAACAAGTGACCAAAACAGAAACCTCAAAAAGACTCAGAGGATGATCAAAGTTCAGGTGGAAACAGTAAAAACAGACGTTGATGCTGCGTCTCGTGTTATTTTTAAAGTTTAATGTTAAGCAGCTGAAACATGATTAAAGTTCCCCAAACATTTCTGTGCACTTAAGTTATTGATTAAAAATTCCTTTTTGTGATCACAAACCATGCAAAGGAAATAAGAAGAAGTTGCTGTTGATTATAGGGCAGGATGCTGATGATTTAAAAAAAAAACTTAATTCTAGATCTAAATTTAAACTTAAAAACAGAACTAATCTGAAGAAAACAGAAATTTGGAAAGCTGACACAAATTACGTGAGAGATTTTTTTCCCCCTGGGTCATGGTTTTCTTTTCTTTCAGACAAAGACATAAAATATATAATAATCTGTCTCACTGCAAAATGGGTCATAAGCGAATAGAGACGAACAGATTCTGGTTTTAAGGGTCGATTCAGATTTCAGATTCTGATCTAGCTACGCCCTGCCGATACGGAGTTTGACAGATTTTGATTAATCTAAAAAAAGCTAGAATATACAGTTGTGGGTTTTTTTACTTTCTTGTTTTAAAATTGTGATTCTGGAAGTCAAATTTCAAAAAGGAAAGATCAGCTTTTAGCTAGTATGACTTGAGTGAGAAAATGGGTTTTTTTTTTGCCACTTAGCCAAGAAATAAGACTTTTGAGTCTCAAAGAATCACTGATTAAAAGTTGATCATGCAAAATATGGACCAGTTACAATCACCAATCAACTTTCATATCTAAAAAAAGGATACAATTTGTTCATTTGCAAACTGGAGTTGCAACCAAAACTGACACTCAAAAAGCTTTGACTCAATATCTTGTCTCAGAACTTTTGTTGACAGTTTGGCTATTCAAGAAAATGCTGATCACACAAGTTCACCACCTGTTAGAAATGTTCTTCTAGCTGACCTGTGATGAATTCCTTTCATAGGCAAGAATGAAAAAGTCCCTTTGTCTTATTCAAAGACTGGAGCTGGACAGAAAAAAACAACCTTTCATCCAAGTAGATGTAATGGTTTCACATTTCCTTTAAACCCTGCTGGTTTACCTGTCTCCTGTTACTGGATACTGGTGAAAAAGAGCCAAATGCTGAAAACAATACTGTCTGCTGTGTGCTCGTTTGTCAAACATTTTCCATGTTTAAAACAAAAAGATGGCTTTATTAGGGGCTTTATAACAGAAAAAGAATGTGAAAGGGGTGAATCTGCTTTGTCTCTGCAGCCCAAAAGTTAGTTTCAGGTACTTTTTGTTTCTGATCCTTCCAGGACTTCAGAGGGAAGATCCACTTCAGACAGAAGACAGAGTGATGGGAGACTTCCTGGTTTTGCCTTGGATAAAACCAGAGCTTTTTCCTTTGCAGAGGAAGAGGATGATGATGATCAGTCAGAATGAGGTGAGTAACCAGTGAGTTCCTGTAGGGAGGGTGTGAAAGAAGAAGAGAAAAGTCGTTATTGATTCTGGATTTTCTAAGGAGGGGTGGAGACGGGCTGTTAGAGGCAGGTCACAGGTGAGCAAACACATCCAAAATCAAGAATCCAGGATCATAAATCCTCATGAAGAGATAATCTGGGATCTAAATAGTCATTTTAACCAGCAACAGTCTGAGCATAAAAAAAAAGAATGAAATTAAAAACTGGTGAAGAAGTGTAGCAACAGGTGAGGAATGTGAACATGACAAGTAAAAGAAATAAGATTATTCTAACAGTGGTGCCTTCAGGTGCAGCTCAGAGCTTGCAAAACTCAGACTGTGGGGACGACTTGGAAAAAAAGTAAAACGTGAAAATAAAAGACAGCAAATGACGCAAAAGCCAAGAAATTGCATCATTCACATCCTTAGAACCAGTTGACAATTTCTCTTTTCATTACCTTGTTACAATTATGTTTACAGATTTGGGCAGTGAAGGCAGCAGTCTGAGCCAAAACTCCAAATGATCATATCCTGTTTGTCTGTTAGGGAATCCCATGGTGGAATTCCTTGGAAGCAAATAGTTTGGAAACATAATCCCATTATATTTACCCCGAGGTCTCTATAAAATAAACCTCTCTAAGGAGGTGTCTGAGATCCCTTAAACACAAAGGAACAGTGATTCTACCTGAAGCATGTGTCCACAGAAACCTACAAAGGAGCTCATTTTGGCAGCTCATAAACACGAGTTCACAACCCAGAGCGTATGACCACAGGCCAGGATTTCCAGTTAATATAAAACCACTTTAAACACAAAAACACAGCACGCCCTCAGGAGACTCGTTTGTCTCAAGCAGGTTTCTAGATTCAGATGGCTTTATTTGGCCTTCCCAGTTGAGCTTTACAAATTCACATGTCAGCAGAGTCATTATGGAGCGTCATCGCCCTGCTGCTGTGAGGACGTTTGGTTTTAATTGCTCCCAAACTCATCTGGAATGTCCCCATTGTTTAAAGACATAATTGCAGCAGAGGTGTTTTAATACGAGCAGGTGAACCTGCTGAAGTGTCACTCCCAACCTGAACAATGCACACGCAAAAAAAAAAAAAAATGAACTGAGTGAGTCTGCAGAAGAAACACCTAAAACATGTGCTTCTTCATCTCTGAGCTCCATAAGTCTCGCTCTGAACAAACCTGACTCCCACAAAGGTAAGGATTGATGTGAAGATGTGCTAATGAATCTAAACTGCTGATTAAAATCAAAACAAAAGCACAAATGCACACACATTTGACTGAAACACACACATACGCGCGCTTTCTTTCCATGAATGATCTCAGATGAATTTCATCTGAGATCATTGCTTCATTAGTGGAGCTCTAGTTGTTCAGATTGATTTAATTATCAAATCATCTATGCGGTGTGTGTTGGACTCAGTGTGTGTGTGTGTTTGTTAGTGTGAGAGACAGAGATTATGCAGTGATCTTGGCTGACATTGATCAGCCCAGCCTAATTGGGAGCATCTAGCCGTGTAATTGATTCTGCTACACTTCACAACTAGATGAGTTAAGCAACATCAACAACACTGATTCACCCTGATGAACAAAACCAAACTGAACCGAACTGAACTGAAGAGACGAGAGCGAAACACAAACGATCAGGTGACACGATCTGTGTTCACCTCTGCAAACATTCAAGCAAAAGAATTATCAGCAAAATCTGCACAGACTGTTAGATTTAATATTTTATGAACTACTACAACGGGTATAATTCATGCATTCAAACAGCAGTACCAAACTGGATAATATTTTTGCATTTTTGGACAGTTTAATGTAGTGAAGTACACTTTAACTACTGTAAAGGCACATGCAGTTTTGGCTTGGTTTTAGCACCCCCTAGTGTCTGTTTTAAGTCACTGTCGTAAAAATGTTAGCACTACAATCTAACTGTTGAAATGTCTCGACAGCCTTCATTGCTTTCTACTGGAGCGGTTCATCACTCATTCAAAGAGATCAGCTGTGTTCAAGCAGGGAGAAATTTAAAAAAATGCAGGAATCATGAGCTAAAAACACTCTGGCGCTAGCATAACAGCTAGCCACATTGGGTTAGCCTAACCCTCAGACTTCAGGGGCACCGGACCGAAGTTGCAAACGCTGTATCCTGGGCACAAGCAGCAGATGGGGCTGAGTGACTTTTCGTTAACCCTGTAAAGAGTCATATTAGCACATAGGAAAAGATTTAAAAATATGAAAAAGTCACATAGTGTGCCTTTAACATAGATTTTGTGACTAAAAATTTTTAAAAAATAGGTCTACAAGCTACCAAAATAAGTCTGTTTTATGATTTTTCTGTAAAACATTAACCCTTTATTGTTTGTAATTTTAAGAACAGCTAGTTTCCACTATCCAAAATGACGAATCATCCATAAAGATCAATTTTGTTGTGAACTTACTGAATAGATGATGGTTTTATAGGTGTTACTCCACACTTTAACACAGTAGGTTAAATATGGCAGAATAGATCAACAGTGCAATGCACACAATGCTTTTTGACACTGACAACCAGCCAAACACCTTCACCTGGCCAGATACACATTGCATTCTGGGATGTGGTAGAATACACAAACTTCAGCCAGGATTGTGGTTCGCTTGCAGCTTTCTCATAAGAAACCAAACCAAACAGATAAAATGCATCGCTCTCCTCAACTTGGATTTGAGGGAAATGATACAACAGGATCTGAGGATGAGTAATGAATGTAAGCAGGAAGTGTTTCTGGCGTTTAACACCCAGGAACAGAAGGTCTCATGATGTGAATTCATCACTGAGATGTCATCCATATGTTGCCAGAAGATTCTTGGCAGTTAAAGGTAATTCCCCCTCTCCTGCTTTGGTTTAAAGAAATCTACTATCATGATAAATGAAATGAACCTTCATAGATGTTTCAGGAAAACCAGACAAAACTCCCACAGAGCTTTGTGGAGTTTCTCACACAAAACTTCTTTAATTGGAGGAAGGTTCTTTAGACTTTGCTCATCATATTTGAGTTAAATAATTTGTTGATTTTAAAGCCATTCACTCTTTATCAACCATATATATTATTCAAAAGGAGCCAAGAAGTTGAAGCCAAAATAAATAAACGCTCCAAGCTTTAAGCCCCTTCCATTTAGTCAAATGCAACCTTTTCTTGACTAAAAAATAAAAAAATGCATCTCAGATATTTTTCCCAGAAGAACTGTTTGTCTGTTGCATTTCTGCTGAATTCAAGGAGGATATTCATGCAAACTGAAGATTAAAGATTTTGAAAAGTTTAAAAGATTTTCCTAAGTGGTTGATAAATGATTGCTTTCTTTTCCAGCCTCAAGACAACATCTATAATTTTCTTCTTTTAAGCAAACAAAAAGTGTCATGAAGATTTGATGTTCAGCTTATTGACTGCACTGAAACTGTTGCTGGATTCCAGATTCCAAACAGATTATTCCTTTTTTTTTTTTTAATGTTATCCTGAGTTGGAAAGATTATGTCAGAAAAAAAGTCTTTTCAAGCCAACAACAATATGATATTCTGGATTCTAAAGAAACTTTAAAGTGGAATACTGCAAAGTGCCAGCATTCACATCTGCTGTGCACTTTTAGGCAAAATGCTGGAATTGCATCGCTGTGATGGGCTGAGACTGCCTTTTCAAGAGGCTGCCATCTTTATGCACCTGGTCAATTTGAATGAAAAATTACCTGGGCAGCAGCTAAGTACACTGGTGGGTCAGCACAACACCAGGAAAATGGTATTCATGCAAGTGCCAGCTTCAGTGTGTGTGTGTGTTAATCTGTGCATGTGTGTGTTCTGAGGATTAGTCATGCTCCTCTGCCTCTGCAGTACTTCCTGCCACACACACACACACACACACACACACACACACACACACACACACACATACACACACACACACACACATACACACACACCTGCATCCATCTGGCCAGTCCCCTCTGTTAGCAGAGGTGTGAAACACAGAAAATCAGTCGAGGGAGGGAAAGGAAGAGTGATGGAGGAGGAGAGTGCTGTGGGAAGAAAGGGGGAATATTAAAGAGAGATGGAAAGGGGGATAAATACACAAGGAGGAAGAAGAAACGGTAAAAGAGTGGGAGAGTGATATTAAACACCAGGGAGCTAAGTGAGCAAATTCACCTGCCCACTTTCTCCTTTTCAGTGTCTTCCTCCATCTCTCCTCCTTCTGTCATCCTCGATCATGTTTCTCCCTTCATCTCCTACTCCCCTAATTAGCTCCAAATCCTCTTACATCCTTCGCTCTGTTCATCTTCCTCCTCTTCATCACTGTCTCCCCCCACTCTGACCAAAATAAAAAAAAATCAGTTTGACCTTAATGAAGAGATGAAGAGAGGAGGGGAGTGATTGCATCCAGGGAGCCCAGGAAAAGCTGGATCAGCGCTTTCTGGTACAGTGTTTGTTTACTTATAGGACTCCCCCATGTGAAGCTGTCACAGTTTTTTTTTACCAGTTTTTCCTCTTGTTTTATTTTCTTCTGAGGTGAAAGCATTAGGCTTGAGGGTTGTTTTTGATTTTTTTTCTTTGTTCAGAAAAAGAACAGGAGGGGAGTCATTACCGTTTACAGTTTGCATCCAGTGTTTGACTCTGAATGGTGACAGGAAGTATTAGTGGAGGATGGGTGGAGATAACACATTCCTCAGGAAAGACTTGAATCTGCAGCTGAGGAATACTATAAATCTAACATAATCAGTCAAAACCAAGATGCAGTAAAATAGAGCTGGAAAACTGGTAAAACTCCTGTGGCTGGTCCACCTTTAGTCTGATCCCTTCTTACAGGAAAACTCAACTAGTTAGGGCTGGACATTGTTTTGTTTCCTGTGTTGAGAAGATCACTTACCAGTCAGTCCTCCCTGTATACTTCCTGGTTTTCCTTTTATTCTCAAGGTGTGTGCATTTAGGGCACTGTCCTTTGCCTCAAGAAATGTACGTTTCTCAGTGTCTTGTAAATGAGTGATGTTAGGATGGAGTGAGGGTTGAACCAATGGATCTGGTTTCATCATCAGTCCAGTCTGCTGTGGTGAAGAAGAAGAAGATCTGAAAGGTAAAGCTCTCTGGTCTGTCCATGTTCCCACCCTCACTTGTGGTCATAGGATTTGGATCATAACAACAAGATCCAAGACAAAAATGTGCTTCTTTTATGAGGTGTCCAGGTTTAGCCTTAGAGCTATAAGGAGCTGCACCTTCACATCAAAAAGTGTCAACCCCCCCTCCCTCAGGGAGTTTTTCAGACTAGATGATGACACCAGGGCAGACCCAGAACTCACTGGTAGGATTTTATCCTCTCTGGTCTGGAAACACAATCCTCCAGGAGGAGCTGGAGTGTCGCCTTCAGAGAAATGTGGGTTTTCCTGCCTGTTGCCTCATAATAGCTTGTTTTGTGCCCTGTACTAATCAAATAGAAAATGCATCGTTTTGTTCTGCAAACCATTTCCACACTTCCTCACCAACTTAATTTTCTTTGTTCAGTGTAAAAAATGATGATGTGATATCTGAGTGTGGCTTTATACTTCATGGTCAAAACAGGTTCTTATACATTCAACGATCAGTAAATCTCAGGCTTTTCTAAGTAAGAGAACAGAGACTAATAGATTTGTAATTTTTAGATTAGTGTAGTTTTTTTCCAATACTGAGCTCCATTTCAAGCCTGGTAAGAGCTAAGAAAGTCTCCAGTCCAAAATTTTGGATGTTGAAAAATAAAAGAAAGAATCTCATGTTTATTGTCACGTTTTGCTGTTTTCTTTCAAAGCTTCACTTCCTGCATCTTTCTTTTCAAAAGTCATTTTTCTCTTCCAAACTCTGCAAATAATTCTCTCCTCTGCATCATCCTGTAAAGCGATTTCACCTCCTCGTTCTGTACATCCTCCCTCCTCAGTCAGTCTGCAGTGACCTTACGAAGGCCTGGCCGGTGAGATAAGCCTACACCTTTCTCTCCGGTCCAGCTTTCCTCTTCCTCCCTTCGTTCATGCCTCCTATTCTTCTCCTCTGCAAGATTTCTTGCCCCTGTGTCTCTCCTCTCAGCATTCTGTGTTTAATTTTTCACTTTCTCATCCCATCCCTTGTCCTGCCTCTTTCTTCTCTCCACCATTTTCTGACATTTTATCTTTCCAGCTCTCCCGTTCTCTATTTGTCTTTTCAGAAGTTAACATATAGGGAATCACAAAAGTGAGGGGGGGAAAAAAACATCCCCAGCGGTTGTTTTTCTTCCCAGCTGTATGTGGGGGGATTTGTGCTGACTAGTAAGGGTAAAAGATTCATGACCCAACAAAGCCTGTCAG
>SSNR01000516.1:34457-93645 GCA_006937965.1 Callopanchax toddi | reverse complement strand
CACACACACACACACACACACACACACACACACACACACACACACACATACACACACACACACACACATACACACACACCTGCATCCATCTGGCCAGTCCCCTCTGTTAGCAGAGGTGTGAAACACAGAAAATCAGTCGAGGGAGGGAAAGGAAGAGTGATGGAGGAGGAGAGTGCTGTGGGAAGAAAGGGGGAATATTAAAGAGAGATGGAAAGGGGGATAAATACACAAGGAGGAAGAAGAAACGGTAAAAGAGTGGGAGAGTGATATTAAACACCAGGGAGCTAAGTGAGCAAATTCACCTGCCCACTTTCTCCTTTTCAGTGTCTTCCTCCATCTCTCCTCCTTCTGTCATCCTCGATCATGTTTCTCCCTTCATCTCCTACTCCCCTAATTAGCTCCAAATCCTCTTACATCCTTCGCTCTGTTCATCTTCCTCCTCTTCATCACTGTCTCCCCCCACTCTGACCAAAATAAAAAAAAATCAGTTTGACCTTAATGAAGAGATGAAGAGAGGAGGGGAGTGATTGCATCCAGGGAGCCCAGGAAAAGCTGGATCAGCGCTTTCTGGTACAGTGTTTGTTTACTTATAGGACTCCCCCATGTGAAGCTGTCACAGTTTTTTTTTACCAGTTTTTCCTCTTGTTTTATTTTCTTCTGAGGTGAAAGCATTAGGCTTGAGGGTTGTTTTTGATTTTTTTTCTTTGTTCAGAAAAAGAACAGGAGGGGAGTCATTACCGTTTACAGTTTGCATCCAGTGTTTGACTCTGAATGGTGACAGGAAGTATTAGTGGAGGATGGGTGGAGATAACACATTCCTCAGGAAAGACTTGAATCTGCAGCTGAGGAATACTATAAATCTAACATAATCAGTCAAAACCAAGATGCAGTAAAATAGAGCTGGAAAACTGGTAAAACTCCTGTGGCTGGTCCACCTTTAGTCTGATCCCTTCTTACAGGAAAACTCAACTAGTTAGGGCTGGACATTGTTTTGTTTCCTGTGTTGAGAAGATCACTTACCAGTCAGTCCTCCCTGTATACTTCCTGGTTTTCCTTTTATTCTCAAGGTGTGTGCATTTAGGGCACTGTCCTTTGCCTCAAGAAATGTACGTTTCTCAGTGTCTTGTAAATGAGTGATGTTAGGATGGAGTGAGGGTTGAACCAATGGATCTGGTTTCATCATCAGTCCAGTCTGCTGTGGTGAAGAAGAAGAAGATCTGAAAGGTAAAGCTCTCTGGTCTGTCCATGTTCCCACCCTCACTTGTGGTCATAGGATTTGGATCATAACAACAAGATCCAAGACAAAAATGTGCTTCTTTTATGAGGTGTCCAGGTTTAGCCTTAGAGCTATAAGGAGCTGCACCTTCACATCAAAAAGTGTCAACCCCCCCTCCCTCAGGGAGTTTTTCAGACTAGATGATGACACCAGGGCAGACCCAGAACTCACTGGTAGGATTTTATCCTCTCTGGTCTGGAAACACAATCCTCCAGGAGGAGCTGGAGTGTCGCCTTCAGAGAAATGTGGGTTTTCCTGCCTGTTGCCTCATAATAGCTTGTTTTGTGCCCTGTACTAATCAAATAGAAAATGCATCGTTTTGTTCTGCAAACCATTTCCACACTTCCTCACCAACTTAATTTTCTTTGTTCAGTGTAAAAAATGATGATGTGATATCTGAGTGTGGCTTTATACTTCATGGTCAAAACAGGTTCTTATACATTCAACGATCAGTAAATCTCAGGCTTTTCTAAGTAAGAGAACAGAGACTAATAGATTTGTAATTTTTAGATTAGTGTAGTTTTTTTCCAATACTGAGCTCCATTTCAAGCCTGGTAAGAGCTAAGAAAGTCTCCAGTCCAAAATTTTGGATGTTGAAAAATAAAAGAAAGAATCTCATGTTTATTGTCACGTTTTGCTGTTTTCTTTCAAAGCTTCACTTCCTGCATCTTTCTTTTCAAAAGTCATTTTTCTCTTCCAAACTCTGCAAATAATTCTCTCCTCTGCATCATCCTGTAAAGCGATTTCACCTCCTCGTTCTGTACATCCTCCCTCCTCAGTCAGTCTGCAGTGACCTTACGAAGGCCTGGCCGGTGAGATAAGCCTACACCTTTCTCTCCGGTCCAGCTTTCCTCTTCCTCCCTTCGTTCATGCCTCCTATTCTTCTCCTCTGCAAGATTTCTTGCCCCTGTGTCTCTCCTCTCAGCATTCTGTGTTTAATTTTTCACTTTCTCATCCCATCCCTTGTCCTGCCTCTTTCTTCTCTCCACCATTTTCTGACATTTTATCTTTCCAGCTCTCCCGTTCTCTATTTGTCTTTTCAGAAGTTAACATATAGGGAATCACAAAAGTGAGGGGGGGAAAAAAACATCCCCAGCGGTTGTTTTTCTTCCCAGCTGTATGTGGGGGGATTTGTGCTGACTAGTAAGGGTAAAAGATTCATGACCCAACAAAGCCTGTCAGGGACACACACACACACGCACGCACACACACTTTCACAAACATACGGTTTTGATAACAGGTGAAAACTGCAGCTTTTGCTTTTGGACAAAGACAAACAAAGAGGGAGATGTAAAGAAAATGTATGAAGGGGAAAATGTAAGAGCAAAAAGAGAGGGAGAGGGGCAGTGTTAGGTAAAAAAGAAAAAAGTAAGAGGAAGATAAGAGGAAGGAGACAGAGGAGAAGGAGGTGGTTCCTGAAGCAGAAAGGTCTTTGAGCCATTTAATACATGAGGGGTTTCTTGGCTGTGTTGATACATCAGAGGAAATAAAGTGGAGGAAGCACAGCAGCAGAAAAAGACTTGACTCACCTTTAAAATCCAGACCCCTGTGGTGTACTTTCATCTGGTCTCATACGGGAAATCCTGTGTTAATTTGCCTGCTATCTCTGGTGGACCACTGCATAAAATCAACACCATCAGGTGAGAAAAGCTGGTGTTGAAGTTAAGTATTCAACTTTTAACATGCTGTCATTTTATGGTCTTTATAGGAGTTTGCACATGCTTTGCACACACAGACAGTATGAGCATGCATGTATGAGAGTCATGTGAATCACATCAAAGACACAGAAAAGCTTCGTGCAGAAGGAGAAAGAGGCCAAAGCATTATTTTATCTAAATATATTCAGCTCCCGCTCTGTTTCTCTGCTCCTACAGAATCAATAGTCATTACACTCAAAGTGAATTGATCTCTCAGCACCGTTTGCTGGTTCTTCGGACTAAACCAACACCAAATGAATCTGGAGCCCTCCATACGGGCAGATGTTATCAGGTGAATGAACGTCAGGGATCGGAGATGGAGTGGAGGTCACGTGTAATCTGGTCCGCTTCTTTTCAGGACGACACATCAGTTTACAGAGATCTATATTGTTTACCTGGTTAGTGTGTTGAAACCAAACAACAGCCTGAACAACTGTTGATTTAATCCATTAAGTAGTGATGGAGGGATAAGTGCAGGGTCAGGAGAAGAGCAGAAATCCAGATAAAAAAGGAGGCAATAAATAATAAGTGAAGCAAAATCTTTAAATAATCCTAAAACGCCATTTGGAAATAATTTAAACTTTTCTATAATGTGTTGGGATTTGCTTTTGCAGAAATTGGGACAGACCGGGAATTTTTCTGGTGTGCCTACATGCATTTATAACTTATATATTGTTCTAATGTTTATGAGCTCCCCCGTTTAGATGTATTCCCTCACCAGCTTGGCAGTGTCCAACCAGAAAACCAGTAGATCAGCGACCCGACTGACACCAGTCACATTGTTAAACCACTACTGAACACCACCTTTTTGCACAACACCGTCCCTTGACAAATGCTGGTCTGCAGCCCTTTGGTTATATCCTCTGTCATGCAAATGTTTCCAATGACATAAGACAGAGATAAAGTTTATTTAGCTTTATTTTTATAAAAGATCATGAGCTAGAATCTGTTAAAACAAATGTAATGCAAAGCAAAAGGTTAGCTTAGGTCAGAATAAAAACTAGAAATAAAATAAATCATTATTTAAATAATTCAACCCATTTCAAATGTTCACCTACTTTAAATATATATATGTGTGTGTGCCCCATTTAGAACACAGTTGTTTGCAGTTAATAAGAACAATTTTAGATAAACTTTTAGCTGCTGTAATCCATCCTGCAGGATGAAGGAATTTCAGATATGAATGCATGTTTCTAAAATAAAACTTTTTTGTCAGTTCTCATCTGAATAAGCTGCATTAAAAACATGGTAGAGGGGTATTTAAGCTGATGGTCAACTCTGAGAGGATCTGGCGTGGAACGAGGCTGAACTAGAGTTGATGTAATGTCAGAGTTTGACAGAGTAATCAAACATCGATGTGCTCATTTCAAACATCATCTGGGGTCATGGATATGAGCTTTAAGGCTCTGAAATACACACACACACACACACACACACACACACACACACACACACACACACATTTATACAAAAACACACACACAATCCAGTAAAATGAACTGTTGGCGCAAATGTCTGCACAGAATGAAGTCATTTTAACATTTTTGGTGACACCAGCTTTTATTATCAGCCCCTCTCTGTCAAGGTTTACTGCCATTTAATTATTTTTTTCATGTATTTCCCTTTATTTAGCTTGTTAAACGGACTCAATCAAACCCGTATTTCTGTTTTTCGGTGGCTTGTTGCCAAAACCAGCCAAAACAAACCAGTTACAAAAGAAAAGTTTTAGTTTTTTCTTCAGAAAAACCATCAGAAATCTCAAAAGCTGAAGAATTAGAAACAAAACTAAACAGAGATACACTAAAATACGAAATATAATAGGGAGATCTGAACAAAAACTACTTCTTTTAATAAAAAACAAATGTTTTTCATAGACTGCAAATATTAGATTATAAATTTTAAGAAAATGCAGTGCGTCAAATTACAGCCAAGTTGTTGGCTGTAAACTGAATTCCAATACACAATATTTACTGGTATTTTCTACACTTTGCGTCTAGTTTTCTTTGAGGAGCGAGTAAGCAGACATTGCTCAAAGCCAAAGGAAGATTATTTCATCTAAGTGTTGCAGGTAAATACAAAAAAAGAGATGTTTCATAATGCGGATCAACGTTGTACAGTGCCTAACGTGACTCTTAAATCAATGTGTTTTCTGCCACATATCTGCAGTTTTTCCACACAGCTGCACACACTTTCACCAACACAGTTGCATGTTAGTTTGTACTAACACACCAATCACTTCATAGCTTTATGGATCATCTGTCAGCACAGCCATTAGACAGCCAACTTCTTGACATTTACCAACAAATTCATATTTCTCTCACACACACCCACACGTAGGCTCACAGGAGCGAACACACACACTCAGCCGTCGTGTTGGTCCTCGCCGTGCTAGAAGCACACCCACAGCAGCTCCGACTGAACGCTTGCTGACATTTGATAGCTCCACACATTTTTCTGCCAAGCGTTTTCAAATGAAGGACATGAGATAGATCCCTGTGAGTTAAGATGGATTGATCCCTTCGTGCCATAAAACTTTTTTCATTGCCTCCGAGGATGTGCGTCCATGCATCTTGACGCAGACAGATCCAATTCGAGCATGAAATTTACTTGGTGTCTGTTGTTAGCCTCTTCTCTGCACTCTGTGTGTAAATTAGATTATGTGTGCTTGATATAATAGATGGAGACTGAGCAGGCACAGACCACGGAGAGCTAGTTTAAAAGATTAACTAGACATCACAACTCTACTTGTGACACATCTTAAATTAGTCAGCAGAGGAAAGGGGGGAAACTTTTAAACCAACGTTGAGCTGTGAAATTACTCGGCTGCTATGAAATCCCATCAAACAGCTGGAAAATGATGTTTACTCCGTAATTATTTTGAACCCAGTGCCCTTCACATTGACATGATCTCTCTGTCCCAACTTTGGGGTTCTGTCTGCTTTAAGAATACCAAAACACTCAGCTGCATTGTTTAAAGCACTGGCGCCCCACAGGGGTGTGTCCTAAGCCCTCTCCTACACACTACTCATGAAAGATAGCTTTGCAAGATATCCTGGAAATATTGTGAAATTGACACTAAATATGTTTATTTGACCTCCTGCAATGATGAGACTATGTAGAAATGTTATGAGTTCATTTACTGATGGACCCTGGAGCGAACACAGACAACGGTGGAAACTGGAGGTAAGTGAAAAACAAATGTTTATTTAAATATTACGGGTGCTGGTGCTGGAGGTGTGGACCTTGGGAGGCCCTAGCGTCCCGGACGGAACCGTACGCCACCTCACTGCAGGGAGGAGAGGAGAATGAGCACAGGCAGGGGAACACTGAATGAGTGGGTGATGATGGAACGGAAAAGTCTTACTGTGAGTTGAGGATGGGGTGTTGGAGCTGGCGACTGACAGGGAGACAGGCAGTGGTGCTGGTGATGGAGGTGTGGACCTTGGGAGGCCCTAGCGTCCCGGACGGAACCGTACGCCACCTCATGCGGGTTGAGTGAAGAGGGGGGTGTCGGAGCCAGCGACCGGCAGGGTGACAGACAGGCAGGCAGGTGGATCAGAGGATGATGAGGGGGCAGCCAGGTAGACCAGGAGGAGCAGAGACGAGGAAGGAGTGACCGGCTGGAGATCCAGATGGAATGGCAGCAGACCGGACAGGAGCAGGAGGACGGGAACCAGGATGAAACGCTGGAGGGAGGAACAAACAGGATTACACTAAGACACTGGGGAGAATTAAGCTAAAAGGCCATAGTTACCACAGGGGTTGTGGACACAATGAACTGGCGTTCATCTTCTGGCCGGCTGGTGGTTTTATCTTGTGCTGAGGGTGATGAGCCGAGTGGTGGCAGCTGTGATGAGCTGAGTGGTTGCAGCTGTGGGTGGTTGAGAGCTGTGGGTGATGATGGAGGAGATCCTGCTGATAGGGAGGAGGAGGTGTGCCCGCTGGGGCTCAGGATATGACAAGAAAAGGAAGGTAGAGCAGCTTTCTGATTGGTGTAGGGCAAACAACCTAAGATGCATTAGATGAAAGGGTGGCAGACTTCTGGAGGAGAGCTTCTAACCCTCATTTTTCTAGAGAACATTTACACCAGTAGATATAGAACCAGTGCAAAGAACATTATTATCAGGGGTGCACATAACTGGTTCGCAAGTATGCATGTGCACCAGATGTCATGCATGCGCCCCAGAACCTACTGCCTTTGCAAACCGGCACTTTCGCAGTCCCAATGGCGCAGCCCGCGATCTGACGAGCTTCACATCATGTTGCGGCCAAGCGAACGAGTGCTCACTGTGAAGCTAGCACCTCCGACACACATGCTCTGCACCGGGTACACATAAGCAGCAGGTTATCACCCCCACCCCCCACCCTGAAAAATTGTGTGCACCCCTGACAGACCTCGCCCATCCAGCCCATGAGCTGTTCACCCTAATTCCCTCAAGCAGAAGACTGAGAAACGTCTTCAGTATGATTTTATGAGTTTATTAATGACTTTAGGTTATGTTTTTAGTCTGGCCTGAGGAACACATTTTGTTCTCTCCTGTCTCTAACTTACTGTTGAATGACAACGATAAATTAATCTAAATCAGACAATTAACCAAGAAGTGAAATATTTTTACAGCATAATATGTATGATATTGAAAAAAAAAAAACGGAACGAGTGACTATAGGAGGATAAGGCTGGCAATTATTTTTCTAATTATCTGCAAATGTCAAAAATTAAGCACAACAATACTGAAGCCTAATAGATTTTTCCTCCAGTTCCATTGTTATGCACTGAATGCGAAACCACTCCAGCGGTTTTTATTCTTACAGTAAACATGCATCAAGTTCAGTCCTGAGAATGTGTTGCTCGTTAAGTTATTTTTTCCCCAAAACTACAGTTCTCTGCTTTTGAAAACAAGGACAGCTGGGAGGCCAGGAATTATTCTTTTACCAGCCTTTTCCCTTGATGTCAATAAAAGTTACTGAAGCTCCAAATCTAAAGACTTCTGTTGCTACGGTCTTCTTCTTTTATGTTGCTGCAGAAAAAGTAGTCCAATCAGCCACATACTGTAGTTATCCAGAGTTTTAAGTTCCAGAGTTCCACTCACGGGGATCCAAGAGATTGCCTATTTATTGGATAAATCAGCTGCAGTCTATAAATATTTTATAATTTAATTTGATACTTAGATTCATGACTGAATTCAAGAGTTTTTTTTAAAGTGCATAAATAAATACAGTAAACTTTCACGTGCATTTAATAGTCACCTGCAGTGAGTTGTTTTTAAAGCCTCTGCGTCTGTTGCATAGTTTAGAAAATGTAGAAAAGTTGTCCCAGATGTGACTTTCTGAAAGGCTCTCCAGCTTAACAAGCACGCCCAGGCCCCCGAACCCAGAAAGCTACAGTTCCATCACCTGCTCAGAGAGCCACAAGAACCATCAGGCTACTTCCCCATCCCTGTGGTGTCCATGGAAACAGAGGTGAGGTCAGAAGGGTTTGGGACTGATGGGAAGCAGAGGCTGAGAGAACAAGAGGTCATGTGTGAGTACCACAGGAGGTCAGTCCCAAACATCCACACAGATGAACAGACACACACAGACCAAGGGTAATGAGTATTAATAGAGCTGTATGGTGTGGGCTAATGAGGCTCGGGGGTTATCAGAGATGCACAGTAAAATGACACTTGGTGCCGTGTGAGAGGGTCAAAGTGACATGTTCAGGCTGAAAAGTTTCACTTTGCAGAATTATATTGGCTGTAAATATTCTTTATTAAACATTTGATCTTAGTTTAGACTTGTTTTACAATCTAAGATTTAAGAAGTGTTTGATTTCTAACATTTGGTTATTAAGACTAGGGGGGACGAAAAATGAGACAAAATCATTCCTGAAGTTGACGTAAATTAAAAATTCACTCTAAAAACAAATAATAATAAAAATGGGAATGCCATTTAGTTTTTTGCTCGAGAACACCTGATTTTAGCAGATCTAAGGTCACAAACATTTGAACTCTGGACATTCACAAACACACATTTACTGCATGAGGCTGGAGCTGTAAAGTCCCATCGCCATGCTGTGACATGCTGCAACGTGTGTTGCTTGTAAAACACGTTGGGACATTCTTGTTCTCTGATCCATGACAGAGCGAAGGTTTGAACGGGGAGGAAGGGGGGAGTTGAGTGCTGCATAAGAAAATCAGTTGACAAAAAGTTTGTTTTTGTTTGTGTTTTTTTATTTATTAGCTCTATGCAGCTCCATCAAAGCCAGATCAGCTGATGCTCCCATCTTCTGCTCTGTTTATGGTGACTTAGCCTGTGTGATTAGACTTCATTTAAAGCCGTACTACCTCCATGACAACTTTGTGCATAAATTTAAATCCTTTCATTCCACATCTGCTCTCAGCCCTGATCAGACCAACACTCATCTCCACTTTAGCTCATTAGAAATCCTCAAAGGATTGCATTTTAAATATGTTCTCAGCTTCCTGTCTGTACCCTCAAACCCCTCCACCAGATGTTTTTCCTCCCTTTTCCTCAGTCCCTTACTCCTCTTTAACCTGTCTTTTTCACCTCATGTCTGCAGTTCTCCAGCTCTGATTGTCTCCCTGAGGGTCAGATGGACAGACGTTCAGCCTGAAAACATGTTGCTGGCCTAATTTCTCCAAAGAGGCGGATTTGACAAGGACTGTAAAAGACAACAGCTGTACAGAACAAACATAGAAGACAGAAAAAATGTTTTTATAATCATCAAATGAAGGTGGTTGAATTAGATGTTTAAATAACTCATTTAAGATTTAGGTCAAATCTTTAAAAATAACATACAATCTCAGGTGATATCTCACTCTGTCAGCAGCCAGAACGTGTCATAAATGACTCTCAGTCACATGAAGTTTTACCTTAATATCTGCAAAACTGACTGGGTTTTATCCATTTTTTTATTTTCTAATGCTGATTAGCTGTGGTGGCCATCTTGACTTTATAAACTAATCAGTTTTAGATGAACATCCAATATGATCAGAAAATGTCATTCAAATCTATTCAATAGTTATGGGGGAGACTTTAATAAACAGGCACATTAATGCACACATAAACACAGGCAAAAACATTATTGCCCATTTAAATAAAAATAAAAAAAGGTTTAAATCAGTGAAAAATGATGTTCTGAACTATAGATTCAGAAACAAGAGTTAACCTTCAGCAGTAAGCAAATGATAGCGCTAAACAATTATTTGTCTCGCTGCAGGTGCTGGAGAAGGTGTTGCTGGAGTTCAGTGTTCAGGAAAAAAAAAGTTTGTTAGGAGAGTGTGTCTTTGTATGCCAAGAGCCAGGGGCAGGAATTAAATCCTCATTAGAAGCTGGCAGCACCAACACTGCTCTCTCCTTGAATGGTGTGGCACAACACAGCTTCAGCATGTGCGTTTCAGACATCCAAATTTGATTTAAAAAAACAATATTTTTCATTATTCATATGGGTATGTTTATGCATCAAGGTTTTCTAAAATTTTGCAAGCATAAAAATGATCTTAAACATCTGGAAACGTGGAATTAACATCTGCATCCATCCACTGTTCCTATTCTAAGTTATGAAAATTGCCAAAATTCTGCAATTTATTACAGATGGTTAACTATTCTAACCCATTATGATTCCATGTCATTGTTAAATGTTGTGAACTTGGCACCGTTTTCATGAGGATTCACTGACAGGTGCTGCCATAAAATAAGACATTCCTTTAAAAACAGACTCAAACTTACATTAAAACACATTTATTTATTTAATGCAACACCTTTAGAGCTAAACTATAAATTAGATATACAAGAACATTTATTTTTAAAGCTTTTCTATGCCAGTACCAACTATATTATGCATTAAAAAGAAAAATGTATCTTTTCTATTTGTGCAAAACATAACTGAAGATAAATGTATACAATTCAAATCGTATTTAATAGAACAATTAAATAAATATCCTGTCTTTTTGTTCTAAAATAAAACGGCTTACATTTAGTGAGGCACTGATACGTTAAATAGAACAAAATAAAGTTTAAAATAATAATATTGAACTGGCTTATCAATAAAGCAGACATCTCCCCTAACAGACATCATCAGATAAAAATGCTTACAGGAGTTCGAACTATTTTGTGGATCAGCCATCGTTTCATCATCTAATCAAAAATCGCCTTTTTGTTACAAATGCTTGAAGCTGTGAGGCTGGAAGTATTCTTTACCTGTCTGTCTGTATATACATTTGCCCACTGTGCAGTGTGCACAGTGGATTTCATGTGCTGAACAGAAATCAACGAACTGTGCAAACACACTTATATCTGATGACGGAGCACGGGGAGAGGGGAAAGTGTTGTAACCAGTGAAGTTGTGTTTACAGCAGCAGCAGCTTAGCTACATGCTAGTAAAAGGTGATAAATATTTTAGAGAACAAGTCTACATACAGAGCGGGAACTAGTGGAGAACAAGTCCCACCATCTGCAGCTGGGTGAACCTCAGATGGAAAGTTCAGGTTACAAATCTGATGTTTGGTTTAACAATAATTAAAGCATATCCGATGCGCTTCGGGAGGGGGAAAAGAGCTATTTTTGCTTTAATATCTGTGAACTAAAATAGAATTTCCACATAATACAGTAAAGCTTTAAAATGTTACATTGTAAAATGCTGAAATGAAACACAATGCTGAGGATTCAGTACAGTAGCTCCGTTGGCAGCGGTTCTGAGTAGATGTCGGATCAAACATACTAAATATTTCACGAATGTACAACTACCCGTGTCTTCCTCCTTACTCATTCAGCAGTGGAGCTAAAAACCTGCTGCACAAAATACATGAAAAATCCTTCAAAATATTTCAACAACTCTCATGCATCTGCACAAACGCTGCTGCTGGAACTGTGTGCCAAATGATCACGTTTTGGGGAAAATAACAGCTTGTTGTGTGTGTCAAGCTCCGGTGTAAACGAAACTCGCCGACACCTGGAGTAAAGCAATTAATACGAGGCTCCCAGGCAAAAATCCCCCCCCCCAGAACCACTTTTTTTTTTCTCCAGCGCTCTCCTCCTTCACTCATAACTAGAAGCTTTCAGCAGAAAACACCGCTCTTTAATAATTTGTATTCATGTGTCATCGCGCTGGCTGTGGGCACTTTTGGCTTTTAGATATGGCTGCTGATCCAACAAGCAGACTGCAACTCTGTCAGCTGAAATGCACAAAACAAGTGTGACAGTCTGAAAACTGGTTTTCAGCTAAATAATCAGCTGACGAGAAAACAGAGACTTGTACAACAATGGGGACGCTGAAGGAGAACGATGGCATGAAAGACCAGGAAGTGTGTCTGTGTCTCAGGTGCTTGGATGGATGCAGTTATGTAGATGGAGGTGACCCATCCACAGGAGCAACACAAGAAGATCCATTATTTAGAGATTGTTTGGTCATTTTCTCATTATTGTTTTGTTTAACATCAAACTTTCTCTTTTTTTGAGAAAGAAATACACTGAAATGACCCTTCAGGCAGCTGGAACTTTTCTTGGATGAATTTTTCTGTGATCAATAGACATGCATGTTTACACTCCTGCACACAAGTCCTCTTTAGCAGACATTTTCTTTGGTACTAAATATGTCCTGTTGCTTTCAACATCTCTGCAGAACAGATGATCTTCCAGTCAGTGATTGTGTTTCAGTGGTTGCACGTTTGTGCCATTATGTCCATCAGAACAGTTGAAGCAACACCTCAGGTCCCCAGTCCATGGCAGTCTGAGCTACAGCAAACACAGCTGCCCCGAGCGTGGCGGACAGCCCCCACACAGCCATCTTCACCATCCTGTTCCCCCTCTGCCACAGCTGGCCCCGGTCTCTGGACAACGCTGCTTCCAGACCTGTGTGTCAGGAGGTTACAAGGGTAAAACAAGGAGGAAAGGTCAGATGGCAAGGAACGCAGACATAGAGGGGTCAAGTGGATTTGTTCAAAAACTAAACCAGAACAGGATTAAAACAACAAAAAATGAAGTTTAATGTCAAAACACCAGGAGTAGAGAAAAGTAAGAAACATATCAAACAATATTTAATTAGAAAAATGCCCCTTTATGTTGTTTTGATCAACAAAAACAGATTTTAATAAACAAAATGATCCCAAAATACAAAAATAACAACACAAATAGGTGAGGTGAAAAGTTCAGGTTTTGCTAATATAGAGCTCAGAGTTTTAGTTCAACCCTCTTCACCAAAAAACCTTGAAGCTCTGAAACATGTTTATTTATAGAACTCAGTTATTTTAAATCATTTAAGCCCTGGTCAAAAAGAGTAAAACAAGCTGAATGTAGAAACTATGGCTAGCTAGAACATTTAGGAGATCATTTAGACATTTAGAGTAGAACAGTCCTATGAGGTTAAAATATTTGGTTTTTAATATTTTTTGCACTAAATAACAATTTAAAAAGTCTTTAGTGATAAATAGTTTAGGAGTTACTTCCATAGAACCTGTCAAACTGCCACGATCGAAGAAAGAGGTGGGTTGGTTTTCTGTGTCCAACTTCTTGCTGCTAATTTAGATAAAATTTCAGTAACTTCATTATTTTTTCAGCAACAACACATTTCACTGTTTGGTCATTATATTTCTGACTGCATGCACATCACTGACAATATCTCAGATGCTATTTAAATCAGAATAAACCTGTGGGAATAATGTATGTCTTTGTTCTGTTCAGGCATATTTAAATGTGCACTTGATTGGTCTGATGGGGGTGCTACAGTATTTGTTTACCTGTTATTGATTGCCCAAAAGAGACAGTGAGACGGTTAGTTTACTCTTGTCTTGTTTTGAAGTTATATCACCACAGTGGGAACTCCAAATGCCAGTTAATGAAAAGGATTTTGTTTGGGAATTTCACAGGTGATATTTATGTTTCAATCGGCATGCAACAAGAGCACACTTCTACTTCACTTACATACAAATGTGTGTGTGGAGCAAACCTTCAGAAAATAGCAACTATTTTTACCGTGTCTGGAGGTGGTGGAGCCCTGAGCCCTGGTGAGGCATTGGAGAACCGAGTCTGGCCTCTGGTGGAGGGTGGAAAGCTGAAATGCCTGGAAGGTGCTTATGGACAAGCTGCAGCATGAAATCAGAAGAAGAGATGGATGGAAAGGGAGAGTTAGCCAGCAATGACAAACAGAGTAAGGTTTATAGTAATGCGTGGACGTTTTGAGTGACGTGAGAAGATGGGCTGATGGATGAAGTGATAAATAAAGACAAGTGAGGCAGAGAACAGGAGGCAGTTTGAGAGAAATGCTAACTCAGTGGTTCTTGGTTATAGAAAGCTAATGCATGTTTGGAACATTAGTATCTTTCAGGGTGTCAGTCAAGGTCTTGTGTCACGACTCACTTCCTGCCAGAAACAATGACTGCAAGAGACACTGAAGGACGCTGACAAGCAGAAAGGGACAGATACACAGAGGAAGTGTCCCCCCTGTAACAACACACACACACACACACACACACACACAAAAGGAGAGTACCCCAACACTAAATGACCTGTATGTAGCAGCAGCAACCTCTGGAGTCAGACTGTAACTTTAGAGCACCCCCTTTCGGTTGCTAAAAGAGTAACAGCACTCTTCCTTCAGTCAATTTACTGTTACAACCTCTAAGTGCTTTATGATTCAGACGTACGTTTGCTGCCAGGTTTAATTAGGTTTTTCATATAAACATGTAATATTCATTTCCTAAACAAAATTCTCCAAATTCATTGTTTTTGCTTTCTTAAATATGAAGTTTTGGTATCACATACAACAACAAATTGTCAAAGTATAGCACTCTATAACAGCCATGGCTGCACCAAAGAGCTTTACAGCAAGCAATACAGATAGAATGAGTAAACAAGAAGTATTAAAAGACTATAAAATAAATAAAAACATAAAGAGATACAAGAACAGAATCAGGTTATCAGTTTTAGAGTCCAAAGCCAGTGTGAGTCCTAAAGAGATTATTAAAATGACGAAGGTTCTGAACAGATCAAGTATGGAGAGCTAGGTTGTTGCAAAGGTTAGAGGCAGCTACAACTCTGCTTCTAAATTTGGATCTGGGTAGGACAAGGAGCATTTGGTTATTTGACCATAGGGTTCTGGATGCAGAGTGGATATACCACTTTTGGGCTGCTGTTAGGATTAAATTTGTTTTTAAAATGTTTCTATGTGAAGCTACCTAAGCTCTGTGTTACCAACTACTAACTAGCTTGGCTGTTTGTGTGAATAAAAAGCTACATTAAAGCAACAGTCTGGAGTATTTGAGCAAGTGAGAATTTTTCAAATCCAACATCCCAAAACACCCACCCCACCCCCGCTCCCTCTAACCCCACCTCTACAATAGTGCACACGCATCACTCCGGTCTCGAATGTGTTTTTTCTGAAACTTTAGTCACCAGAATTTTCTTTGTTTTAATTTCTGAAGTTGATGTAGCCCTCGGTAGCTGGGGAGTGGCTAACTTTTTAGAAGAAGTTTGCTCTGACTTCTCCATGACCGGCCGCGCTCTTCCGGTATGGTGACTGTAAACAAGGAGACCTGGAGCATCCTGCGCGCTGCCCCACCTTTACAGGTTTGCACAATGCGCATGCACGTTGATTGGCAGGCGACAATGTGGATGAATTCTACTGGCTTAAAAAGTTTGGCAAACAGTGTGAATTCATAGGGGTCTATGGGAGGAAGGAGGAAATTAATAAGAATAACAAAGGTTGTGAATATTTTATAATAAAAAATCTGAATCAAATAATAAATTTTACTGTTTTTATTATTTAAAATGACAGAATTTTTCTAATTGGGGTCTATTTTCTAGTGTGCTGGGTGTAGACGCTGAAGTCCTTGTACCGGTAATTGTATTGAGTGATAAAACCACAACTGGAAACAGCTCAAAAGCTGCAGTGTGATAACACCAGACAACATCCTCAGAAGGCCTAAAGTGCTTCCATTTGAAACCGCCATAAGATTGGTACTGTAAGAGGAAAGATATTCCCTGAATCCTGACTGAAAACACAGAGTCAACTTGTTGCAGGATAACAACTTTCTAAATGTGTGTGATAGAATGAAGAATGGCCATAAGACATTTGGATTAGCTAAATTTACTCCTCTAAAAAATGTGTTAATCAGACAAAAAAAAAAGAGAAATGTAACAGCTGTGAAAAAAGGTATTTGGATTGTAAAATACTTAATTGTAATAATATGTAGAAATTCACAGAGTATCACAAAATTGCTGTACTGTGATAGTATTGGTATCACATGTTGTATTATCTCATATGGTATCCTGTGACCCACTCATAAACTGTTTATACACTTTGCCTTGTAGATCATCACGTGTGCAATAAACATTCCGACTGAGATGCCTATTGTGAGCGAGAACTGCACCAAACAGAGAAGCATGTCACATCACCTTTTTCGAGATTGCAGAGCTGCCCGCTTGGCCAGTAGTGATGGAGGGTAGCGGCTGAACAGGTCCTGGGCCTGACTGATCAGAACTTCATATGGGAGATCCTGGGGAATGCGGGACAGAAGGTGGTGCACCATGGCCATGTCACACTCCGTTTGCTTTACCTCCTTCTCTCTGTGCAACACAATCTGGAGAAGACATTCGAGAAGGAAATTATCAAAGTGATAAAAGTTTTAGATTTATATCAAATGTTTCTGAGGGCAAAGAAGGAAAACAGGCACAAGTTTTAAACTGTTGCACATCTCTGAATGTGTTGTCTTTCTTTGCATCCTTTTGGCATTTTCTAATCTTCTTTTATCGTTTAAAAAACATTTTTCTATTTTGGTTTGGGCTGTGCTGTTGGAATGATTTCTTCTGGTACTTTAAAACATTTTATGATGAACAACTTTGACAGGAGAACATATGTTTACATGTGGGAGCAGCCAACGATACTAGAAAGCCTAAAATTAGCAACTCGGTCCAGATAAAAGGATGATATGAAAATGATGTAGAGCAGGAAAATAAGGAACAGGAATAAAGTTAAATATTTCCTCTCCTATTTGTCTTTATTTACAAAGACGCTGACAGCTTGAAGTGGATGCAGCAATAATAACAGGAACGTAGTGATTTGGGTTTTACTACGACAAAGACACTGAAAGCTTTCAGGGTTTTAGACTATGCAGACAGAGACGGCAAACAAGGCCAAACAGACTAACAGCCAAACAGAGACATGCACTAAATAGGAATGTCTCTGCTTGGCTGTTAGTTTAAATCTACTGAAATAGTAGATTTTGAGTATGATGACAGGTTAGATATTGACAAGCAACAAACAACAATTCACTCATGGCAAATTCTGAAGATTTCAACAGTGATGCTAAACATCATGTCCAACATTTTCAGATATTTGGGGGGGGGGTTTAGCTGTTTTTTCCTTAATACTGCAACAACATGAACAAAAGTGGAAAAAATATTCAGTTTATTTCAGTTCAGTTCAGTTTAATTAAAGCTCCACGCAGTGTGCTGAACGCAGCCTTGGAGGAAACAAACTACACTCTGTTTTGTTGCTTCACACACTTCAAACAGCGCCCTCCCCCTTCACACATACAAACACACAAAAACATCCTCAACGGCTAAATTTGCTCAGCTGAACGCACTAATAAAAACACACACACATGCACGCACACACACACACACACGTTCTTGAGTTAACAAGGCCTCCTCAAACACTAACAGACCCTTGAAGAACAAAGGGATGCATGCAAACAACCATATTAATTTACTTCCACAAACACACTCATGCTTATACTGGTAAACATGCAGAGCTCGCTGTGAGCAACAAGATGATACAAGAATATTTCAGAGAAAAGAAAATCTTAAATTCTTTACATCAGTTTTCTCTTATTTTCTTTCATTTTATATCCTTCCACTTCTCCCTATCTGCACTGTTGATGTTGCTTTTTCCATCAGGAGGCATCTAATTAACTGTAACTTCACAGAAAGTCTCAGTGTGTGTGGACAGGAATTTTGTGTGTCCTGTATGACTGATAAAACAGTCTCACTGTCTCTTGGTCTCTTACTGTAGCAGCGAGGTAGATTGGCATCAGTGGATGTGAGGCCAGGAAGAAGTCGTATAGTCTCAGAGTGTGTTTGAACTCAGACAGGACGTGGCCGTACCAGGTGATGAGCCAGGAAAGTGCAAAGATAGTTCCAACCTCCGCTCTGTAGAGAAAAGGAAAACACACAAAGGATAAACACAATCAACCAATGCTAAAGGAAATACTTTTAGCATTTTTATTTGTATTTTATTCTTATAACTTACCGTTCTTAAAACCTACAAATTTACTAAATGTGTCTTATTATAATTTTAGCTCTCTATATTTTTATTTAAAGGTCCCATATTGTGCAAAATTCAATCTCTAAAATATCCCAGTCCCAAAGACTGTGTATGAGACCCAAAAGTGTTAAAATATTTTCACAGTTTTCACTTCCTTATTCTAATTTTTGGGAAATGTGTTTTGAGCTAATGCTAAAACAGGCTGTGCCTAGAACAGGATTTCTAGGCACAGCCGTGGTGTGGAGGGTGTCGAGTGTGGTGACAGGAGAATCTCGTCTCTGCTGTTTGCAGATGATGTGGTCCTCCTAGTATCATCGAGCTCTGATTTTCAGCTCTTGCTGGGGAGGTTCGCAGCCGAGTGTGAAGCGGCTGGGATGAGGATCAGCACCTCCAAATCTGAGACCATGGTCCTTGACCGTCTGCAGTGATGCGGACACTGAACTGATCTGTTGTGGTGAAGAAGGAGCTGAGCCAGAAAGCAAGGCTCTCGATTTACCAGTTGATCTACGTCCCAATCCTAAGCTATGGTCATGAGGCTTTGGGTAATGACCGAAAGAACGAGATCGCAGATAAAAGCGGCCGAAATGAGTTTACTCCGCAGGGTGGCCGGGCTCAGCCTTAGGGATAGGGAAAGAAGCTCGGACATCCGGGAGGGACTCTGAGTAGAACCGCTGCTCCTCCATGTCAAAAGGAGCCAGTTGAGGTGGTTCGGGCACCTTGTTAGGATGCCCCCTGGACGCCTCCCCAGGGAGGTGTTTCAGGCATGTCCTGCCGGCAGGAGGCCCCCGGGTCGACCCAGGACACGTTGGAGAAAATATATCTCTGGTTTGGCCCTGGAATGCCTTGTGGTCCTGCCAGAGGAGCTGGTGGAGGTGGCTGGGGAGAGGATGGTCTGGGATGCCCATAATTGGGATGCTGCCCCCGCGACCCGGACCCAGATAAGCGGAAGACAACGAGACGAGAATAAAAAAAAAAAACTTGAATCTTAAAGTCCACAAGTTTGTAAAATATTCATTATTAATAACAATTAAATGAAAAATTTGCTTTTAGTAAATTAGTTTTTTGGAAATTAAAAATTATAGGAGTGTAAAATAGTACTGACAATAAAAATGTGAACAAAACAAAAAAATCTGAGATAAAATGCAAATAAATTATTTGATTGCAGATTTGTTCTGCCAAATGCCACAAAAGTCCAAATATTATCTTATATTTTAGCTAGAAGGGAAGTAAAATCATCAGGAATCAAAAAAGATCTCAGACATTAATCAACATATGAGAGAAAACACAGCAACTAGTTAAACTTCTTTAAATTTTATATTTTTTATGAAGTGTAGCTGTGGCCCCGAAGTTTAAAAATTAAAAGCTAATGCACAACTTTACAAAAATCCCCAACGTGTTTACATCTCTTTGTTTTGCCAATTGCTGCCTCAATAAACATTTTCACAACTTTACAGTTCCCTCATTTTAGGTCCTCAACACATACAGTATGGATTTAAGCCATATTCAAAGGAAGGGCATGATACCTCAAGAGCAGCAAATGAGTTATTTGTAAAAGTAGTTAATACATTTAAAAAAAGGTAAAATTATCAACAGATGCACCATCAAATAATTCATCAAATCTTGAACAAAGCAGATGCTACATTCAGATTATTTATGTTTTTTTTTACCAGCACCTTAAAGCAAAGCCTAATTTGTTTTTTTACATATTCCAATGTTTACTTAATATAAAATGATCCCTTCATGAGTTACATATCTACTAATATGTTTTCTGTTATGTAATATTGGAATAAAATTTTGAGGAAAAGAAAATTTTAATCTTTACATACAGATGAAATTTGATTATCACCAAATAATTTATGATCACAGCAGCTACTTGCTGATTATTTCTGACAAAGTCTCATGTAAATTAAAAACAGAGAGGTTTTTGATAAATATTTATAGGAACATTGAAGGGGTTCAAGGGATGTGTAGAGGAAGAAGGTAGTGACAGAGGAAATAAAGTCAGTGGGAGCGATAATGTGACGAGAAGTAAAGGAAGGGTGCAAAAGGCAAGATGTATGTGTGATAGGATGGAGGGAGATACGACATACAGTAGAAGAGAAAATAAAAACACAAAGCAAAGCACAGAGAGGAAGGGGGAATAAGAGGGTAGGAGATAAGAAGGTAGGAAGAAGAGGAAGTGTGCTCTAAAAGCAGTGATCCAGACTTTGAAGTAAGTTGTTTATCCTCCCATCTTTCTCAAAGTGAAATGACTTGTTTTTTTCTTTTTTGTGCATTTTCTGTTTATCTGTCTTATGGATGTTGCCAGCAGATCAATAATAAACAGGTAACAAGACAGAAAAAGGAATGTAGACAAATTCAAAAATGCATTTAAGAACAAATCAGTGATTTTCAAATACATTGTCCTCATATACATATTTTTGTTTCAATAAACTGCACTGAACTATAATTTTATGCTTTTAATTTTTGCTCTGATGTCACTACATAACCTCAAAACTCATGTTAATGATATACAGAGCAAGTTGGGCCAGAAAATCCTTTAAAAAAATGTTGTTGGAACATCTGATTCTGAAAATCCCCAATGTGATCAACACTGATGCATTTTCAGTAATAATTTAATTACAGGAGGAGCCTAATCTCTGTGAAGCTTTACAAGTAGCATTGTGGCGCCCTCTAGTGGCATGTTGATTCAAACTAACAGCAACTGTTTGGGTATTTGGTGCGACAGTGAGCTCCTACCTGATCATAAAGTCATGCAGCTCCACGTCGACCTGTTCTAATACAGGCATCAGATAATTCAGAATGTGTTTAGTGCTGTCCATGGTAGGATCCATGAAGTCCCTACAAAAAACACAAGTTAAATAAACTGTGTACAAATACAATTAAGGACATAAAAATCTAATCAGCCTCAATTTTAAAAAAGTTTAAACCTGAGGTGAAAATTGGACAGTGTGTCCAGCATAGCGAGGGCCGTACGCGCCCCGACCACCAACAGCAGAGTGACAGCCACATCATGATATCCTTGATAGTAGTGAAGCTGGGGGTTACGCTTCAACACCTCCAGTATGATGTCGATCAGCTGCTCCTGAAGTACTGCTCGCTCTGCAGCTGGCATACCTGAAAGATATTACACAAACAATACCATTAAAACAAATAAGGGTGGCCTGAGTCATGCATGCTTTCTTCTTGAAGCTATTGCTGCTAAACGAGGTCCAACAAGCTGATGAATCATGAGTTGTGCATTGTCTGAGCTTCAGCATTTAGCTGAAAGCATGAGCTTCTCCTCACTACTGCATCCTGACTTTGGGATTTTAACACTGGAACCATAAATCTTCTTTAAACCTTGTCAATAATGATTAAACTTTATCAAGAAACTCATTGTATTGTTGCAAGTACAGGGGTTAATGTTGATAAGTAACACACGGTAATAGTGTGCTGCTATCTATAGAGATAACGGGCATAAAGCCACCTTTAGGGAACCGCTTCATGGACCTACGGACATCCAGAACGACTTGATTGTAGTCCTTGTGGTTTTCTCTCACATCTCGACCTGAAGCAGTAAAAATATATACCGTTATCACTTGTATTAGTATTGCTTACACTTAAAACACATCGCTTTCTGCAACAATGACTGTATACTCACCAGGTTTGTGTGGTAGATCGTACACATTGATGTTCAGTAATTTTGGCCACACTTTTCTCCTCATTTCATCAGTGAGCAGACCTCCGTTACTGGCTGCAGATCTCCTCAGGGTCTCAATGTCCACTGGATCTCTACCAGTTCAGAAACAACATGACCAAAGTTTGGTAATAAACATTGTGAGTTTGCAGATCTTGCCTCTTTGTTTAAGGAATAACACTGCTACGTATAGAGTCTATTTTAGTAACTTCACCTTACCAAACTACCTTTGAAGATTAACTTATTAAAATAGTACGTTTTCAAACTAAATTTTTCTATAAAAACTTTTTTTTATATATCTTAGTAACTACAACCCTAACTCCTAATGCTAAATTACTGTTCTTACACAATTAAGATGTCAAATTTGGGTTAAAGAGATATATTTATTCATACTATCTGGGAATCGTTTTACTTAAAGCAGTTTACAATCAGTCTACGAAGAAAAATATGAACTAAGAAGTGGTCTTGATGTGCTTAAAATTATTTCTTAACAATGGTGTATTCTATGTATAAAATATAAAGCTGCGTGGTGGCGCAGTGGAGTTTGAAAGTTCTCCCCATGCAGGCATGGATTTCCTCCAGAGGTTGTTAATATTGTAAGTCACTTTGGATAAAAGCCTCTGCTAATAAAATACCAAGAAACAAAAGGCTGACTAAAGTAAAAAAAATTTGGAACAATTTTAAGCTGGTTGTGCCAGTTACAGGAGAGAATGTTTGTTTCAATGTAAAATTCTTAATACCAAAAAAGAATTTTCTCTATAAATGTATCAAGCAATATAAATCTGAACCTGATCAAAGCCTGATGAATGCCAGTGAGCTTCTGTTTCCTCCCACACTCTGGTTCTGTGATGAAAGGAAGAAATTAGGGGATGAGAGAGATAGAACAGGAAATGTTGCATTAGGAACGTTTGATAAATAAATTATAATCACGAGAAAGAGGAACACTGGGAAACTAAAGGAAAACATTAAAAGGAAAACTGAATGAGCAGTGTTGATACATGTGGAGACTGGGGAGTTTTAAGCACTTTGGCGTAATAAACAGGGGTTATTAATTCCATATCTTAAAATCACCAACAGATCTACAAATACAAAGTTTATTTTAAAATCTGCTTTATTTAAAGCATCACATGACACCACTGAACAATAAAAGTATTAATTTGATTATTTGTGAAGTTTAGTATAAATTCTCAAATCAATTGAAAAGTTTTAAACTGTTTGTTGTATAATGAAAACTAGTCTGTAAAGTCATTCTAAACTTGTCTAGCATTTCATATTTTTAAAGTCACCTTATTACAAACTTTGGCTATAAATATAGAAAATAGTTCTATAAATATTCTTTCAACAATAAAATAATCCCTTAGGTTTTATAATCCCCCAATAACATTTCATAAAAGGGATTTTTAAACTTTTTTGTTTTGATCAAACAATACAGATAATAAAAATAAGGTGCAAACTAGTCAATAACTCAGTGGTGTAAATGCAATCTAGAGCTGAATTGCTTTAACAATATTAGATTAAAAGAAGTATTTCAGTCCTTCCTAACTTTTTCAGACCGTACACATTGGCTGACAGGCTGCCACGCAGACAGCATTTGGAGCTTAATTACATAAACTTAACAACAATGAGCTGCTGGGAGCTTCCTGTGTTGTGCCAAAACACCTGCTGGGAAACCCGTAAACAACTTGAGATTAGTGTTTAGACTGCTAATGTAATTACGAAAAATTCGAATTAGCTTCAAGTCTAAGACTTGTCAAGTTGGTATTTAACAAATACAACCCATATTACTACACATATACGTGAACTTGATGGTTGAAATTGAAGAAAATACCTTGTGTGCAGAGTGTAAATGTTTTATTTAACCATTAAAGCTAGCTACATCTTTCACTTACCTCTTGTGACAGACCCATTCTCATTCACGCCAACTCCTCCGTTTAGTTTCTTCCTTTTGGCTTTTCTCATAATTTTTTAAAAACGAACTCCAGAATGACAGCGATGGTACCCTCCCATAGGCACGAAAAAACGAGTTTAAAGTAATATTAAACCAGCAAAAACACCAATAATGTATATAACAACGTCAACACCTCTATCAACAGCTGTCGCTAACTGAATCAACCTACCCCGTGCTCCCTGCTACACTGCGATTGGACAGAAATATCACGTGACATACATTTTATTCGCTGAGAACGCACGAGCAATGAAACCTAACTTGATTATGGCTTTTGTAGTCCTAACATTCTATTGACGTTGTTTGTTCTATTTATCCTATTATTCAGTTTAAAACATTAAAGGTGACATCTAATTATAATGTTTTTCTACAGCTGCTATTAAGAGGATGATTATATATATATACCTTACCAAAAGAGGGTGTAAAGAGCACCCATCAAAGAGTTAAAGTCTTTCTAAACAGTGACGGGTCTTTGTTTTTTTGCAGAATGAAAAACAGAAAAAAATGACTTTGACCCTCACAATGACAGGCAACAGCAGAAAATAAATTGATTTCACTGCTATTAAGAATATTATCACCCAGAGTCCAGAACATGAAAAGGAACAAGCCATAAGTTAATTCTGCTCTCTGACTGCATCTGCAGCCAGACTGTAGAGTGATTTTTAGGAGCTGCATTTCTCCAGACTTGGAACTGATGTTTCCCTCATTTTAGTCCAGTACCAAAGATTGCTCTGTTTGACATACAGTATATATAATAGCATTTAGCAGCAATGTCATTCCTAAACAGTTAGCTGAAATCATGTCAATCAACTAAAGGGTGATGGAATCTGTGTTGTGTTTTGTGCTGGATTTTTTCATATTTTTTAAAGAAAAAACCCCATCTCAGACACTGTTCATAAATGCCTGGATAGATTTTCTCGAAAAGTAGACACTGGAATATACTCTCAACCTGGAGGTAGTTTCCCACCTTTGTCTGGTCAAAAACCAAGGCCTTGGAACTCTCTCAGGGGTGTCATCTTGTCCCACCTCTTTCTTTTGCTGAATCATGACATCTGACCTCTAATTTTACTCAACTGAGACTTGCAGTGCTTTAGATGTTGGTCTGGGTTATTTTTTCTTGAATTTTTAGAACAATGCTTGAGCTTTTAGCCTAGCTTATGTTGTCAGACAGGTTCTACTGAAGCAATTTCTTTATTCAACAGGTTTGGCAGTAATCAGGCCTGGGTGTGGCTACTGGAACTGAACTCAGCTTTCACAGTTCATTCATAATTTAACAAAGAGGGCAGTTACTTTTTCACAATGAACCCAGTTGGTTTGGATGGCCTTTTTCTTAATAAATCATGATTTCAAAACTTTATTTCATATTTATTCAAGTTGTCTTTAATATTGAAATTTGGATTATTTGAAATTTAGAAATGTGAATTATTTCAGCAGGATTTGCTGCCTGTCCACATGCCAAAGGTATCAAGAGTTAATTTGATGACCATGATATTACTGTGTTTGATTGGCCAGCAAGCTCACCTGACCTGAATCCAATAGAGAATCTATGGAGGATTTACAAGAGGAAGATGAGAGACACCAGACCAAATGCAAATAACTATCAAAGCAACCTGGGCTTCCATTACACCTCAGCGGTGCCACAGGCTGATCAGGCTGCATTGATGCAGTAATTCATGCAAAAGGAGTGCATATGAACATAATTTCCAGAAGCCTGACATTTCTCTTTAATATAATTTTATATGATTTTTTCTAATATTCAAATTTTCTAAGAGCCTGACTTTTAGGTTTCATTATAAGCCATAATATCTGTCAGCACTGATAGGCACACACCAGCCTGCATTGTTTTGTTCTGTTTATGTATTCCTTCACTTCTGTTCTTTGTAATAATTTATTCTGTGTCTGTGTGCAAAACATCAAGCTTTAGTTAAAAAGGCCCAACTGGGTTTGCAAATTAGCTTCTGCAACCTCTGTACAAAGCAACAGTGGCATTGTTCTTATATGCAACGTTGTTTTTAGTGATGCCATAATAGAACTATTCTAAATTTAACTCCAGATAGGCTGGAGAACTGTGAACCAAAAAGATTACCAAAAAGTCCTGGCTCCTTTGAGTGGCTTAAAACCTTTGTACAGCACTGGTGTTTAGACACAATTTAGTCTAAAGGGACACATTTTTTAACAAGAGGGCTCCCCCTGGGTTAGTTATTGCATTCCCATAGACCTCTCAATTAAATATTACATATTTTTTCTTTTTTTACATTATTTTTTAACGCGTGGTTGTAGTAATTTTTACCCTACAAAGGAAAGGTAATTTATTATATAAAGAGTAAAAGGTTAAACAAAAGGCCATCAGCTAAGGGGAAATGAACTTGACCTCATTTCACGACTTGTGAACAAGTGAATGGAGTTAATGGAAAAATGGTTCAGTTTTAACCTTCCAAATTTACACACGTTGAGTTTGGAAGTGGTCTCAGACATGCATGTCTGTGTGTGTTGAATCAGCTAGAATTACTACAATTTAGCCAATGAAATATTAATTTAATCACAAGTTTTAAAATGTTATGATTTAGTAGAGCTCAGAACTGTATTGACAAAGCAGATAATAAACTTCTTCCAAGCTGTTTACAGAAGTGGTTTGAAATGAAAGAGACAAAGTCTGAATTAAAACAGAAAAGGTTCATGTAAAAAGATAAAGGTCACTAAAAACAGATCAGTTAGAGGGATTCATGTGTCCTTGCAAAATGAACTGAACCCCAACTGCCCTGCAGATCTCCCTGGAAAAAGATTCTTAATCTCAGTGGCATATTACCTGACTAAATAAGGGTTAAAAATCCTAAGTCAATATTATGAGAATTATGAGATAGCATATTCAATTGTTTTTTTCCTGTTTTTGTGAAACTAAGTCATAATTATGAGATCCCAAGTCATAATTATAAGATAGCATCACATATATATGAGCTACTATATAATTATTGGCATTATGAGATAGCATGTTAATTTTTTTTCATCTTCAATTTCTCATTATGAGATAGTTTCTCATAATTCTGAGATCCTAAATCACAAATCTGAGATGCAAAAAAATTAAATTTTTTCTTTAAAGTGGCAGAAACTGGCATCCATATGCTTTCAGGCTGATTAAGCTAGAAACTTTTGAAGGAACAGCCACTAAAGCGGAAGTTCCCATAAAGGGGGATGTCTGCTAAAATCAAAGATCTGGCAACCTAACAGCCAGCTGCACCTTGAGCTGTAGTGGCGATAAAAACGCTTTATTATCACCAGCGTTGACAGATAAGTACACAGAGAAGCGAGTCCCGCCTGGCTTCATCTTGTAATGTAGTTCTCCTTTTGTGACGAGGGAAGGAAAGAGAGAAAACGGAGGCTTTATTAGCTATGAATGTTGGCCAGGTAGAAGCTGCGTGACTGAAGCCGCAGAAATGAGCGAGAAAGCCGAAACAAGAGGGCCCGGAGCCCGCAGGAGGAGGACGACCATCGTCGATGGAGCGACGGTCAGCGTGAAGCAGTCCAACGGGAACAAATGCCACGAAGCTGGGGCAAAACCTCCACAGTATCCCGCTAAAGCCAAACCAGCAGCAGAGCCCAATAAGCACGCAAGTCACAACGGAAAGCTGGACAGAGACGTGGGCAGGTCTGGAAAACAGGAGAATAGCCCGAAGAAACAGAGGAGCGCCGTGGAGGACATCAACTGCAGACTCAGGTGGTCAAATAAACAAACAAACAAAAAAAAACACATCGATTTAGAGCGGGAGTTCTGTTAATTTTTTCTTAGCTCGTGTAGGAATTAGGCTGCTTCTTTCATTGGCTAATTATCAGGAGGGTTTGTCAGCTAAATTTAAAAAAGGAAATTTTATAATTTGAAGCAAGAAAGCAAATATCATTTTAATAAAAGAAGAACCAGCAGGTACATTTTTGTTGCAGCCCAGCTTTATTTAGTTTAGATTGTTCTAATAAAGTGTGCAGCATACTTTCTTTTCAGTATGTTTATTCTGTTATGGTTTTCCTTGATAAGATCCTGTCACTCATTCTTTTATATGTAGAAAAGAAGAAGCTAGAAAGTTGTTTGGGGCATGTTTGTATTACACAAGTCAGAACTGACATGATTATCAAAATAAAGCATCCTCAGTCTTGCTTAAACAACAAAAAATAAACTTATGGTTTAGATACATCTGTGTTAAAAAGTGTTGAAATCTGAACTTGAATCATTACATTTCATTACCATTTTCACAATTTCTTCTGGGTTCAGTACCTTTAACCTACATTTACACAATTCTTTCATTGCCTGATGCAATACTAGGAATGAGGTTTAGATCACTGGATGTGATTCATTCATAATTTCCCAATCTGGGGTATAACACTACTAAATTACCTGACTGTGTGCATTCTGAATCTTTAAAATACTCTAAACTTAATGTGATTTATAATAATAATAATCAGTCAAGCATTGCAACAGTAAATTACATATACAGTCTATTTAAGTTCAATGCTGTTTTCTAATCTAGAGTTGACTCACTATGAGATGTCAGTGTTTAGTAAAAATTAAACCAACTGTCCCAACAAAAACTTGAGTGTTTATTTAAAATGCCTTTAATAAAGGATAAAGCATGGGAAAATAATTACCCTCATAATAATCTGTTTCTTTTGCAGCTGTCATGTTCTACAGGAGTCTCTCTTGAGTTCAGCTAGTGGCTACAGCAACTACAGAGGGATCCTTAACTGGTGTGTTGTCATGCTGGTGAGTACAATTTATTTAATCAATTTGAAAAAAACCCAGAAGTCACAGTCCATCCATCGTACTCTCTTCACTAGAAAATTAAGCCTTAGAGGCCTCGGTGGCAAAATAACATGTTGTGATTCAAAAGCAAACAAATGAGCTTTTTTTTCTCTCAAAATAACAAGTAATCTGCCCTTAAATACAGTGTATCCCAACTTTTTGATTATTACTGCTGAAAACGAATGTGCTGAACAGCATACAAGAAGATAATGGACTTGGATGTGCTGCGGTCACGTTCACAAATCTTAAAATTTGCATTAAAATCCACCTCCTGCCTGATTTCAGTGTCTTTTTCTCCAGAGCTGTTAGTGTTTGATAGGTGAGGAGGATACAGGAACACCGTTGGCTGTCATCCACATGGAGCTGAAATGAACCCAGACTATAAATAGCACATTGTGCACATGTGCAGTTTCTGTTTATGTGCACATGTATACTTTATACTTCTGTTAGTGCATGGAAACTAATAGACCATGCACTAATAATAAAGTGTACAAATTTGATTACCACCCTCTAATTTGTGATGGGAACTTTTTTTTTTTTTTTTTTTGCATGTTTTAAAATGTGACAGCCTCGTGCTCCTCTTTGTGGGCGCCAGCTGGCTCTGCTCAGCTTTTAGATGTTTAGATTATGTTGTTAAGAGTGAAGTGGATCTACAAACCATTGAATGTGGCTGTGTGTACTTTTTTGCTAATTTAATTTGTCCTTGACAACCCAGACCACTGGCTGTATTCCCAAAATATCAGCTGCAGGGGTGCATATTTGTGGAGATGACAGATTAGATCCATTTCTACTCTTGCTTGATGTTTATACTCAACACTTTGTGCAAAACCTCAAAGTGTGAAGCTTGATAAGTACCAGAAAACCCTGCTGTGTGCTTAAGTTTATTTCAGCTATATATTAAAAATGTTGCATGGTCAGCAATGGAAAAAGTGTTTCATATTATTAGAATATTTTTGCACAATGAGTTTGTGCAAATTGCAGGAGTGTTGTATGTACATCAAGCTAATTAAAACATAAGATTAACGTAAAAGATGACGCTTAACTTTCTGTAAATTGTTCTTTTAAAGTAATCTTCCCAAATGTGTGACCATTCAAGGTTTACTGTCAGCTGTTTACTCAAGTTATTCCTTTTTTCTGTTTTTATTTTATTAAAAATCTAATCGGATCCAGATCAATATCCCTCTTTTTGCCATGTGTCCTGGGTCCACTCACTGAATAGTCTTCCTCCCAGTTTTTCCTCTAACATTGCTCACTGAACTTCCTCTGAACAGGGCTAACAGTAAAGACATGGGCACTCTGAAAATATTGCAGAAAATCTGATGTTGCAATCCTCTGTTTAATTGCTCTGTAAAGGTCACTGCCCCTCTCATTTCTCCAGCATGATGATCCTCTTGTTAATGCTGAAGGTTACTGAGGCAAAGGTTAGGGATTTGGACAAAAGACATTGTTGGATCAAAAGCTGCAGGTCTTGGCAAACCAAAGGACATAAATAATCCCTTGAACCATGACCTTATCACATCTCTAACTGCCAAAAAATAATCCAAAAGTGCATGCATATTCTCCACACAGGGTTTGTTTTCTCCAGTTTGAGTGGTTTTATCTGAATAAAGCTCGATTTGAACCTTGAACTTAATGTTTTTACAGAGGGAGCAGCAGCAGGGTGTGATAGGAGTTGAGGTGTGATGGCAGCAGGGATATGTTGCCAAGTTTAGGCATGAAAGGGATCCGATCACTCAGATGTGACTCAGCACTGTATCTTTTGCATTGCTGATGTCTTTTTCTCTCAGCCACCTGTGCACCTGTGACCATGTGTGTTGTGGGGAGTTACTGTTTGTTCTTAAGGTGGTTTTGTGTTCTTGCTGACATTGACTGACTTCACATACTGTAGGAAAAAGCAGCTAATTCTGCAGATTATTTACAGACTGAGAAAATGAAAAGAAAACCAAAATTTTTTTTATTTAGCTTCTTAAAGGTCAGACTTGTTGACAGGTCACATAAGAAAACTAAATAATTCTGAAACATTTCTTCTTTTTGGTTCTCATTAAGTAATTTTTATATTTCGGTGTTTTGTTTTTATTCATAGATGCTCAGCAACGCACGTCTGTTCTTGGAGAACATTATCAAGTGAGTATGCACTTACACAGAAAGTATTTGCTCCCTTACAGATTTCTTCTGTTCTTGCTTTTTGTCACGTATAAATGTTTCTGATCAGCAAACTAAGTCAATATCAGACAAAGATAACATGAGTAAATATAAAAAGCAGTTTTCAAATGAGGATTTCTTTTAGCAGAGACTCTTGACCAACTTAGTCCCATGTGAAAAAGTAATTGCCCCCTCCTTGTTGAATCATAAATTAATAGTTATTAATCACATTATTTGAAAAGATGAGTTTAGCCACCCACACCTGATTACTGCCAGACCTGTAGAATTAAGAAATCCCTTCAATAGAGCCTGTCTGACAACATGAAGTAGGCTAAAAGATCTCAAAAAGCAACACATCTTGCAATGTTCTAAAGAAAAAAAAAGGCAACCCAGAACATCTAAACTGCTGCAGGCCTCAGTTGGTTAAATTTGAGGTCAGAGGTCATGATTTATCAATAGGAAAGCAACAGGACAAAAATGGCATCCATGAGAGTTCCAAGGCAACATCTTCTGAACAAAAATAACGCGAAGGCCCATCTCTCATTTGTATAATAACATATTTGTGCTCCCCAAGACTTTTAGAAAAAGATGAGACAAAATTGAACTTTCAGGAAGGCGTGTGTCCCGTTACACCTTGAGTAAATCTAACTCTGCATTTCAGAAAAAACCATAATCAGACCCACAGTCGGACATGGTGGTGGTGGTGTGATGGTCTGGGGCTGCTTTGCTGCTCCAGGACCCGGATAACTTGCTGTAATTGATGGAACCATAAATTCTGATGGAGAATATCTGACCTTTGACCTTAAACAAGCCATTCATGTAGGAAATCTCTCCAACGTGGCCGAATTGAAAGTGTTCTGTAAAGAAGACTAGAATAAAATCCCTCCACAGTGACATGAAAGACTTATTACTTGTCCTGATCTCTGCCCTTTGTGTTTGTCCTGTTACTTCACCTGTCACCCTGGCCACTTCTCCACAGGTGTGTCATGTTCTGAGCCTGTGTGTGTAGTTGGCACTGTTTGCTACCCTATGCGCCACATTGTTGAAATCCGTGTTCCTGCCTGTGCCTCCAGTTTCCTCCATGTTCACCTGTTTGTTTTTTGTTTGCTGATCCGAAACATTTAAATGTGACGAGTCAGCAAAGCAGGAAAAAAGTCTGTAAGGGGGCAAATACTTTAACACAGCACTGTACACATGCTTTTTAGTTAATTACTTGTAGTTATCCAGCTCATCCTTTATGTTTGACCTCACTAATTAATGGTACTAATTTTCGTTGTCTTCCTCCTCCAGGTATGGGATCTTGGTCGACCCCATTCAAGTAGTGTCACTTTTCCTCAAGGACCCCTACAGCTGGCCAGCAGCTTGCCTAATTATTGGTATGGAGCTTTTATTTTGTTGCATTTGTTTTGGTTACACTTTTCATCTTTGCAGAAAGCTCCAATTCAACCACACACTCATGTTATAGTACTTCTGTTCTTTTCTAGCTATGCAGATGACAATATAATATACTTTCCTTGGAAATACAAGTCAAACTACTAAAACTATTGTTAAAATACTGGACTGGAGTCAAATCAAGTTGATTGTTTGCTGGTACACACAGAGAAAAGAAGAAATTACATCAGTAGTTTCAAAATTATGCAACCAGCCTCATCACTACATGTTTTAGCTTTTAATCCAGAATGAAAACTTTTTTTAATATTAAGAATGAGGACTTATATTAAAATCTCTGTTTTACTTATTCTGGTACCACTTTAGGAACACGTATGACATAAAAACCTCTGATTTTTGTCATGTGTTGATTCAGAGTCTTTCATTATACAGTGACTACAATGGGTACAGTCAACAACAAGCAAAGCAAAAATCAATAAAGCCTCCTGGTGATTCACTGATCCAGATTCACTGTTGGGGTAATGGAGATCGAAGCTTTTCTCTCTTTACGCCGACAGAAATCCTGATGATCCACTTCAGTAAAACGCTTCAGTTTATTTCAAGAGTATTCATCCTGCTGCTGTGTCTGGATTTTTCTAGTAATATTAAAATAAAACCATTTTCTCTTAAAATATGTTATGTAGTCACACGCTTTTTGCAGAAAATAATTACCGGTATCTTTGTATGTGGAGACTGTCTGAAAAAGTCCTGAAATTAAGATCTGAATGAAGATTCTTTCAGTGTTGCATTGATATTTATTTTATTTATTTTTAAAAACACATGACCCAATTCTTCCCACTCCAAATATATAGAGATGGACAAAAGTTTTGAGAATGACACAAATGTAAATTGTCACAAATGCTACCTCGTTTTTTTAAAGTTCTTCTATCTGCTCCTTTTCATTCAAATTGCTTGTGTTATGTATATATTTTGTTATTGTTTTTTATCTTTTTATTTTATTTGAATGAAATAAATTTTTATAAAAAAAAAAAGTTTGTGTCAATTCTCAAAATCTTTGTTCACAATAGTCGTGCATTTAGATGTCGGTCTGTCCTGAGTGTGCACTGCTGCCAAAAACACAACCCACTTGTGATTAGATCATCACTAAACATCTTCCAGCTTGTGACATTTAGCTTCAGGAGAAATAAAAATATATTTTTTAGCTGTGCTTCCTGCCTAGAAATCAAACTAATCAAGTTATTTAGTTTTTAACCTGATGTGTTTATTAATGCCTCAGAAAGCTGGTTTGATGTGTTTTTTTATGTTTCTGAGAATCAAAGATGCAAAATTACCAGTGATCCACCATTTTTTCTTCTTTGAGTGACTGTGAAGATCTTTTCATTAACAAAGCTCTTAAATGTGTTTCTGTTTCAGGGTCCAACATGTTCATCTTATCAGCCTTGTATATAGAGAGGCGTCTGGCTGTGGTGAGTCTCTGATAATGTGCACGTTTTTCTAACATTCTAACAAAATGGCTTAAATATTGTCATTAATTTTTTGTTTTCCATACTGTTTAAACCTATGGGGGTCACTTCAGCTTATCCTTTGTTTTTAAAGACTAACAACATGTCAGCACCACCCATTTTTATGCTCCACTTTTCAATCCTGATAAGAAAAACCTCTCCTGAAAATCAATGTTGACAAACCAAAAGCTGTCATCCTCTAAAAGGGAAAAATATCTTAAGGACTTAATGAAAACTGATCATTTCCTCTGATCTTCTGTAGGGGACGATCACTGAAACTACAGGATGGGTTCTTCATATTTTCAACCTGACATGTATGTTGATCTTTCCCTCAGCCATAGTCCTCACTCTGACCTCCATGACCCCAGGTATGTTTGTATATAAGGCTTTATATGTGTGCTTATTGCAAAAGTAACCACAATAAATTTATTTTTGGCTATAACTAAGAATATGAGTATGTACACACAAACACTTTAAGTAACTTCTGTGTGTGTGTTTGTGTTTTAGTGGGTGGTGTGATTTCTTTAGCAGTCTACACAGTGCTGTTCCTCAAGCTTTACTCTTATCAAGACTCCAACAGGTGGTGCAGAGAGATCAGACAAGCCAAAGCTAAAAGGCTAACACGATCGTACTCATGTAAGTGTTTCAACAAACACAGAAAACACCAGCTTTATTTTCTGTATTTAAGGTTAATGACTCACACACAAAATTGTGGGCTTCAAATATGTATTTTATTATTGTATACTGCCATCTAGTGGTGACATAGTAAAACATTTAATGTGTTGCGATCACTGAGATAATGCATGAAATTTAGAATATTGATGGTTTTTTTTGTGTTTTAGGTCCTGATGTTCCACATTCTAATGGGTCAGCGGTTCATTCTCATGTCTCCTATCCAGGGAACCTGACATACAGAGGTAACCATCTGTTACAACAGACTGAGTTAAAAACAACTACTGTGGGTTTTTTTTTTTTTTGCATGAAGATAATCTTAAATGTTCTCTAAAAGAAAATTTAGGACTTTAGATCCTTTTTCATATTTTTTTTTTTTACCAAACTGTTGTTAGTTTAAAATAAAGAAACGGTGGATCCTACTTCTAATACCGTAGTGTTAAAATAAGTCATTTCCTACAAACTAGTCATCTTTATTATTGAACTATGTACGTTTTGGGAAGCCAACTGAAATTGGAGTTTTGTATATACATTTACTGCTGAATATCAAGGTTGACTTGACTTATTTATGTGTCTTCAGATGTGTACTACTTTGTTTTTGCCCCAACTCTTTGCTACCAGCTCAACTTCCCACGCTCTCCTCGAATACGCAAAAGATTCCTGATGAGAAGACTTTTTGAAATGGTGAGATGGACACATATACTGTATTTGAAACATGCCTTTAACTGCCTTGTTGAATGAAATTCCAACAGGTAAACATATATTCTTGATTTCGTTCTTGCAGCTTTTTCTCATGCAGTTGTTGGTAGGATTGATACAGCAGGTATGTAGAACTTTCAGAATGTTTTTAATATCATTTTTATTTAATTTTCAAATAACTTATTACACCCTAATCTCAGAAATGCTTCATTTTTGATTTAACGATGCTGATTATTTTACACTTATATGCTCTTTAAATCCTGTAAATTAAGTCATTTAAATATGCATCTTTCAGTGGATGGTTCCCACTATTCAGAACTCAATGAAACCATTTCAGGTATGTTAACTCTTTATGTGCACACGTGTACTTCCTATAACTTTTCTGCAACAATTAAAAAAACGTGCCACTTTCTTATATTTTACTAACAAAGCTACCTTAAACATTAGTGTTTCTGTAAGAAGATAAATGGAAAATGAGTTTCAGTAAAGCAGGATACAAAAAACATCTTTTCTGGATATATTTTTTGTTTGCATCTCACAGGAAATGGACTTTTCTCGGATGGTGGAGCGACTGCTGAAACTAGCTGTGAGTAGAGCTGCACATCAGTGACCTTTAATGACCTAATCACATATTTAACGCCTTGATTCCTCTCCTCTCTTAGGTTCCTAACCATCTGATATGGTTGTTATTCTTTTATTGGTTTTTCCACTCATCAATGAACTTCATAGCAGAGCTGCTGCAGTTTGGAGACAGAGAGTTCTACAAGGACTGGTGGTGAGTACAGATCAAACACTGATCACATGTTCAGGTCTGCAGAGAGAAGCAGCAGCATCCACTCCAAGAACTGAAGCATATTGAAAAGATGGTGGCAAGTGTTTCAAATGATATATATGGCAAACAGAAAACTGTCAAATCCAAATAAACTGTGAACCAGTAAAAATGAAAGTTTTACTAAAATTGTACTAATGATATTTTCAAATACATCTTTGCAGATGAATTGTTATGCATCTGATCTTATGAGCTTATGCAACACATTGCATATCAACCTGATTAATTAAAAAATCTTCACTTTTTTCACAGGAATTCTGAATCCGTCACGTATTTCTGGGCCAACTGGAATATCCCAGTGCACAAATGGTGTCTGAGGTAAAACCCCAAACCTTTTTATTTCCTCTATGCTTAATGTTTTGGCGTCACAGTCTTTGTAATTATATATAAATATGACAGACTAGCATGATTCTGCTGTGAGTTTTAGTGTATTTTCAGTTTGTACAGATCACAGTAATGTGCCTCTGTTTGTGTTTTATAGACATTTCTATAAACCGATGTTGAAAAGGGGGATAAACAAGTTTCTGGCTCAAACTGCCGTCTTCCTAGTTTCTGCCTTTTTCCACGAGGTAAATGAAGCATTACATTTTCTAGAATTTGACCTTTTTTTTTACCTTCAACAAGCAATATTTTGCAAGGACCAAATGTAAAATGTTGAAACATGTTAGTTTGAAAACACTTTAGTCAATTAGCTGTTAAACGAAAACTCCACAATACCAGCGTACATGGTAATGTGGGGGGAAATGGGAAGAAGCTGCACAATAAAGCTGTATTATTGTTCATATAATCTTGTGTTTTAACCTTCTCTGACCCGTCTCTCCCTTCTTCTCAGTACCTGGTTAGTGTTCCCCTGAAGATGTTCAGACTCTGGGCCTTTATGGGAATGATGGCTCAGGTAAAACCTGTTGTTGGTCATGAAGTCTCTCCTACCTTTGACACAGATCTGTGTTCTTATTCTGACCTTTAATCCCAACAGGTTCCTCTGGCTTGGTTTGTGGGTCGCTATCTGAACGGAAACTATGGCAACGCCGCCGTGTGGATGTCTCTTATCATTGGACAGCCTGTCGCTGTGTTGATGTACGTTCACGACTACTATGTGATTCATCATGGCAGCACCACATAGCGCAGGAAAAGGATCTACTCTAACACACACACACACACACACACACACACAAAGAGAAGTCAATGAGAAAATTAAAGCGACAACATATGAAGCTGTCTTGGCTTCTAATTTTGCACTGCATTGAACTGGACCATGTTATGTTGAGAAGTGAAATAGGATATTTAAACACTAAAGTGCTTGTTGTTCAGCTCGGGTTCAATTTATAGGCTAAACATCAATAAACTTCTACTTGAGCTCAACAACAATTCTTTAAGCTTTAAAAGCACTTTAACCCATTTTCAAAATGGAATAAATGCTTGCTAACAAGAAATGCACCAGATGAGTTGTAGGTGTTTTAAAAATGCACATCAGGTGCATCAATATATGAACCACTGCCAAGCAAACACAAGCTAGAACAGGACATTTGAATAAAACCTGTGTTTGTATCAGTGGCTAAGAAGTCACTTTGTTTATCCAGAAGCAGCCAGTTTGCTTTGATTAAGTCTGGCTTAAAATAGCAGTTGTCTATTAAAGTGTTGCCAGGTCTTCAGATTGACCAGTTTGTGTGTTTTTCCTGCATTTTTTGTGCAATACAGTGTTATATATTATATATTTTCAATTAGATTGCTGTTGAGAATGATTGAAGGAAGCAGGGATCCTTTTCAGGAAGGAGGAAAGGATACAAGTTGTGAAATAATTTGTAGAATCTTCTGATCTGTGTTGGACTCATCTTTGCTCTGCACTTCATTTGAAATGCCATATTTTATGTCCTGTTGTGCTCAATGAATTATTTTTAGTTTGTTTTTTTAACAAATGAATCTTTTGCACTTGAAAGAGATGCATGCTGACTAAAGCAATAGATTTCTATGAATGTATTCTATTAATTTGAATTCATCATGTAATGAAAACAGATCTTATTTGTTGGATTAGGGTTTATGTTCTAAAACTTGTTTAAATTTTGCAGAAAGAAAAGGAGACTCAAGCAGCCTCTTCATTGTAGAGTTTTTTTTTTTTTAAATGTTTGTCTTTGACAGTATTTGGACTCCTAAATGTTTTCTATATCTATAAAGAAAAGAATGTGGGGAAATTACATCAGATGTTTTTTTTCCTTATCAAAAATAAGTGCCTGCAATAAAAATATGCCAATATGTTTGATGTCAAACACAAAGTAGAAATGTGATCTAATTGATTTATGTTCTCTTCCTGAAATTAATTTGTTAATGGACTAACTTTAATCTACATGTAAAATCCTGAACATGAATCCAGCAATTAGTCTGGGACGATTCTTCAGTTTTTGTATCAGAGACTAGAGTTTTAATATTTGTGTATTTTTCTTTGAGGTCTTGTTTTTTGTGTATCTAAATGAAAACTAATGCTGTCCATCTGACAGCACATTTCAGGGCGACGGTTTAAAAGACTGTGGACAGCGAGTGAATTTATCAAAAACATTCTCATCATCACTGCTTTTTGATCCGTGTATCATTCGTTCTTTCCATTTTCAATTGAAAACCAATAATCAAAAAATAAAAAGTTATTTAAATTTTTATTTGTTTCTGAAACTGATGCAAAACAACAAAAAGGTCTTGTTTTTCATTCTTTCATTTCTAGTCTCGGATAAAAAAACTACGAGGTGGAAAAAAAGGGGCAGAAGGAAATTTTAAGAACAAATTTGATTTTAATATTTAATTGCTCAGGTTTACTTAAGCAGGTGTTACATTGATATGAGTCTCCGTCTAGATGTGTTCCCCCACCAGTTTGGCAGGGCGCGCTTGTTGTTAAATCGTCCTCAGAACTGTATCAATCTGACACACAGCCATCAGGATAAGTTCCCTCTGTATAAAAGTAGAAAGTAAAGGATAAAAAAGAAAAACTCATAAATCAAGGCAGTAATGTTTTAAAACAACTAGCTAAGGAAGTGAGGTGTATTTAGCAAGGATGGTAGTACATGATTCTTTTTACATCCTGTCAACTGTTTAAGAATACCCTTTTATTTAAATCCAGCTTTAAATAATAAAAACTTCATTTTGTGATAAAACATTTGATGCAACATGTAAAATAATAGCTTTGTCTGTCCTGTGTAAATCTCATTAACAAAGATTACATTATGGGAATGTAAATAATTTTCATATTTTTTCTGCTCTTTAAGGTGGTTTATGTCTTAATAAATGCTTTTTCTCAGTATTTTTATAAAGAAGTCTTGACTAGGATTTTCTGTGCTTTTGAGAACATTTAAACAGTGTTAAAGGCATACTCAGTAGCCAGGTAAACGTAGCTTTTAACGGTTTTTTTTTTTTAAGCCTCTTAACAACGTTCCAACATAGTATAGCCATAAATATATTGTGGAGATTTTAAAAAACCCGAAAGAAATCAATAAAGTGGTTGTCCCGCAGTTCACTAAAAACTTCAGCCAATCCTATCGTTCGGACCGAACGATAGGATTGGACAATCCAGCTGTCTGTCTGCCGCATTTCCGCACTGCTTGGATTGGCATTAATCCGCCCGAACACATTTTCCGTCTGAACATCCCGGAAGTGAAAGGAGGACAGAATTAGCGAATTAGCCGTCGGTTAGAGCTTCCATTTTAAGATAAAAATACCAGAGTCCCCCCAAAAAACACCTTTTCAGCTAGCAGAAAACTAAAATCGTTTGGAGGTGAAAAGAGGAAAAGCTGGGGGAACATTTCTACGGCTGGAGTTAGACTCTGCATTGTTATCGTTGTGAAACAGTGTCCCATGTCCGTGGGGAGGCTGGTTTATGGATTTTACCCGACGGGAGGGGTGAGTGCATCAAGTCGTGTTTCTGTAAACTAGCTAGCGAGACCTCGTTTGTTTACCTGGCTACTGGGTATGGCTTTAACCGTAAACCATAAGAATCAAACTGTTCCCTCTAATGCATTTTAACTAAATACATCTATCAGTAATAAAACCTTTACATCAGATGTTAAAGTCTGTATATCATACACTCATTTTTAAATTTAAAGGACAATTATAAATCACATTTAGACAACAATCTGGTGTCAGAGGTTGCTGCAAAAATTAAAACCTTCCCTTTAAATGTCCTCTCTTGTCCTTTGGGGTTTATCTCCAGTTACACAGGAACATCCTTCCTGTGCAATTTTATTTATTGAAAGGAAATAAAGTCTTTAATAAACCGAGATTTAGAACCAAGACAAAGGAATTGAGTATTTCAGTGAACGGTGTGAAATTATGGAACAACCTTAATATGGAAATGAAAGATTTGAAGTCACTTCATGTATTTAAAAAATGCTTTAAATCAAATATATTGAGAAATTATGTAAGTGTAAACTAAGTTAGTGTATGTGATTATTTTGGAAATATTGGAACAGGAAGCTAATAAAAATATTTGAGTTTATGAGTTAAGAGATAAGAATTTTTGTTTGTTAATGGGGGCAGATGATATAAGATATTTTCTTCCTTCTGCCCCCTTTCATTCAACTTTGTATTGTAAATGTTGATGTATGTTTTTTGTTTTTTACTTTTTTCTTTGAATTAAATAAATTTAATAAAAAATAATATAAAAATCTGGATTTTAATTTGGAAAAATACTAGTCAGCTTTCTGAATCCTGTTTTATTATTAGTGCTGTTCCAAATACAGTGCAAGGTGCGCGATGGTGACACCTGTGTATGATGTGAAGAAAAAAATATGACAAGAATACAAAGTAACTGAAAGCTAGATAAAGTTATCCTTAATGTCCTTGTTTTTCAGTGTTTCCTGCAGATGTTCATTAGAGAGTTCTGATTAAAACAGATGCTCCAGAAAATTGGAGACGTCATGTGGACCAGCAGGACCCAGAGCTCCTCAAAATCAAAGAGGAAGAGAAGAACCTGCGGACCAGATTGGAGGGAAAGCAGCTCAATGGGGAGGAGGAGACTGATGAAGAGCAGCCTCTTTCCAGCATCAAAAGAAAGACAGAGGTTTTACAGTCGGTAGCTCAGCTGATCAAATAGGAGATGAAGATGATTCCAGCTCTTCTGAGACTGAAGACAGTGAGGATGGTGAAGAGAGCCATGATGATGATGATGATGACTCTAAACTGAAATTCCTGTCAGACTCTGAACTGAAAGTTAAAGACGGCCAAGAAAGTAGAGGTCCTGAGTCAGATGCAAACAGTGTCAACAAATGTTTTAGCTGCTCTGAGTGTGATAAAAAATATCTCCACGACTGTTCTCTTCAGAGACACATGACAAGTCATTCAGTGGTAAAGTCTTCAAGTAGTTTGGTAAATAAGAAAAGTTTTAGTGCAAAGAAAAACATAGAGTCATGCAGGGAAGTGCAGAGAGAACTGAGACCATTTAGTTGTGATGAATGTGGTAAAAGTTTTACAAAAAAACAAAATCTAAAAAAAACACAAGAAAATCCACACAGGACAGAAACGATTTGCTTGTGCTCTATGTGGTATAAGGTTTTATGTAATTTTCCCCCCCAAAATGGTGTCAAATAACCTTTATAAATTTAGGGTTTGTATTGATGCTGCATCATCAGCCTTTCATTAAAATCCTTTCAGTTCAGTTTTCGCCTCCTTCCTCCTTGTTACAAATTCTCACTCCCACAAATCATGACACAATGTGGTTCAAAGGTTCTGTTGCAGAAATGAGAAAAAACTAAGAGTTTGCCTTATAAATAGCGCGTCTTGTTATCAGAAATCTACAGTTATGTATAAAAAATTTAAGGAAGTAGGCCTAACTACAGTTAACCCTTTAAGACCAAAACAAGTTTGCCAGAACATCTCTTTATATTTTTACATCTTGAAGGGTCACATTTGAGATTTTTGAGAATCCCATATAAGGAGGAAAGACTGAAACCAGCAGGGGTGAAAATCCCCTTAAACTTATAGAGAGCCCCTAGTTTAATTTTAAAAATTGTATTATCTATTTGTGCCTTTGTTTCCTTTTCTGTAATTATGTTGTTTCTCATGTTACTTAATTTTAGTTATTTATTTTGCTATTTCATCTGTGTTTTTGCATTCGCAGGCATGTTATTTGCCAGAATTTGTATTTTGCCACTGTAATGAAAACTTTTTGGCAAAAAAGAGGAACAAAAAAAAAGAAGTTAGGCCTACTTCCTCTCTTTTGAGTTTATGTGTTCTCACTACACAAAACACACTTCCTTTCTCTTCTCTCAGCTCTAACAGACTTCTGACTAACTCAACTCTCAAGACTCTGATCGTGATTCGCAGCTTCAGTTCAAAAGTTGGAGGAAAGTTTGGAAGACACTCTGGTAAAGGATGGATTATGAGCAACAGCTGCGTTCAACTTCATGGGGAAATGAGCAACAAGGAAAAATCCCAATTTCCGTTTTCAACCCCAAAGTTCGACTGCGCAGATTGGGTTTGTATATTTTCTTTTCTTTTTCCAAATGTGATTATGATCATTTACTATTTAGTTGCAATTTTATGAACTGGAAATTTCCTTGCTTTTAAAAAAATTTTTTTTAGCATAGTTTCAATTCTAGTCTCGGATAAAAAACAGGAAGTGGAAAAACATCTAACCCTTATGCAAAAAGAATCAGAAAATAAAGTTTACGCTTCGTTTGTTAACAACATATAACAGTACTTTGTTTTCAGTAACAATAAAAGAATAGTTATGTTTTGATGGGATGTCATCACTTCAAGAGGCCCTTTGTCATGCATGAAAAAAATTATAGTAGGGTATAACAGTTTAATCTCCTACAGGGACCCTTCAAAATAAAAGCCGAATTCCGGTTTTGAGTTTCTTCCATCTAGAGATGTTACCGGTATTTATGGCTCTTTAAAGAGAGCCAGATCTCTCCTTTCAAAATGCTGTTCAGTAGACTGGCTCATTTTCATAAATATTTATTTTAAAAACCAGCCTGAGGAAACTCAATCCATTCACAATACAGATAATTACCAGATGATATTTAGATCAGAATAATTTGAACTTGCATGTCCACAAACTGCATTTTCTATTGAGATATCTGAGTTCCTAGTATTTATTTTTTATTATTATTATTTAGTTTATCTTCAGGAATAGATTTTACTGATGTGCAGTATCGTAAACCGTCCACTAGATGGGGACACATCCCTCTGTTACCTTTCAGGTAGCTCACTGACACAGTCTCATCCTAAACATGAACCCAGTAAAGTTTTATGGCATCACCTTTTAAGAGCCATAATAATAGAGGACTCCATGTGAGAATATTCTTGATATTATGCCAAAATAAATATTTCACATGCAATCGTCTCCAAAGCCATTAAAATTAGATGATAAAATAGAGTAATAGAAATTAGGCCATAATGACATGAATTCAATGCTTCTTGTGCAGCTGAGCTTCAACTTTTTTTCCCTCTGACCCTTTTAAAAAAATGAGTCTTTTCTGTAAGGGGTCTTTTTTTTCTCGTTTTCTTTAATCAGTGATTTGTATTATTAGTGCTGTTCCAAATACAGTGCTAAGTGCACAATGGTGACACCTGTGTATGATGTGGAGAAACAATGTGAGAAAATACAAAGTGATCCAAAGCCAAAGTAGGTTATAGATATACTTAATATCCATGTTTTTCTGTGTTTCTGGCAGATGCTCATCAGATATTCCTGATTAAAACAAATAAAGATTGGAGACGTCATGTGGACCAGCAGGACCCAGAGCTCCTCAAGATCAAAGAGAAGGAGAAGAACCTGAGGACCAGACTGGAGGGAGAGCAGCTCAATGGGGAGGAGGAGACTGATGAAGAGCAGCCTCTTTCCTCACAGCTTCATCAGCATCAAATGGAAGACAGAGGTTTTACAGTCGGTAGCTCAGCTGATCAAATAGGAGATGAAGATGATTCCAGCTCTTCTGAGACTGGAGACAGTGAGGATGGTGAAGAGAGCCATGATGATGATGATGATGACTCTAAACTGAAATTCCTGTCAGACTCTGGGCTGAACATTAAAGACGGCCAAGAAAGTAGAGGTCCTGAGTCAGATGCAAACAGTGTCAACAAATGTTTTAGCTGCTCTGAGTGTGATAACAAATATCTCCACAACAGTTCTCTTCAGAGACACATGACAAGTCATTCAGTGGTAAAGTCTTCAAGTAGTTTGGTAAATAAGAAATGTTTTAGTGCAAAGAAAAACATAAAGTCATGCAGGGAAGTGCAGAGAGAACTGAGACCATTTAGTTGTGATGAATGTGGTAAAAGTTTTACAAAAAAACAATATCTAAATACACACAAAAAAATCCACACAGGACAGAAACGATTTGCTTGTAATCTCTGTGGGAAAAGGTTTAGACGAAAGTCACATTTAAACACACACATGTTAATTCACACCGGACAAAAACCTTTTAATTGTGATCTATGTGGAACAAGTTTTGCCCAAAAGTCAACTTTAGGTAACCACATGTTAATCCATACTGAACAAAAACCTTTTAGTTGTGATCTATGTGGAACAAGGTTTAGACACAAGTCACTATTAAACACACACATGTTAATTCACACTGAACAAAAACCTTTTAGTTGTGATCTATGTGGAACAAGGTTTAGACGAAAGTCACATTTAAATTCACACATGTTGATCCACACAGGACAAAAACCTTTTATTTGTGATCTATGTGGAACAAGGTTTACCCAAAAGTCACATTTAAATTCACACATGTTGATCCACACAGGACAAAAACCTTTTATTTGTGATCTATGTGGAACAAGGTTTACCCAAAAGTCAACATTAAATTCACACATGTTGATCCACACAGGACAAAAACCTTTTATTTGTGATCTATGTGGAACAAGTTTTACCCGAAAGTCAACTTTAGATGCACACATGTTGATCCACACAGGACAAAAACCTTTTATTTGTGATCTATGTGGAACAAGTTTTACCCGAAAGTCAACTTTAGATGCACACATGTTGATCCACACAGGACAAAAACTGTTCTGTTGTGATGTTTGTGGACAAAGGTTTAGGCAGAAGAAGGGGGTAACCAGTCACATGAAAGTCCACACAGGAGGGAACAGTGTATAGGTGTAAATATCACAACTTCAAACTGCAGAATTCCAGGGTTTGTTGTTTAAGTTGTGAGAAAGTTTTTTTGTCAATGACTGCAATGTTTTCTTTTAAACTTACAGCAATAAATGTGTAAACATTTCTTCTTCCTCTTGTTTCTTTGAGTTAAAATTCATGTTCTGTTCACAGGTTTCATGTTAAATTTTCTAGTTTGAGTCAATGAATCTGTTGCCTCTTAAACAGCTGCACACTGTTGATTTGGGCAATGAATTATCCAGAATGTGTTCTCTTTGAACCTGTTATGTAATGAAAATGGATTTTGTTGGAATAAGTTTTTATGTTGTATAACTGGATTGATGAAATTGTATTAGTTTAAAAAGATTCAAACAGCCTCTCCACTGTGTATTTTTGTCTTCTTTGGTTTTTGGGCTGAATGTTAGGTTAGCTTTGCTGCTTAATGCTGGTTTCCCCTCCTAGGAGGAGGTGGGAACATTACACCTCATTCAAACCCATTCATGAGTTTGTATCTTGTATCCTGTTGCATGTGTAGGTTTTCTCTCCAGTTTCCTTCCACAGTTCTATAACTTGCATGTTATGGTAACTGGTGTTTCAAAATTGACCCTATGAGAACGTGTGCATGAATGGTTGTTTATCTATGTGTGGTCATGTGATGGAGTGACAACCCGTCAAAAGAGTACCTCACCTCTCATCCATTGATCATTGGAGACAGTCAACTCTGAAGATGATTTACAGGAAATTGATGGTTTTCGTTTTTGCACATTAATTGAAATCCTGTCATTTAGTCTGTTTCTTGCTTTAAATGTTGCCAAACCCTGATACAGTTACCTGTGATGTTATTCTCATGCAGGTAAAGTTTTTAGAATGATTTCTGTTTGTCTAAAGAACAAATTATTAATGTAAACCTGAGTCTCTTCTTTTTGACAATATTTTTATGTCAAACACAAAGTAGTTATGTAATCTAATTGTTTTATTTTATCTTTTTCAAAATGTTGTCAAACAACTTTTTAAATTTAGGGTTTGTATTGATGCTGCATCATCAGCCTTTTATTAAAGTCCTTTGAGTTCACTTCTCACCTCCCTGCCTCCTTCCTCCTTGTTACAAATTCTCACCCCCACAAATCATGACACAATGTGGTTCAAAGTGTTCAAACTGTCCACATTGTCTGTAGTTGGATGATACATATTTCCTAAATTTCATCACAAACCTGAATGCATGTTCTGGTCCAATAGTCTACTAGTCAGGTCAAAATGTCAGAAAAGAGAAAATGAAAGACATCCAGTCATTTTTCAGTAAAACAAAACACCAAGGAATTTGAAAGATCCCAATAATTTTGAGGCAGTTTGTTGAAAAATATCCATATAAAGCATCTAGTAGACAGGATGAGCTAATAAAGAACAAATACATATTTAGCTATTTTTGGATATTGTATTAGACATTTGAAAAAATGCCAAAAAGCACAAAAACAAGCTTATTTTTGTCTCCTTGAGAAACTGTTCTCCTAAATGTTACTGTTTAATGTTCCCCACAATAAAAAGGGATTTTCACCCCTGCTGGTTTCAGTCTTTCCTCCTTATATGGGATTCTCAAAAATCTCAAATGTGACCCTTCAAGATGTAAAAATATAAAGAGATGTTCTGGCAAACTTGTTTTGGTCTTAAAGGGTTAACTGTAGTTAGGCCTACTTCCTCTTTTTGAGTTTATGTGTTCTCATTACACAGAAACACACTTCCTTTCTCTTCTCTCAGCTCTAACAGACTTCTGACTAACTCAACTCTCAAGACTCTGATCGTGATTCGCAGCTTCAGTTCAAAAGTTGGAGGAAAGTTTGGAAGACACTCTGGTAAAGGATGGATTATGAGCAACAGCTGAGTTCACCTTCATGGGGAAATGAGCAACAAGGAAAAATCCCAATTTCTGTTTTCAACCCCAAAGTTCGACTGCACAGATTGAGTTTGTATATTTTATTTTCTTTCCCCAAATGTGATTATGATCATTTACTATTTAGTTGCAGTTTTATGAACTGGAAATTTACTTCTTCTCTTCTCTTCTCTTTTTTTTTTTTTTTGCATAGACTTTCAATTCTAGGCTCAGATCAAAAACAGGAAATGGAGAAACAACCAAAAATGAGATTATGCAAAAAAAAAAAAAAAAAAAAAAAAAAAAAAAAAAAAAAAAAAAAAAAAAAAAAAAAAAAAAAAAAAAAAAAAAAAATCAGAAAATGAAGTTTAAGCTTCGTTTGGTAACAACATATAACTATTTTGTTTTCAGCAACAATAAAAGAATAGTTGGTGAGATGTCATGACTTCTAGAGGCCCTTTTTCATGTGCGGAAAAAACAGTAGTTTCATCTCCTACAAAGAATCTTTCAAATAAAAGTGGACTTCCGGTTTGAGTTTCTTCCATCTAGAGATGTTATTTGTGGCTCTTTAAAGGGAGCAGATCTCTCCTTTCAAAAAGCTGTTCAGTAGACTGGCTCATTTTCATAAATATGTATTTTAAAAGCCAAGCTGCAGAAACTAAATTTATTCACAAAATAATTACCGGATGATATTTAGATTAGAATAATTTGAACTTGCACGTCCACAAACTGCATTTTCTATTGAGATATCTGAGTTCCTAGTATTTATTCATAATTATTATTATTAGATAGTAACTTAGGATAGATAGATAGGATCTTCATTGCACCAGCGTCCTGATACAACGAAACTATAGTTTCAGTATAGCTGTTTCCAAGATTCAAACAATCAAACAACATATTTCAAAAACAGAAAACAGGTGCCTGAGGGCATGCACATTATTTGCGCTCCCTTTTTGCAAAGAGGAAAACGCTAGGAGAGGAGGGTTTGGGGAGGTAATAAAAAAAGACATGTCCATTTTCCTGTGGTCAAGGGAGCTCAGAGATGCAAACGGGGGGGGGGGGAGCCTCCAACATAAAAAGCACATACTCTGACAGTCACAAGAACATAAGACACATGATGGTGGGTGGGAGGTAATGGGGACCACGCATGCACCCGATCGAGTCCGCAGCCATTTGCGCAGCCTTCAGACCGAGTTCACAGTGGAAGCAGTGGTGGATCTAGAAAAAAATTAAAGGGGGGGCCAGGCTGGGGCCAGCTGCTTTTTAAAAGGGGTACATTCTAAAACACTAAGCACTTAACATGGGGCCACATGGGGGCCAAGCTTCTTGTTAGGGGGGCACTGCCCTTAAAGGAACATCTTCCATTCAGCCAAGCTGCAATTTTTTCCAGGGTGACATCCATCTTGCATACGAGTTCAGTCACCGCAAGCTAGCTTGTAGTCCAGCTCATTAAACGCAGCAGTCTGAGCATTCACAGCCCGGCACATATTGTTGAGCACGGGTAATTTGCCAATCATCCCCGACATCTCCAGAATCTTTTGATAAGCCACTCGCTCCAATTAGCAGGTGCCCGACTATCATGAAGCAAAATATGTATACATCTTCAACGTCTTCCACGGAAAGAAGAGAGAGAGAGACACATTATTTTCCACATGCCCCAGGAATCCATAATGTATTCTGCTGGAAGCGTTCCATCAGGACAGCTCGGCACCCCCGTCACCGTCCAAAAAGTGGAAAAACTTTGTCAATTACATTCAGAGACCAGCTGATCAAATCCATGGTAATAAAATCTTGAAGCATCCAAAATGAGATGAGGAAAATGCTCCGAATTTCACACCACAAAAAGCAGCAGGGAACACAGAGAGAAGGAGCAGAAGGGAGTGCGTCCGTGCTCCAGGAGAGCGGGAAATTGTTTAGTTTAACTTCAGGACTAGATTTTTCTGATGTGCAGTATCATAAACATTCCACTAGATGGGGACACATCCCTCTGTTACCTTTCAGGTTGCTCACTGACACAGTCTCATCCTAAACATGAACCCAGTAAAGTTTTTTGGCATCACCTTTTAAGAACCATAATAATAGAGGACTCCATGTGAGAATATTCTTGATATTTTGCCAAAATAAATATTTCACATGCAATCGTCTCCAAAGCCATTAAAATTAGATGATAAAATAGAGTAATAGAAATCAGGCCATAATGACTTGCATTCAGTGCTTCTATTTGTGCAGCCGAGTTTCAACTTTTTTCCTCTGACTCTACAGGATTTTTAAAAATGAGTCTTTGCTGTAAGGGGTCATTTTTTTGTTTTCTTTAATCAATCAGTGAGTTGTAATATTAGTGCTGTTCCAAATACAGTGCTAAGTGCACAATGGTGACACCTGTGTATGATGTGGAGAAACAATGTGAGAAAAATACAAAGTGATCCAAAGCCAAAGCAGGTTATAGATATACTTAATATCCATGTTTTTCTGTGTTTCTGGCAGATGTTCATCAGATATTCCTGATTAAAACAAATAAAGATTGGAGACGTCATGTGGACCAGCAGGACCCAGAGCTCCTCAAGATCAAAGAGAAGGAGAAGAACCTGAGGACCAGACTGGAGGGAGAGCAGCTCAATGGGGAGGAGGAGACTGAAGAAGAGCAGCCTCTTTCCTCACAGCTTCATCAGCATCAAATGGAAGACAGAGGTTTTACAGTCGGTAGCTCAGCTGATCAAATAGGAGATGAAGATGATTCCAGCTCTTCTGAGACTGAAGACAGTGAGGATGGTGAAGAGAGCCATGATGATGATGACTCTAAATTGAAATTCCTGTCAGACAGCAAATTCACACATTTCCATCCACACAGGACTAAAATCATTCTGTTGTGATGTTTGTGGACAAAGGTTTAGACAGAAGAAGGGGGTAACCAGTCACATGAGAGTCCACACAGGAGAGAAAAGTGTATAGGTGTAAATATCACTACAACTTCTAACTTCAAACTGCAGAATTCCACAGTTTGGTGTTTAAGTTGTGAGGAAGTTTAAATGACTGGAGTGGTTTTTACTTACAGTAATAAGTGTGTAAATATTTTTCTTCTTCCTCTTGTTTCTTTGAGTTAAAATTCATGTTCTGTTCACAGGTTTCATGTTAAATTTTCTAGTTTGAGTCAATGAATCTTTTGCCTCTTAAACAGCTGCACACTGTTGACTTGGGCAAAGAATTTCTTAACTCCCTTCCCGGGGGGCCGATATCCAGCAGGTTTTAGGTCTCTCCCTGCTTCTACACACCTGATTCAAATGAATGGCTGATTAACAGACTTCTTCACAACTTGACATGTTGAGGAAGTAATTTAGTCATTTGAATCAGGTGTGTTACAGCAGGGAGACTCCTAAAACCTGCTGGATACCGGCCCTCCAGGAAGGGAGTTGCTGATCCCAGTTGAACCTGTTATGTAATAAAATGCTTTTTTTTTTTTTTTTGGGGGGGGGGAGAGAATAAGTATGTTCTATAACTTGATTTATGAAATTGTGTTAGTTTTTAAAGATTCAAACAGCCTCTCCACTGTGTGTTTTTTTTCTTCTTCTTTATTTGGTTTTTGTAGCTTCATGCTGGTTTCACACAGGAGGAGGTGGGAACATTACACCTCATTCAAACCCATTTAAAGTTTGTCTCTTCTCCTGTTTCATGTGTAGGTTTTCTCTCCAGTGTCCTTCCACAGTTCAAAAACATGCATGTTACCGTAACTGGTGTTTCTAAATTGACCCTATGTGTCAAAGTGAATGGTTGTTTATCTGTGGTCATGTGATGGAGTGACAACCTGTCAAAGTAGTACCTCACCTCTCATCCATTGATCATTGGAGAATGACTCCAGCTCCTGAAGATGATTTACATTTACAGGAAATAGATGGATGTTAGGTTTTTGTACATTCATTGAAATCCTGTCAGTCTGTTTCTCGCTTTAATTGTTGCCAAAGCCTGATACACTTACCTGTGACATTATTCCATGCAGATTATATTTTCTAGAATGATTTCTGTTTTTCTAAAGGACATATTATTCATGTAAACCTGAGCCTCTTGTTAAGGCCAACATGTTAATATCAAACACAAAGTAGAAATGTCATCTAATTGTTTTATATAATTTTTTTTCCAAATGTTGTCAAATAACAGTGTAAATTGACTCACTTTGATACAACAAATAAATGGATTTGTCATGTAGTCGGGCCAATCTTCATGTTTTGTGTCAGAAACTAGTTTTAATGTGTATTTTTCTATGAGGTAACACATCCTTCTTGTTTTTTGAACTTGTGGGTCTAAATGAAAACTACTGCTGTTCATCTGTCAGATTTCTAAAATAAACAACACCGTTCAGGACTAGTAGTTTAAAAGACAGAGGTCACAGAATTAAAGATTCTCATCAACACAGCTTTTCACATCCTGTCAACTGTTAATGACTACAAATAACTTAATTATATGATAAAACGATTTGATGGAACATGTAAAATCATAGTTGTGTTCATAATCAATCTCATTAACAAAGATGATGTCATGGATATGTAAATCATTTAGATTTTCTTCTGCTCTTTAAATAAAGGTGGTTGAAATCTCATTAAACACATCTTAGTTTTATAAACAAGTCATAACTAAGATTGTGCTTTTGACAGCATTTAAACATTGCTACTTGTAAACAGTAACAAACTGTGTTCCTTCATGCATTTTAACTACTTTAATTAAACACCTGTCAATCTGATCTATTATAAAACAAGAAGATGTATCAGAAATAAAACAGGTGCTAAAGTCTGTATGTTATAAAATCATGTTTTTACTTTTAGAGGAAAGTTATGAATCACATCTAGAGAACAAGGTGGTGTCAGAGGTTCTGTTTCTGCAAAAATGAAAACTCAAAACTTTGCCTTTAGTTAGATTTATTTCCTCTCTTGTCCTCTGACTTTGGTTGTTTATCTGTTCTAGTTGCACTGAAACCCACTTCCTTTTCCTTCTCTTAGCTCAGATTTATAACTCAACTCTCAAGACTCTGATCTTGAGTCACAGCTTCAGTTCAAATGTTGGAGGAAAGCTTTGATGTCACGCTGACACTTTAGTAAAGGATGGATTATGAGCAGCAGCAGCGTTCAACTTTGTGGGGAAATTAGCAACAACAAAAAATCCTTTATTCTGGTTTTAATCCGAAGGTTCGACTGCACAGATTGGGTTTGTATATTTTCTTTTCTTTTTCCAAATATAATCAGGTGCAGTTTTACGAATGAGTAATTGCCTTGTTTGTCAGCATAGTTAAAAAGTTAGGCTTGGATCAAAAATAGGAAATGGGAAAAACAACCAAATATTAGTTTTATGATTATATTTTGAAATACAAAATGTTAAATTTAAATACAAATATTTGGTATTTATTAATTAATACAATACTTATATAATACTTTCAATTTTAGGCTCGTATCAAAAATGGGAAATGGAAATACACCCAAAAATCACTGATTTATTTTTTTTTAATACAAAAGGCTAGATTTAAATACAATTTTTTTCACTTATATAATACAACATTACATAATTTAATAGAAATAATAAATCAAACAGGTAGAAACAAAAAAAATGAACTGCCTTTTCTTATTCAGACACTGGAGGTCAACGCCAAATCAAAGCTCCATGAATATTCTTGTAAAGAAATCCTGTCAGTGTCAAAAATAAAGTTTAAGCTCCTTTTGGAAACAAAAATATAACAGTATTTTGTTTTCAGCAACAATATAAGAGCAATTGTGTTTTTGAGGAAATCTCATGACTTCTTAAAAACAACAAAGCGCTCACTCACTTTTGTCATGAACAAAAACACAAAGTATTACAGTTTCATCTCTTATGGGCAGCCTTCAAAAAGGCGGATTTCTGGTTTGAGTTTATTCTTCTATAGATGATATCTTTGAATTTTTGAGAAAAGCCAGATCTTGAGGAGCTGTACTTTTAAAGAGCTGTTCAATTGACTGGCTTGTTTCCATACTTTAGTTTTTAAAGCAGCTTCAGGAAACTGAATCTATTTAAAAAAATAACAACCAGGTGATATTTTGAGAAGGAATAATTAAAAATTACACGTCCACCAAATTTATTTTCTGTTGGTGATATAGTTTCTATTATTTGTCATCAATATTATTACAATTATTCTAGTTCAACTTTTACAGTCTGATCTGCAGTATTGTCAGCATTCCACTAGATGGCGCCACATCTTCATTCATTATTAAGCAGCATTTAAATGAGATATTTTTCTGTCAAACTTCACACATTGATTCCCTGTTTACAGAAAAACGCATCCAGATTCTGCTGCCTTCTCTTTGCCTCAGATGTAATTTTGCCTTCTTGACTCTCCAGCTAGATGAATCATGAATCATGTGGAGGAAGTAACACCTGTTGAGGAGGGAGTCAGGGGGCTGGGTGGGGTCAAAGAATGAATGATCAGAGGCTCATCGCCTCGAACGTCCAAAGCAGAGCTGACTTACTGGAACATGGCGACAGATTGTGAGCTACAAAGAAAGAGAAACAAAGAGCAACGAATGAAAATCCTGATTCGTGTGTTCAACCCCAAAGTTCGACTGCAAAGATTTGGTTTGTATATTTTCTGTTTTCTTATCGATTGTGATGTCGAGGGCAGGTTTCTGATATCGGATAGCTTGCTAACTGGTGTAATGATGCTACAGAGTTTATTGATCCCTCGGGGGAGAAAAATCCTTAGGAAATTCAGTCAAATTCAAATTCAGACTTTGAGGTTATCTGAGCTTTGTGGCATAAGACCGAATAATTCTTTGTCATTGTAAAAACTCATAAGTAAAATTGGTTGGTAGATTTCAGCTTGAGGGGCACTAAAATCAACACAAAACCAACAAACAGCCACCCCCACCCCAAATCTGAAAAGAATAAAAGTGAAAATCTGAATGAAAATATGTCGCATTTTAGAATAATATCACATTATGTTCATACAGACATCTTCAGATTATAGAGCAACTGCACTTATTGGTGCATTAATTGTGATCACTGAGACTTATGAATCCTGCAGTGACACTTGCGCGTAAATGCGCTGCGCACCTTGAAGATCGCATATGGCAGACACTGGATGGATGGGGGGGTAGAGATTTCTAAATGATGACTGGCTGATCAGCTGATAGATTCTAGATCATCCTATGGATCTATGTGCTGAACTGGACCCAGTCTTAGATCAACAGAACCCCGTAAAAACCAGTGTCACCGGCACTGCTGCAGCTTCTGACCGTTTTTGGGTTCCTTTCAACCAGTGAATTATAGAACAGGTTGGTATTTGTTTGATAGGATGAACAACGTGACATTTCTTCCCCTTTGGATTAAATTGAATGTTTTCATTAAATGTTTCTCTTAGACCCTGCATGATCTGATCTCTCTGTCGCTGACAGAGTTCACCTGCAGCGGGTCTTGGAGCGCTTCCATGTATTCACGATGTGTCAACATATGATCACCAAATAAAACATTTTCCGTCCATCCACCTGACCTGACCACAAGCACCTCTAATTTTTTGCTGAGCTTAAGTACGTTTTTAGGATTCTATGTAAAGTTTTATAAATGAGCACCCATGGGTGCGAGGACAGGGGGCGTGGCATGGAGCATTATCATGCTGCAAGTAGCCACAAGAAGATGGGTCCACAGGACATGGTCAGCAACAGGTGGGCTGTGAAGTTTAATGCTAAAGGATCCAATGTGGGCCCAGAAAATATCTCCCACACTACAGCACAACCTGAACTGTTGATACAAGGCAGGATGCATCTATCTTTTCATGTTATTGACACCAAATAATGACCATCTGAATGTTGCAACTGACAGCATCAGACCAGGAAACGTTTCTCCATTCTCTTCTGGTTCAATTTTGGTGATCCTCTTTGAATTTTAGCCTCAGTTTTCTGTTCAGAGACCGTACTCAATAGACCTTGGGGCAGCTAACTAAGCACATTTAAATGAGATATTTTTCAGTCAAACTTGACACACAACCATCAGTTAGAACTTTAGTGTGAAAGAAGAGTGAATGATGAGAAGATGATATTTGAGGTTTCACCGTTTATGTATCTTTTATTAAAGTTTAGACAAGAAAAATGGAAGCTATCAAACAGTCAGAGAATCATGTTTCCCTCGTATGATCTGCAGGATTCTGCTTATCTCTTTCTATTCCTGGCATATATTTTCTGCCTTTGTTATGTCTAGAAGAGGGCTGGTCAGGCACTTTACACCAGTAGCTCATCAAACTTGAGCCGGTCTCCATGGGAACTATCTGTCAGATGGTGGCTGGCTCAGTGTTTGAGATTACATTTGTTGAGTTATAAGTGTAAACTTTCAAAAATTCAATGTTTCTGTCATCAGAAAGGTGCATCCAAATTTTGCTGCCTTCTCTTTGCCTCAGATGTCATTTTGCCTTCTTGACTCTCCAGCTGCTCATTTCAGATGAATCCTGCCTCACTGGACACAGTCAGTGTCATCCTAAACATGTTTCTGTTTATCACTGGTTTAACTTTTGTTATTCTGAATGTTAAAGAGAATTTATCAGTTTTTCAAAATTATGCTCATCCCTTTTAAATCACTAAACAATAAGGTGAATATTCACACAATTTTCTGACAAAATATTTCGTTTTCCCAAATATTCACGAATATTTTAGTGCAAAGAAGTAAGTAAGTAAGTAAGTAAAGTTTATTTATATAGCACCTTTCACAGACAAAAATCACAAAGTGCTTCACAAAAAACAGAATCAAACACGATCAAAAAACAACAAATAAAATCAATAAAACAAACAACATCATTACAAATAGAGAACATAAAAGAGTATTTAAAAGCAGTTTTAAATAATTGGGTCTTCAGCTGTTTTTTAAAGGTGTCCAGACTGTCTATGAGGTGTAAAACTAAAGGAAGTTCATTCCAAAGTCGAGGTGCAACAGACTGGAAGGAGCGATCACCTCGACTTTTAAATCTGGTCCTTGGAACTGTTAGGAGATTCTGGTCTGTGGACCTGAGAGCTCGGGTTGGAGCGTACGGCTTTATCAGTTCAGTAACATAAAGAGGAGCTTGACCATGTAGGGCCCTGAAAGTTAGAGTCAGGATTTTAAAATGAACTCTACATTTAACAGGTAACCAGTGCAGAGACCTCAGAATAGGAGTGATGTGATCTTTTCTGTTTGCTCCAGTGAGGAGCCTCGCTGCAGAGTTCTGGACCAGCTGAAGGCCATAAAGGGCTTTTTGGTTCAAACATGTGAAAAGTGTGTTACAGTCATCTAGACAGGAGGAGATAAAAGCATGAAGAACCATTTCCAGTCCAGGTTTTGACACCAACTTTCTCAGTTTGGAAATATTTCTCAGATGATAAAAACAGTTTCTGACCAGCTGTTTTGAGTGACCTTCAAGAGACATTGATTGGTCGAAAATAACACCCAGATTCCTCAGGTTTGACTTTACAGCAGAACTTAAATGTCCAATATGTTGACTGATCAGAGGGACCATCCTATCAGGGGCAACAATCAGACATTCAGTCTTTTCAGGGTTTAACTGAAGGAAGTGATTTTCTAACCAGTTAGTAATGGCTGACAGACACTCCAGTAGTTCAGACAATTTGTAGAACTCTGAGTCCTTGAAGGAGCAGTACAGCTGAATGTCATCTGCATAAAGGTGGTAGGAGACATTGTGACATCTACTAATCATCTGTCCAAGAGGATGGATATATAGTAAAAACAGGAGTGGACCCAGAACAGAGCCTTGGGGTACCCCACAGAACAGATCTGTAGTATCTGACATGCTGTTGTTTATATGGACACTGAAACTTCTGTTTGAGAGGTATGATCTGAACCAGTCTAAAACTGTTCCAGAGATCCCACCAAGTCACGGAGTCTGTTCATTAAGGTGCTGTGATCAACAGAAAGGTCCAACAAAACTAAGACTGTAAACTCCCCGGAGTCTGCTGCCATCATGATGTCACTGGATACTTTGAGTAAAGCTGTTTCTGTTGAATGTTTTTTATGGAAACCAGATTGGAATTTATCAAAAATGTTGTGTTGTTCCAGAAAAGAGACCAGCTGGTCAGCCACAACTCTTTCTAAGAGTTTAGAGATGTAGCTCAGTTTGGAAATGGACCTGTAGTTATTTGGTTGAGAGGAGTCCAGACTGGGTTTTTTAAGGATGGGTTCAATGACAGCGTGTTTAAAGATGGAGGGGACAGAGCCAGTTTGGAGGGATAGATTAATAAAATCCACAATGCATGGGCCAACTAGGTCAAAAGCTTTAAGAAGCAAAGAGGTTGGGAGAATATCAACAGGGCTTGAAGTTTGTTTCATGTTTTTAAGAATGAGACAGATGTCCTGAAAATGAAGAGGTGTGAAGAAGGACGGAAAGGAGGAGGGTGCACTGTCAGAAATAAAGGACAAGAATTGTACTTTTTTTGTCACTGGGGTGGTACCCTCAAAAGTACAGTTTTATACCTTTAACTGGGGGTTATATCCCAAGGGGAACAAATATGTACCTTTTTAGGGAACAAATATGTACCTTTTTAGGGTACATATTTATACTCCTTAGGGTACATATGTGTCCCCTGAGGGGTACAAATTTGTACCCTAAGGTACATGTTTGACTAGTAAAAGGTACAAACTACAAAGGTAAAAATTTGTACCCCCAGTTAAGGTACAAAATTGTACCTTTTGAGGGTACCTTTTTGAACCTTAACTGGGGGTACAAATTTTTACCCTTGTAGTTTGTACCTTTTACTAGTCAAACATGTACCTTAGGGTACAAATTTGTTCCCCTAAAGGGTACAAATATGTATCCTAAGGGGTACAAATATGTATCCTAAAGGGTACATATTTGTTCCCCTTGGGATATAACCCCCAGTTAAAGGTACAAAACTGTACTTTTGAGGGTACCACCCCAGTGACAAAAAAAGGTACAATTCTTGTCCTTTATTTCTGACAGTGTGGATGGGAGAGTGTGGAGCAGATGAGGGTGAGAAACCTGACCTGATGTTTCTAATTTTGTTCTCAAAGACTGAAAGGAAGTTGTTACAATCAGACCTTGAGAACAAAGGGATTTGGGGCATGCTGGGTGAAACAATCTGATTGAATGTGTCAAACAGAACTTTGGAGTTTTTATTTGAGGAAATCAGTTTAGTAAAGTAAACAGCTCTGGAGCTTTTAACCATTTCATTTAAAGAAAATGCAAGCTAGTTCTTTAGAGCCATTTGTAGTGTAGCACTTTACATTGAACATTTACAAAATTTGGATTTTTATTTATAAAGAACAAAACACCAATCACCAATCAGCCTTCTGAAGCCTGTCATAATATTAGAGCTGTTCCAAATACAGTACTAAGTGCACGATGAAGACACTTGTGCATGATGTGGAGAAACAATGTGACAAAAATACAAAATGACTCAAAGTCAAATAAAGTTACAGTTATCCTTACAGTAATATCCATGTTTTTCTGTGTTTCTCGCAGAAGTTCACCAGACAGTCCTGATTAAAACAAATGAAGATTGGAGACGTCATGTGGACCAGCAGGACCCAGAGCTCCTCAAGATCAAAGAGAAGGAGAAGAACGTGAGGACCAGACTGGAGGGAGAGCAGCTCAATGGGGAGGAGGAGACTGATGAAGAGCAGCCTCTTTCCTCACAGCTTCATCAGCATCAAATGGAAGACAGAGGTTTTACAGTCGGTAGCTCAGCTGATCAAATAGGAGATGAAGATGATTCCAGCTCTTCTGAGACTGGAGACAGTGAGGATGGTGAAGAGAGCCAAGATGATGATGACTCTAAACTGAAATTCCTGTCAGACTCTGGGCTGAACATTAAAGACGGCCAAGAAAGTAGAGGTCCTGAGTCAGATGCAAACAGTGTCAACAAATGTTTTAGCTGCTCTGAGTGTGATAAAAAATATCTCCACAACAGTTCTCTTCAGAGACACATGACAAGTCATTCAGTGGTAAAGTCTTCAAGTAGTTTGGTAAAAAAGAAATGTTTTAGTGCAAAGAAAAACATAAAGTCTTGCAGGGAAGTGCAGAGAGAACTGAGACCATTTAGTTGTGATGAATGTGGTAAAAGTTTTACAAAAAAACAATATCTAAATAACCACAAGAAAATCCACACAGGACAGAAACGATTTGGTTGTGATCTATGTGGAACAAGGTTTACCCAAAAGTCGAGTTTAGGTGTACACATGTTGATCCACACAGGACAAAAACCGTTTAGTTGTGGTTTATGTGGAACAAGGTTTAGACAAAAGTCGAATTTAGACTCACACATGTTGATCCACACAGGACAAAAACCATTTAGTTGTGATCTATGTGGGACAAGGTTTAGACAAAAGGCAAATTTAGACTCACACATGTTAATCCACACAGGAC
>SSNR01000516.1:13836-34235 GCA_006937965.1 Callopanchax toddi | reverse complement strand
ACAAGGTTTAGACAAAAGGCAAATTTAGACTCACACATGTTAATCCACACAGGACTAAAACCATTCTGTTGTGCTGTTTGTGGACAAAGGTTTAGGGAGAAGAGGGGGGTAACCAGTCACATGAGAATTCACACAGGAGGGGAAAGTGTATAGGTGTAAATATCACAACTTCAGACTGCAGAATTCCAGCATTTGTTGTCAATGACTGCAGTGGCTTTTACTTACAGAAATAAGTGTGTGAATATTTCTTCTTTTTTCCTCTTTTCTTTGAGTTGAAATTCATGTTTTGTTCACAGGTTTCATGGTTGTAAATTCTTTAAATTCCAGTGCTATTTTTAGTCTGTTCTTTGCTTTAATTGTTGTCCAATCCTGGCCTTTCTACTCACAGTGACAACAGTGTTCTTGTCATGCAGGTTTTTCAGATTGTTTATTTAGATTCTCTTCAAATCTGCATTTTTTAAAGAAAGGTTAAATTTAATCTAAGCCTATTAAGTAAAAAACAAAAATGTCAAAGTTTAATCTTTAGAATTAAACTGTTTAAGTGAAAACAATTACAAATCCTTTTTTTTTTGTTGCCATGTTGAGTGTTGGCATTCCTTTATATAACAGTGTAAAATAAAATGTGACAATGCTTTTAAAAATAAGCTACAGTAGTTTATACATTAGTAAACATTTCTATTTTTCAAATTATAGTTTTCTGCTCCTTTGACATTTCATTAACTGCAAACCCTAAGAATCAAAATGTTTGTTCCAAAAATATATAACATTGTTTTGCATTAGTCACAAATTACCTTGAACTTATTAACACCTATTGAAAAACTCATTTTTAACCTAAGATGCCTTTTTGCCACCATTATTGTGACATTGTTAGTGTGCACAATATTTTAGACTTTGAAAGTCAGCAAGTCTTTATGGATGTTTGTGTTATCTTAAAAGTTTACAAATGGACTTGTACCACCACCATCAAATGGTTTAACCAGAGGAGACTGTTACTACGTCTACTGAGACGATGGACCAGATTTAGTCTAATGGTTCTCTGTTAGAGGAACACACTCCTGGAATAAGTTACCAGCACATGTTAGGAACTGTAATCATTACACACCCTTTTTGAAACTGAGGTTAAAAATAAATCAATTGTGTACTGAAGTGAGCAGGGGTCAAGAAATCCCCTCGTTCACCTTTTCCCAGTTCTACAAGTCTGAAGCTATCCAGGAAGACAAATCACGCTTGTTATAGTTACACACACCAGTTTAATATACTTCTGCAGAAGGAGAGAGTTCTGTGGTTCCAGCCACTCTCTGAAGGTCAATCCTTCAGAGCATACACTTTATAGCATCACAGGGTAAGAAGGTGGGTTTTCCTATCCAATGAGGGGCGGTCCCTCATTGCTTACAATCTACGATAGCATCACAGAATAACAAGAATGTGGGTTCTACCAATCAGACAGATCACTGCTATCTCTTCAGGCCTGGCAACTCTCCGTCACCATGGCATCCTGCTCTGCTCCCAAGGCCAGGAGATCTCCTCCCCCAGGCCTGTTGTAAATCTCACACCAAACCTGATTAGACTGAAACTCTAAAGTATAATGTTTTACCCCTAGATTTGCTTTGCTCTATTCTACCGAATGAGTGTAGTTATTATGTTAGTGTAAATACTTATGTGAGTGTACAAACTATGTGAGGTTGCTCTACCATTACTTCCGTGATTTAGGATGCATAAATTAAAGTGTTGACCTCTGTATGTGTGAGTGCTCTCCTCTCCTGACCTAGATGTGTGCGTTTGTTCTATCTCCTGTGAGTGAGAGTGAACTATTCAGACTCCCAAATGTGTGAAGTGTTATCTTATTGTTCTTGATGTGAGTGAAGAACTTTGAGTTCTTTGTGATATTTCTGTAAGTGTTCCTAACTATTTCTGATTATCTAAGTGAATACATGAGTACACATAATAACCCTTAATCAAATGGTTAAACATAACATGCAGTTCTTCCTGTGTGGTGATAAATACAATCAAACAGTGACCCAAAGTGATTACATATGATTATAAACCCAATATTATATAGATTAATACATGATCATACAGATAATGTGAAACATATAATAACTCATAAAAGGTGATTTACCCATAAATGTGATAAATGTGATTAGCTCAATAAAACAGTGACCCCAAGAATGGTTATAACCTGATTCTGTACACAACAGTACTCATGAATAAATGTTTATTTTCTTCTCTTTGGACCACAGCTGTGGTGGAAATTTAGGATTCTTAGATGTGTTCTGGTGATTATTTAAATAACAGAATGTGACATAATGTCACATTATGGTCGGGAAAGGGTGGCTTGCCAACTCCAGGTCGGGAGAGAGATCCTGCCTCAAGTGGAGGAGTTCAAATATCTCGGGGTCTTGTTCATGAGTGAGGGAAGGAGGGAGCGGGAGATCGACAGGCGGATTGGGGCAGCGTCTGCAGTGATGCGGACGCTGAACCGGTCTGTTGTGGTGAAGAAGGAGCTGAGCCGGAAAGCAAGGCTCTCGATTTACCGGTCGATCTACCTCCCAATCCTCACCTATGGTCATGAGCTTTGGGTAATGACCGAAAGAACGAGATCGCGGATACAAGCGGCCGAAATGAGTTTTCTCCGCAGGGTGGCCGGGCTCAGCCTTAGGGATAGGGTGAGGAGCTTGAACATTCGGGAGAAACTCGGAGTAGAACCGCTGCTCCTCCATGTTGAAAGGAGCCAGTTGAGGTGGTTCGGGCATCTAGTTAGGATGCCCCCTGGACGCCTCCCCAGGGAGGTGTTTCAGGCATGTCCTGCCGGCAGGAGGCCCCCAGGTCGACCCAGGACACGCTGGAGAAAATATATCTCTGGTTTGGCCCTGGAGCGCCTTGGGATCCTGCCGGAGGAGCTGGTAGAAGTGGCTGGGGAGAGGACCGTCTGGAGCTCCCTAATTGGGATGCTGCCCCCGCGACCCGGACCCGGATAAGCGGAAGAAGACGAGACAAGACGAAAGACGACATAATGTGATCTGATGATTAGTTAAAAAGACAGAAAATGTCAGCCTTGAGAATACAGCAAATAACATTCTCTCTGCCCCCAGCCATGTAGAGCTTATATCCTGTCTTTATGGGTGATTAAACAGTTGCTGACCCCCCTCGGGAACAGATGTTAAAACAGATGGCTTGACCCAACATGGTTGGGGGTGTATGTGTGACCTAAAGTTTGAGGGAGTTGTAAATACCTCCCTCCCTGTGTGTGTGTGTGTGTGTGTGTGTGTGTGTGTGTGTGTGTGTGTGTGTGTGTGTGTGTGTGTGTGTGTGTGTGTGTGTGTGTGTGTGTGTGTGTGTGTGTGTGTGTCTGTGTGTGCGTGCGTGCGTGCGTGCATGCTAGGGGGGTGAAATTTTACAATGGGGGAGGAAGAGTAAAGACAGTTGGGAGTGGGTCAGATATCAGGATTTTCTCTCAGACACGGATGAGACTACATCCTCCACATTATAATGTGTAATGAAGCTTTTCAAAACGACGAAAGACTGAACTCTCATTGTTTGAATAAAAAACTTCCATAACAACAGACCAACTTGCATTTTGAATCTGTTTACTGTGTTTGGGCCAGTGATGGTTTTTGTGTCTTGAGTTTTGAGTGAATTTCCTCTTGGAAATGTAAAGGCATTTATTAGTACCTGTCCTGAAATGTAGACCAATGTGCATTGCCCTGAAATAGTTTTTTTTTAAATCTTGAAATAGTGTACCTATTTTAACTTGTACATGTGTGTGAGGTTCTGGATGAAGTGAATTGTTTGCTATATGCTGATGACACCAGCCTCTACTGCTCTGGTGATGACCTAAATAAGCTTGTGGGCACAGTGGAGAAAGAACTGGCTGTTTTAAAAGGTTGGTTTGATTGTAACAAACTTTCTATGAATTTGACAAAAACAAAATATATTTGGAAATAGAAAAATTAACAATCAAAATTAAAATTGAGGGTAAAGAAATTGAACAAGTACAAACCTCTTAGGAATTACTGTGGATGAAAAACTAAGCTGGAAGCCACATATAAAGGATTTAAAGTCAAAAATATCTAAAAATGTTGGAATGCTGAGTAGACTGAGATTTGTTCTAGATACAAAATCACTTCTTGTACTTTATAATTCATTTATTCTTCCATATCTGAACTATGGTGCAGAAATATGGCGAAACAATTACAGAGCAAATATTTATCCTATATTTTTAATTCAAAAAAAGGCCGTTCGAATTATAAATCATAACTATTTAGCACCTACAAAGCCTATCTTTATACATTTAAACATTTTAAAATTATTCGATTTTGTTGATCTGCACACTCTGGCTGTGGTATACCAAGCACATCATGCTAATCTTCCACTTTGTATCCAAAGGATGTTTGAGCACAGAGAAGGTGGATATAGTCTAAGAGGAACTGGAATATTCAAAACAAAGAAAATTAGAACTAATAAAAAAAAGTAGATGTGTCTCAGTGAGAGGTGTGAGTTTATGGAATAGTCTTGCTGATAGTTTAAAAAGCTCCAGCTCGCTGAAAACATTCAAAAAGAGGTTTAAATTTATTTCCTTTGGAAATTACCAAGCACAGGAACATTTATCATGATAATGTCTATATTTCTATCATTTCTTTTTCTGTTTTGTTAAAGATGAAACATGTCTCAGCTGTATTGTCACAAACTGTAGCTTTTCAAGACAGTGGTAAACAGGTTGTGATCGTGATGTGTAGGCTTTAATAAGTTATACTTCAGCCTATACCCTTTCAGTTACTAACATTATGTAAATGTATTTATATGAGGAAGTGGGAATTGTCTGTGACAATCTTGGTTTATCCTCTTAGTTGTTGTTGTTAGCTCTTTTTTTTCTTCTTCCCCACTCTGATTTTGTTTTATGTGATATTATGACTGAATAAAATAATCAATCCCCCCCCAAAAAAAAAAAACAAACTAAAGTTCTGAAGTGAGCAGGGGGTCAAGAAATCCCCCTCGTTCACCCTTACCCAGTTCGGATGAATCTGAAGCTATCCAGGAAGACAAAACACACCAGTTACAGTTAAAATCACCAATTTAATATACTTCTGCAGAAGGAGAGAGCAATATTGCCTCAAAAGTTTCCAAACACACTCTCTGAAGGGCAGTCCTTCAGAGTTTACATTTTATGGTGCAGATAGCATCACAAAATAACAAGAATGTGGGTCAATCAGACAGATAACTGCTATCTCTTCTGGCCTGGGGAGTATCCGTTACCATGCTGGAGGCATACAGCTGGAGGCAAGGCCAGCTAACTCACTTTAGCTGAGATTCTAAACATTACACCTGAAACAGATTAGACTGAATCCTCACAAACAATATTTAACCCCTTCCATTGTTCAGCATAATATGTGGAACTTCAAACCAGTGATAGAAATACTATGTGTGTGCTCTACCATTACTTAAGTAAATTAGGATGCATAAATTAAAGTGTTGACCTCAGTATGTGTGAGTGCCCTCCTCTCCTGACCTAGATGTGAGGGTGTGTGTGTGTGTGTTTGTTTTATCTATGTGTGTGATTCTAAATCCAAGTGAGTGTATAAGATTATACTAGTGTCATCCTGCTGATGTAAGGCATTAAACCTTTAATGACACCTTAATGTGAGTCTTTCTAATTATTTCTGATTATATAGATTAATTCATGATCATACAGACAGCATAAAACATATAACTCATAAACGGTGATTTACCCATAAATGTGATTAGCTCAATAAAACAGTGACCCCAAAAATGATTATAACATGATTATAAACACAACAGTTCTTAATGATCATAAACAAAGGTATAAATATGATGTCACGTTTCTTCTTGAGATTTACAGGGCATCGAAGCAAGGCCCAATCCCAATACTCGCACTTGCACCCTCGCGCCCCTCAGTTGCGCGTTCCCGCTGAGGTGCGCAAGTGCTCAGGGTGTCCCGATTCTCCTGGGTGGAGACTCCGGACCCTGTCCCCGCCCCCTTTTCCACCCTCGTTACGCACTTCGCCGAAGTCTGCATCGGAGCGGACTTCAGCCAAGGGTATTAGCCATAAGTCATTGCTGCATTCAAATCTCGCGAGAAGGTAGCGGGTCCTCCACTTTATTTAGCTCTAAGTGATTACTTGTTGCTGTTTCAAAAATTATTTTGAGCAGCAAAACAGCGACTGGCTGCACCATTTTGAACAGTAACACAAAAATAACAACAGGATAACAAATAACAAATACATACGAAGCTTTTAAAGTGGCCTGTTCTCCCCAAAGTTAAAGAAATGTAATTTAAAATCATTAAAGGATTCTACCCAGCAGCAGGTCCAGGTCTGAGGTGGAGCCTTTCTGTGGATTCTGCTGTAAAGACGATGAAAGAACTGATCATCTTTTGTTTCTCCTCAAACTCTGTCAGAACCTGGTGGATTGGATGAGAATAAAAATAGAAGAAATGACAGCAGTACAGATTTTATACATCAGTTTGTCAAAAGATCTTTTTATGTTATGTAATATTGTAATATGGGTAAATATCATATTCATAAATATAAATGAAAAACAAGAAACCCTCCATAAATGATTTAAAAATTGAATTCATTCATCACATCTCTGGTGTTCATGAAAAATCTATTTAAGGATAAAGTCTAAAGAAATATTTGTCTTTTTAAGTAATGTGTGTTACATTAGATTAGTAAAGCCTTCACATGTTGATGCTCCAACAGGTTATACCAGCTGACAGACCTTGTAATGCTTGTTCTATGTTCTATTTTGTTGTACTGAACAGTTGCTGCCTCCCATTGAGAGTTTGGACTTTTTTGGTGTAAATAAAGGTTTGGAAAAAAACCTAATTTGAAGCCGTGGAGACACGTGACCTGATCGCTGTCCCAAATGCTGCAGTTAAGTGCGCACTTGTTCACTACGCACTCGAACCCTTCTGTGCACTTCTACCAAGTGCACTTCACTGAAGACCGTAGGGTGGAAGTGCGAGTATTGAGACAGGGCCATAAAGGACGAGGACCTATTTGCTTCACTCGCTGCAGTTCTTCTCCTAAACTGTTGGAGTCGCTAATGGAGAAATGCTATCGATTAACAACAGGAATACCACCAGAAGAAGAACCGATTAAAAAGCGACATTTTCACTTAGCTGGCTGACATTTAAGCGTTTTTAAAAGCTATGTCACATTTGCAGCACTCGGTTGAGTTAGGCCTAGCTTTAGGAGCTAATTGTTAAAGGAATAATTTGAAGAACGAAAGCTAACAGATGTGGATGGCTGAACAGGAACGGTCCCGTTTAAGAAAAAATAAGCAACAAAATGAAAAAAGTCCTGTTTTTAACCCCAAACGTCGACTGCACAGCTCAGGTTTGTTCATTTTTATTGTTTGTAAGGATGTTGATCACAAATGACTCGCAGTTTTCCGATAGGTAAGTGGTTTAGCTTCCTAGCTGTGTCTAGCTTAGCTTGCTAATTGATGAAACAACGCTATTTCCTCTCTGTCTGTTCTGACTAGCTAAACATTAAGTTAAGGTGTCTTGGTTATAATTGAATAAACCGATAGGAAACTATATTTAACTCATTTAGGTTTTTAAAAGAGTCATTATAGCAGATTGTAGTCATGAGCAGAAAGGAGCGTATGTAGTGGTCTGTGTTGGAGCAGATCTGAAAAATTATCTGACTGAAGACACTTGTTGAATTCCTGTGATGCGAAGAAGATGGTCTTGATTGTGTTTTTCATTTTATAAAGTCTACCATTGTCTAACGAGCTATAAACTCCAGTCTTCGAGGGATGTTTTGGAAGTTTCTCAGCTCCATCACACCTGATTTGAATCAGTGGCTGATTAACAAGCTTCAGTAGAAATTCGAAGATGTAATTTAACAAAAGATTCAGGTGTGTTGAATCAGGACAAGTAAAATTTGTAGGGCAGCGGCCCTCCAGGACTGTACTGTAGTTTGACACCCCTGTAAGAGCCAGTCTTTTTTATCAGCTTGTTCAACTTTTTGCAGTTGCTGACTCTGATGCTGTTACCCTAACAAATGACTGCAGATGAGATTGCAGTCTCCACAACAGACTTACAGAACATATGCAATATTTTGCTTAAGATATTAAATGATCTTTAAGAAATCAGTTTTTGTGTGAGGATAAAAAATAAAGATGGAAAGAGGCAAGGTGTAAGGGGACTGAATTCAAAATATTTTAATAAAGAAAGCTAAAGCTGACAAGAAATTATAAACAACAAACAAACAAACAAACAAAAAAACAACTAAGAAGTACTGGGAGAAAAATACAGGAATGCAACAGGTAGACGGGCATAAGTATGACAGGATTAACAGTCAAACTGGAGGATCTGACAGCAACTGACTGAAACAAAGGAGTATATATTCAGGGGCAGTGGTGAACAGTGGTATGAGGAGCAGCTGGGTTGATTAAGTGAATAAAGAACTAGAGGAGAGTTGTGAGGAGTGGCTAGGGTGACACAGGGGAAGTAAGCTGGGCCAAAACTAAATTAGAACAACTCAAAGCAGCACAGTGACAGGGGCTCCTGTGTTACCGACAACCTGATCAGACACACAACCATTCAGTCTCACAAAACTGTAGTCTGCTGAACTAGAGTGAAGTGAGTTAGGTTGTTTGTTTTTTATATCTGGAACTGGCAACTCTGAAAATGGCTAGAATAAAACATTTAACCTTAAATTTTCTTATCCCTGCAGTAGCTGTTATGCCAGTGGATTATTGTTTACATGTTGTACCTAGATGTACTATGAAGTCACTACCATCTACATATTTGGCCATAAAATGTTGTGTAAACAAAAAAAAGAAAAAAACTTTTATACGTAAGCAGACGCAAGGATAGTGAAGTGAATTCTGGTCGTGTCAGGACTGTGGAAGAAAAGACTCTGTGATACAAAGCTTCGTTGAAAGAAAGGATAATTTATTTCAACAAGTCATATCAAAACATTGATTCCTCAGGACTGGGAGTTCTCGAAGCCCAATCAGAATCTCACCCCTAGTCTGAATGTACTTTTTTTATAACCATGATGAGACGCCTCCTCCTTACATCTGTTTTTCTTCAAATGCATGGCTGACAGCAGGTGCCTCATGAAAAAGAATGATAAACAATGATGGATACCTCTAGAAAAGCATTCAGTCTGATAATATCGGTAAATCATGGGGGCCCCTCTATCATTTGTCCTTATGAACTCAAAGTTCTAGGCTAAACAGTACCAAAACATACTGTAGGTTCAAGAAAAGGTCAGATACCTCAATAGCATGACCCCAGGGGATTCTTTCACCACTTTATATCTCCACACTTTAGCATGGTATTAACATTTCATAACCATATTTATCACTGTTCAACTTACTTGAACCATAATTACTCCCATGCATCAATAAGTATATGAATTATAGCCATTGTTAACTATGTAAAGTTGTTTCTGTTCCTTTAGAAATATTTAAAACAAGCAAGATTTTTAATGTATTGTAGGCAAGAATTAGAATGATGATCTCAAATATTCCACCTCCTGCACAGTAATTGCATGAAACAAATTTGTACTGTAAGATTATTTTTATTCAAGCTTTATTTTTATCATGTTGTAAATATTTGATTTTCAACTTCCTAGCTTTCATCAGATGAGAGGTTTTGTATATTTTTGCAGCAAATAAGTTGTTCACTTACAGGTCTATCCTAGCAATGCTTAAAGTTGAAAAAGTTTTAAAAAATGAAAATTAATTGCTACAAGAATGAAAGTTCAAATGACCCAAAGATACTGTTGTCCTTAACGTCCACGTGTTTTGTTGTTCCTACAGATGTCCAGCAGAGGATGCTGAATAAAGGTGTTCCAAGAGATTGGAGGCCTGATTTGGACCAGCAGGACCCAGAGGCCATTAGCATAAAAGAGGAAGAAGATGGGCTGTGGACCAGTCTGGAGGAAGAGCAGCTCAATAAGAAGGATGAAAACAATGCCACCTGGTTTTCATTCACTTCAGTTCCTTTGAAATGTGAGAATGATGAAGAAAAACCTCAGTTCTCACAGCTTCAGCATCACCAAATGAAAGACAGAGATGATCTAATGAGCAGCTCAGCTGATCAGATGAAAGCAGAACCTGATGAAGAGGACTGTAGAGGAACAAAAACTAACAGGAACCCAGATCTAAATACTCAAGTAGATGAGTTTGGTTCTTCAAAGACTGAAGACGATGAGGAAGAGGAGAATGACGATGATGGTAAGTAAGAAGAGCAGAGCTCTTGGGTCAGGTCAGCAAATGTTTCGGCTCCTTTGAGTGTGAAAAACAGTTTAAATTTACGATCATATTATATGTCACCCATTTTAGTAGTGGTAAATTTCTTTCAGTGTTGTGTTTTGACAATTTTTGACCCTTTTTTTAACCTGAAATTTGTTACTGGATCTAAATTATTCTTCAGTTTTATATATTGCTCTTTGTCTCCTATCAAATTCTGAATTGAATTTAAATTTTTAGTTGTTTTCTATTCATTTCTATTTTGTTTCATAGTTGGGTTTATCCCATAGATAAATGATTTTATCATTTATCTATGGGATAAATCATTTAAATCATTTGAGCGGAGATGTAATGTGTTTCAAGTTTCGGTTTAAAGCCATTCATCATTTTTCTTCTGGAAGTTGAAGAGTTTCATATTTAAAGCAGCAATCTGGAGGATTTCATCAAGAGAGCAGTTTTTGAATCTAGCGTCCAAAGGCTTCTCCTCAAAACATCTCGACACGCGCGTCCGGTCGCGTGTGCGCGCGTGCACACGGCGCATATACATTGCGGGCATGAACTGTAAGCTCAATGTGTAGGGTTTAGTCACTCACAGTTCACAATCTTACTCCAACACTACGAGGGTCTGATGAGCCCTCTCTGTCCCTGCTGCTTCTGATATTAGCTCTGTTAGCAGAGCGCTGCTGCTGGACTCTGAAGCTAAACTTGACTCGGCCCTGGATGAACTTTCTGACCAAAATAAACGCGTAACCCTGTCGAGCCTTGCCATTCTGTGAGGTGAAAGGTTTAAAAATAAATCCATCTTTAGCTGGAGAATGGGTAGGTTTTTTAGTAGAAATGAGCTGTGAGGCTGAGACGCAAACAGAGAAACACACGGAGTGTCCTGTACGACAGGACAGGACACTCCGTGTTTTTCTCTGTTTGCATCTCAGAGAAACACACGGAGTGTCCTGTACGACAGCGCCCCCTACTGGTAAAGGTTTGGTCGATGCGCGTGCATGTTGAGAGAATGCAGACATTTGAATTTCATTGGCTAAAAAATGTCGGCGGCAAGAAATAATGGAAAGGGGTCTCTAGGAGGTCTTCATCAGAATGACAGATGTTGTGGAACTCAACCCATAGATCATAGTTTAGACCTGAAATATCATTTAAAACATTTAGAAAACTTTGATACAGAAAAAAAATGCTCCAGAGAGCCGCTTTAACTCTTGGGTTTGGGGGCTTTGGGGTTTACTATGTACTGAACATGGTGTGAGTACCAAGCATCAGCACCTGGTACTCATTTGAGTACCTCATTGAAAAAAATATGGGCACCCCTGATTATAATTTATTGTCAAAATCTAGGGTTTTATGGTATTTTTCTTATATCCAGGATAACTTTCTTTTATGTTTTTCAGAACTTCCATTAGAACAGGGTGATATTGATTTAGTTGTTGAAGAAACAATATTACATAGGATTGTTTACAGCCTATCTTGTATTTTATGTGTGAATTTACACCCGTCTATTCTTGTTTTTCAGTGCTCCCTGCAGATGTTGTGCAGGTGGTGGTGATTAAAGAAGAAGTTCCTGAAGAGTGGAGGCCGGATGTGGACCAACAGGAATCAGAACCTCACAACATAAAAGAGGAAGAGGAGGAATTGTGGACCAGTCTGGAGGGAGAACAGCATAATGGGAAGGAGGAGGTTTATGCCACCAGGTTTTCATTCACTTCAGTTCTTTTGAAGAGTGAGGATGAAGAAGAGGAACCAGCAGTCTCACAGATTCATCAGCACCAAATGAAAGAAGGAGATCTACCAATCAGCATCTCTACTGAGCAAATGGAAGCAGAAGCTGATGAAGAGGACTGTGGAGGAGCAGAAATTACCTGGAGCCCAGAACTAAATACTGAAGACGGTTACAGCTCGTCAGAGACTGAAATTGGTGAGGACGACGAAGATAACAATTCTGACTCTCAACTGAACCCCTTGTCAGAGTCTGGATCAAAAACTGAAGCCACAGTCCACATAGGATCAAAATCATTTGGTTATGATCTTTGTGATCAAAGTATTAGCCAAAATATGGATTCACACATGATGATCTATACAGGACAGAAAGTATTTGGTTGTGATGTATGTAGACAAAGTTTTAGCCAAAAGAAACATTTGAACAGACACATGAGAATCCACACAGGACAGAAACCATATTGTTGTGATGTTTGTCGACGACGATTTAGCCAAAAGTCACATTTAAATAGGCATATGGGAATGCACACAGGACAGAAACCATTTTGTTGTGACGTTTGTCAACAAACCTTTACCCGAAAAACAAATTTAAATATACACATGAGGATCCATACAGGACAGAAACCATATAGTTGTGATGTATGTAGTAGAAGTTTTAGCCAAAAGACGAGTTTAAGCACACACATGAGAATTCACACAGGACAGAAACCTTTTTGTTGTGATGTTTGTGGACAACGGTTTGGCAATAAGATATGTTTAAATACACACATCAGAATCCACACAGGACAGAAACCATATAGCTGTGATATTTGTCAACGGAGTTTTAGCCAGAAAACTAGTTTAAACACACACATGAGAATCCACACAGGACAGAAACCCTATAGTTGTGATGTATGTGGACGAAGTTTCAACCAAAAGACACATTTGAACAGACACATGTTGGTTCATACAGGACAGAAACCATTTTGTTGTGATGTTTGTGGACAACAGTTTAGAAATAAGGCCTATATAAACTCGCACATGAGAATCCACACAGGGCAGAAACCATACTGTTGTGACGTTTGTAGTCGAAGCTTTAGCCAAAAAACAAGTTTAAAAATTCACATGAGAATACACACAGGACAAAAACCATTTTCTTGTGATGTTTGTGGTCGAAATTTTAGCCAAAAGATACATTTAAACACACACATGAGAAGCCACACAGGACAAAAACCTTTTGGCTGTGATGTATGTGAACAAAGATTTACTCGGAAAACAAGTTTAAACACACACATGAGAATCCACACAGGACAGAAACCATTTTCTTGTGATGTTTGTGGACAAAGTTTTAATCAAAAGACACATTTAAACACCCACATGAGAACTCACACAAGAGAGAAACATCAAGACAACCCTTAAAAATGAAAATCCAAAAGGTAGAAACTCTACAGTTTCAGTGTTTGAGTAGTAGCAAAAACTAAAGTATTTTTTTTACTCTGTTATATGTGTAAAAAAATACAATTTCTCACCCTCTAAAACTCTTTATCAGGCACTGGGCTAGAGGCAAGGGGACACCCTAGACAGAATGCCAGTCTAGGTCCCATAAAGACAAATGAGACAACCAATTGCCAGTTAACCTAACAGGCATGTTTTTAGTCTGTGGAAGGAAACTGGTGTACTCAGAAAAAACCCATGCATGTATGGATGGAGAGAACATGCAGAAAAGCTGTTGCCAGGAGTTGAACCTGCAACCTCCTCACTGCGAGGCAACAGTTGCCAGCTGCATCACCATGCAGCCATTTTGTTTTTCACCATTGGCATTAGCATTCATGTTTTGTTCTTAAAATATTTCATAAAATGTACTACAGACCTCTTTAGTTGCCTAGTCAGTTCTCCAAACTTAAAACATGACAGTGTGGTTGCAGTTAAGATATTAAACCTTTTGAAAAATTTCCATCACATATTTCAGTTTTTTTTCTTGTAAAATATTCAAGTGCATTTCATTTGTCTATTATTTATATAATATATGTGTGTATGTATGTTGGAATGTTAAAATAATTGCATACATCACTAAAAAATACAGGTTATATTAAGTATCTAGATATTTAAAGGTATGTATATGTTCTGTACATAGGTATCAATGCCTAATAAAAATACCCATTGTACTATACATCTTTTTTTTTGTTCTGTTTTAAGAAAACGGGTAATGTAAGGCCTAATGTTATTCCTGTATGTGTGTTATGTATAATGTTGCAACATCACGCAAGGTTTTTCATTTTAATTGAATTGTTTGGGTTTTGTTTATGGTTTTGTTTCAATTTTGAATGGAAGTTCTAGTGAACTTCATGTAGCTCAGTCTATTTTAATGACCATGCAACTTTAGGGTGCTCACTTGTTTGAGAACAGATTATAATTTTGAAAAGGTCCACATTCCATGTGTCTAATCTGCATTTAAATTACATTTGGTTTCATTTCAACTTCCGTATGATTTAATCCTTCATATATTTTTTTGTTTGACTGCTGGTAACTGGGGAGAGGCGGCATTGACGACAATTTAGTACAACAGCTTATACATTTGCACAAGGCACAGTATAAAAATAACTATTTGGTAATAACCAATTGTAATATTCAACTTCCATTCTTTTCCCTTAAAGAGCATATTTTAAGTTAGACACTCCCTTTAACAAATGTTTAGAGAAATATAATAGAAACTTTTTCTGAATAAAAATTTACACAAATTCAGCTTATTTAGGCTCTTGGATTCGTTTTTGTGAGAATTGTCAATTTTTTCACCAAACCGGAAGTGACGACAGAGCCGGGAGACCGTTCGTTCTCTATATAGAAAACTGATCCACTTATCACTGCTTGTGACGAGCAAAACAAACCCCCAGAGTGCCGTTATTTTATTACTTTATTACTATAGTGAGAAGTTATTTTATTAAGATAAAAAAAAAAAAAGATAAAAACAATCAGTCCTGTAAGGCTGTACCCTGTCGGTCCAGCTGTAGACCGTGACCCACCTCCTCACTTGGGTCTGGGTAAAATACCAGCGTTTAGCACCAGGTTTTGATCATCAGAGCTCCAAACATTGAGCTGCGTTTAAGAAATGAAAGAGTTTATAAAAAGTTTCACAGGATGCAGCTAAACGGTTCGAGGCTGACCGAAACAGTGTCGGGTCAGGCTGGAAACCCCGCTGGGAATCCCCTCTTGGGAGCCGCTGGGAACGGGAAGCCCCTCTGGAGAGCCTCACGGCATGGATTTACTGTACCCCGCCAGCCAGGTGAGGGTCAGACACCTGAAGGAAATGCTCTCATGAAATCGCTGATCGGTACCGGACGACCCACCACGAACCGTACCAAACCTGGCATGGAAACGAGACTCAAGTCTCCCCGTTAGCTCTTGTTAGCTGCTGCGTGCTAACAGCGGTTCCGGTGAATGGATCGAAGTAACGGCGCCTGTTTAGAGTCACACTGAATGTTTTTCGTCGGTATGTGGGACTCCATCACATCCAGTCCTGGACTAGACCAGGACCGCCGGGGTTTTTCGTCTCCAAACAGAAGTCACCGTACCGGTAAGGAAGCCGTCCCGTTGTTGACTCAGTGTCCTGACAGTCTGGCGATTGGCATTCATAAACATAATAAATATAATTTAGCATTTTTTATTAAAATGAATTCACACCGACTTGATTAAAGAGCGCTCTAACCTAAAACTAACAACTCATCGCCGACAGCGAGCAGGCAGCTGGCAGACTAGAGCGGTGCCAGTCTGAGATGTTAAAGTAGTTTAGCTTTAAAAAATCTACACAATGATTAAAACAAGCATCTGTTACACAAACTCCACACAACAAAGGGCTCAAATGATCATATTTATGGGATTATTGATCGTACAGAGTGTTAAATTATCCTACAAATACTTTATTTATCTACATCTGACAACACTGTAAGCAGCGCCACCTAGCTAGGAGCTCCCTTAGCTGACGTCACAGGTCCACATATGAAAAAAAAAGCGTTTTTAGAAGCTTTGCAAAAAGGGGCACTTTGGACTAGAAAAATGGTTTAAAAAAATGTATTGTAAAACAAAATACCCTCAATAAACATTTCAAATAGTATTTTTGGACAGAGTTTTATCAGAATTAAAAAAAAAAAAGAACTTAATATATGCTCTTTAAACTAGCAGCATTTTTTTCAGACATTGTTTATTTTGTCAAGTCAAAATTCCTAGTTTTTATATTAATTCAAAAGAGTCACAGTTTTGTTAGGAATTTTGGGCACAGATGGGGAAACAGAGGTTATACTCAGGAGTAGGAAAGCATTTCTGCTCTTTACTGAGAAGAAAACAGCTGATGAGTTAGAATATTCACGTGATGTTGCACACTCAGGTACAGTAGGTGGCGGTATACACCTTCAGTTGCTTGCAAATCCGCCATTAACCTAAGAGAAGATTGTGAAGTGGGCGAATACTTGGGGATTTAAGTTATCCGTAGGAAAGAGTAAATTTATGATTTTTGGGTTGAAACGGAAGATTCCGTCCATCAATTTGCATATGTACGGCTCAGTGCTTGAAAGGGTTAAAGTTTTCAAGTTTTTGGGTTTGTGGTTTGACGAGAGGCTGATTTGGAAGATTCATATGGAGAAACTGGTGAGTAAATGTGAAAAGGTAATTAATGTCTTGAGGAGTTTGTCGGGTAGTAGTTGGGGTGCAGAGAGAAGTACTCTACACTTAATCTATAGGGCTATGATTAGGCCTCTTTTGGACTATGGCTGTGTAATTTTTGGGAGGGCTTCTAAATCTGTGTTGTGTAGTTTGGATTGTGTGCAGGCTAAGGCCCTGAGAGTTTGTAGTGGTGCGTTTAGATCTACGTCTATTCCGTCATTGCTGGTTGAAATGGGAGAGTGCCCTTTGAAACTGAGACGGGAAGAACTGGAGGTTCGTTTTTGGTGTAGGCTGGCTGGGTTTAGTGGCGGCTTGGCATCTAAAAGTCTCATAAATGAGCATTGGGTATCCAGTGAAGACCACTGTACTTTAAAATATGCAAATTCAATGTAATATTCATAGTTGTTTTCTTTAAAAAAAAATTTTTTTATGTCTTGACAAGGGATTTTATCCTAGAACTCCAAAATTAGTTGCAGATGCTCTAACCACTACAGCAGAAGCCTTCACTTGACTACTGTCATGTCTTCCTCTGTCTCACACGTCTCTTCCCCTACCTACTAAAATGTAGCTGTACTTTCAAATACCCAAATTCACTGTAATAATATAAATAATAAAAGTATAATATTAAATTGTCCAAGCCGGGATTTGATCCTTGAAGTACAGAATTGGGAAGAGATGCGCTGACCATTACACTACCGACCCGTGTACGCATCAAGCCAGATTTTGCTCTGTTGTACACATTTCATCCCCTACTTACAACAAGAGAGCAGGCGGTTTGTGGGTCTAATGTCACCGCGGAACGTAAATGACCATAATAACACTATGCTGAACTGAAAGATTAATTTCTCTTCTTTCTAAACCCGTTTGAATTTTTTTAATATCACAAACCACTGAGGAGTGCAGAAATGTCAACGAGGACGTGCTTGGTGTTAAAGGATTGAGATAACAAATTCTGGACAGTGTGTCCATTTGTGGGACATTAGAAAATTATGGTAAATGCAGGACAGTCCCGAACAAAACGGGACATCTGGTTAGCACCGCACAGCCACGTTAGTATAATATGACAAAGCACAAGATCAAAGTAAACCAAAGGCATTCATTAAACATCAAATATGAACAAAGTTTAAAATATGAACAAAGTTTTTAACTACTGTGCTTTAAAACTGTCAAAACAATGCTTATCAGTTCAGTATTGACCTGTCGCAAAACCTTTAACGTAAAGGAATCCGTCCAGGCAGTGGCCGCTGTTGTCACAGCAATTCATAGCCACAGCCATTGGCTGGTCTGATAGCTACGGGCGCGCCCTAATGGCTGTGGGCGCGCCCTAGTGGCTGTGGCTACAACCGGAGCTCGGCCCTACTGAGGAATGGGAAGGGGAGTCTAGAGGGAGGCTTTATTTTTCTTGTCAGCCGTTAGCTCATTGTAGTTGGCGACCTTTTACCTCTTGTCGTAGGGATGAAGTGGTAATTACTAGAATGAGATTGGGGCACTGTGGTCTGGGGGCGTGTTTGTTTAGGGTCGGCAAACATGCGGATGGGTTGTGTGAGTGTGGTGTTTCTGAAACTGTTGCTCATGTATTGTTGTTTTGCAACAAATACAATGGAGAAAGGCGGCAACTTTTTATGGGGCTGGCAGACTTAGGTTTGACATCTTTTTCTTTTAAGTCCTTTTTTTCGATTAGTGAGGAAAAACAACATTTTTTTGGATTGATTCTTCAATTTCTTCGCCGCACTGGCATCTATTCGAGACTGTGAGGTAGCGGTGCTATTGTAATGGAGGGGGGCAGCATTGCGCATTCCAGCGTATAGCCTGCCGGAATCCTATTTGAAGAAGAAGAAGAAGAAGAAGAAGAAGAACCTAAGAGAAGAAGAGAGGAACTGTTTTTCCCATCTTTGTTGCAGCCTCTGCTAGAAGGAGCATCTAAAAAATTATTCAACATGTCAGTTGGGCCTATTCAGAATTTGTTAGGAGTATCTATGGAGGGAGGACTGATCCTATGACCTGGTACCGAATCATCCCCCTGGACCACAGTCGTCGGAGGCGCTGCACTCCGACCCGCAGCTGTTCAGGTCGACGATGTTGTGTTGCTCCGAGGAGGTCGGGCGATAATCCCGATGGTTCAAAATAGATGGGAGTACATTTCCTTGACTACTGGAACATGGCGACAGATTGTGAGCTACAAAGAAAGAGAAACAAAGAGCAACGAATGAAAATCCTGATTCGTGTGTTCAACCCCAAAGTTCGACTGCAAAGATTTGGTTTGTATATTGTGTTTTCTTCTCGATGGTAACCGTCGAGGGCAGGTGTCTGATATCAGATGTAGCATGTAAAGGCGTTGGTCTGCCTTTTTTCAGACTATGCTGACTATGCTATGTTGGAACTTGTCACAGCAATTCATAGCCACAGGCAGCCATTTGTGGCTAGTGGCTGTGGCTACAACCGGAGCTCGGCCCTACTGTTTTTTCATACTGGCGCAGCTGTGGCTGCTTGGGGCTGATGGCTTTGTTTACAACCAGCTCAACTCGTTTGGCAGCTTCTGACAAGCTTGTCGTTTATGCAGTGCTTGTTGCTGCCTTTTCCCTGGGTGGTGGGTGGGGTCTGGTCTGCTCGGTGAGTGCATGCGTGTCGCTATTTTAAGTAATAAGCATTCTTTATTGTCATTATGCATACTGTTATGAATAGGAGTTCAGGTTTTCCCCATTCACTTACTCCCAGTTCGTAAGAGTTTGGAGCTATCCAGGAAGACAAGCCACACCATGCCAACAACTTAAACTTGCTGAGCTATTTTAGAATAGAATAGAAAAGCCCTTTATTGTCCCTCAGTAGGGAAATTCAGGTGCACCAGCAGCAAGTTACAGGCAAGTAGAGAAAAAACAAGTTCACACAAGTTCACACAAGAACAAAAAGATATATGTAAAAAAGAAAACTAAAAGCATGGCACACAAAAATATGTAATAATACTAGCATAGATACTATTAAAACAATGTACAATCATCAAAAGCCATTACCAGATGAAGTCACAGAACTATCAAACTGAATACGGTTACTGTTATGAGGGATGTGCATAAAAAACTGGTTGTGCATCATTATATTCCACAATCATCAGTTTATTAAGGAATTTATTTTTTATTTTATTTTTTATTTTATTAAGAAGGACAGAGTGATGTTGCTTCTAATGGTACCAGACACTCTGAGGGGCAGTCTCATAGAGAATACAGTTTAAAATGCACAGTTTCCCTTCTTGAGATAACGCTTCATCAACCCTGGTTACCTATCAGTTAGACAGGAGAGGCTTATTGGTTACATGGCAATACTTCCACAGGCAAGGCCAGCTTGCATTCCTCACTTTTAGCTGAAATTGTAACAATCACACCAGACAAAGCAAATTAGACTGAAACCTCACTAAGACTGTAAATTAGACTGAAACCTCACTAAGACTGTAAATTAGACTGAAACCTCACTAAGACTGTAAATTAGACTGAAACCTCACTAAGACTGTAAATTAGACTGAAACCTCACTAAGACTGCAAATTAGACTGAAACCTCACTAAGACTGCAAATTAGACTGAAACCTCACTAAGACTGTAAATTAGACTGAAACTTCACTAAGACTGTAAATTAGACTGAAACTTCACTAAGACTGTAAATTAGACTGAAACCTCACTAAGACTGTAAATTAGACTGAAACCTCACTAAGACTGTAAATTAGACTGAAACCTCACTAAGACTGTAAATTAGACTGAAACCTCACTAAGACTTTACATTTGTATAAAACTTCACTAGGACCTGAGTCTTGAACAAACCCATGCATG